>JACGWL010000009.1:11106694-11560027 GCA_034509725.1 Sesamum angolense
GAGATAATAATGTTTTTCCCCTCAGAACAATGCTATCTTTCACCTCCCCTCCTATCTCCAGTCGTTTCCTAACAACACCATCTTTCAAGATCAAAATGAATGCATTGAATTCCAATTAAAATATATATACATGACATAGAACATGTGTTAATCTAATTAAAACATACATAAACATCAAATATAATAACTTTATCAAATAAAACTCATAAACCTATAACCACAGTGGTGAATGAGGCTCTGATACCACTAAAAGGAACAATACGGCCCGAAAAAAAATAAATACGTAGCTAATTTGTCAGGGTTATTATAAAAAGGGACACTGACCTTTTTTAATTTTGTGATTTTAGGACAAAATTGGTTGGACAAATTTGTTCTAAAATTGCGTAATTGAAAAAGGTGAAGGACCAGCTTACGACCCTAGCTAGTTACAGAACTAATTAGATGTTAAATTAAACATATAATTACAGGACTAAAAAATGCATTAAACTTTTATATAATTTGTTTTATTTGTTAGGTATACAGTTTATTTTGCCTCCATATGTGTAAAAGTTTATGGGGCTTAATGCAATTTAACCCTGTAGTTCATTATAAAAAACACAGAGGGGTAAATAATTGCATTTTAAAAAATACAGGGATGTCAACTGTTATTTTTTTTTATAGGGGGGTTAATTTGCTCATTTGCAATATCACATAAAAGATACTTACATTTTTTCCAAAGTTCTAAGCTAACCTTCTCTTCTTTTATGCTTATCGGAAAACCTTATAATAATAGGAACATCAAAAAGGGAAGATCGGTATAACGCTTTGCTGCGTCTGGTACGAGCCTCTAAACGAAGACGACCAAAACGATATAGACGCTCATAAAAGAGCGATGGACTTTCTGTTGGGATGGTAAACACGCATGCATGTCGTAATCCACTTAGTTTTAGTACTTTTCGAAGCATATCGTTTCTTAATATCGATTCGATCAATCGTTGCAGGTATTTGGAGCCTATAGTTACAGGACATTATCCAGACAGTATGATAAAATATGTTCCTGCTGAAAACCTAGCTCCATTTACACATAAAGAAGCCGCAAGGCTCCAAGGAACCTATGATTTCCTAGGATTGAACTACTATACATCTATCTATGCCGCTAATGATCCTGATCCCACTGCTGAAGATGGCTACTACAGAGATATGCATGTAAAATTTGACAGTATGTTCCAGACAACCTTATACACCACAACCTTAGTGTTCTTTGTTTTGTGATTGGAGGTCTTATAATCGACATTTTTGGCTATAGGTTTTCGAGATAATGTACCAATCGGGCCCCTGGTAAGATCCTCATTTAACTTATCTATATTTATATTAAGGAATAGTATTTAATTGGTGTCTCCTATTTTTTGTGGTCTGCTATTTTCTTTTTTTTTTTATTATTATTTTAGCAGTTCTTTTTCCCCAACTTCCATTTTTCTTTCTCTCTCAACTTCCATGTTTTTTCCCCACTTTTCTCTAAATAACTATTCACAATCTCTATCTTTTTAATATTTTTGTTTATTTAACTAAAATTTATAATTTGAAAATATAATAATTATATCTTAATATTTTAAATTAATTGCACACAAATTTTGGTGGGCCATACACACTAGTTCAGATAATGTTTTCTTCACCCTTTTCGTATGCGCCTCCATGCTAATCATTTTTCTTTGAGAAGTACAACGTGCTACGCTATATATATATATGACGTAAGTTGCTCATTTGCACTATTACAGAGAGATTGCTCGCATTTTCTCCCCAAAAAAATACATATACATGCATGAATTTATATATATGGTCTCTATAATTTACAAAGTAGTAAACTAATTAATGTGATGAATAAATTTGTTTCCTGGTTGGTATTTAGGCTGGTTCATCATGGTTGCGCATAGTTCCGTGGGGAATTAGGAAACTTCTTTTATATACAAATAGCACATACAGTAACTTGCCGCCTATATACATCCACTTAGTTTCATAAATTTAAGCTCAAACACTAATTAATTGATCCAGTCAATAAGTTAAGCTAAACCCAGTATATTAATCTATAAAATTAAAGGTGCTACGCCCAAAATAAATTAGTTCTTGAGCTATCCATCAAATGGATTTTTCAATAAATGATCCAATCATTTATATTCTCCTTGAATTAATTAAATTAATTCATTTCTTCTAAAATTAATTACAAATTAATCCCACTAATTCTATAGTGATTTGTGTATGACTCTTTAGGTTCACCCTCGACTAGACTTGGGCTTGTGTCCAACACAATAATTAATTAAATCTAAAATAATAAATTATTTCCAATTAATTATTAATTAAAAATTCCCGTCACCATGGTTAGCCGTCTAGCAACGGTCCATAGCACTAGAGACTAGGTGAATGTTGGGTGAGCATTCAAGCTCTCGAGTACTATACGAGTCAGCTTTTCATCATCCATCTCCCGGTCTGAGTTTAGGGCATGGAATTGGGCATCGTTTCCCGTCCTAAATTTGATAACTATGCTCAATAACTTGATATGTGTTTGTTCTATTGGTTGAAGTTGGAAACCGTTCCCTACTCAATCAATCACTTGGCCACAGACTCTAAGAGCTCAAGCTATCTTAGAGCGCACAGGATACTTGACTGTCATATACTGTAGGTGACCGATTCTATCTTGAAGCCAATTGTCCTCACTACATATTTTGACTGTACTGGACAAGACTTATAATAAGCACATCAAATATATGGTCATCTTTTGTTAGATCTAAGATACAAACATCATTCATGTGACTGTCATGGTACCTGAAGTTCAAGGACTAATCCCGTACTATCGAAACTAGGAATTCTAGTTATACCGATCAAGCTTCCAAGACTTTTATATGACGATTTTCGCGAGTCAATTCTGTCAATTGACAACCTTGTCAACTAACTCACTAAAATTGCATAAATGTTCCCCGTTTGTCGCTGATGAAACACGGTACTTATCCAAAATGCAATACTTAAAGTAAGTCTCTATAGGATTCTCGAGGTCCTCGATTTGTTTCATACCAACTCTCAGAAGTTGGTTTCGTAGCTGTCATAGAGTGCGTAGCCTTAATACATGGGTTATCCAATTGGTGTATGGAAATCTATTGTGATGTCAGAATACCATTTAACCTAATTCGTAAGCAAAACAAACACATAGCACCACGGATGAACGTTTACTACATTCATCAAGTTAATATCACTTAAATAAAAATTGTTAAATAATGAGACAAATAAAGAAGAGACTCCAAACTCTTTCCCAAATAGCTAATCCAATTGACTTTTTGATCACCTATTATAACAGACCCCATTAGTGGCGGAGAGAGAGCGGATTGAGGGTTTGAAGAATAACAAACACGAAGCTTCATTCCTCAATAAAGTGTTCACTTATTTTTCATCACAAGTCAACACTCAATCGATTAAGCCAATCAAACTGATCAAGTCTTGATGAGTTTGACTTGCCATAACACCCAAGTTAAACATCATGAACTTAGTCATGACAGTGTTTCCGTTGGCCCAAAATGAGGTTCCCTTAGGTCCTATTCTCGACCACATTCATTCCCTAAGAAGGAGCATCTAACCCCTCCACGGTCTGGGCTCCCTTACTCATGGATCAGACTCGTCAAAGCCCAACAATCAATTAATCTCATCAATTATAAGTCCAACAAGTAGCTCATCTTATTTACTCAATCTAATTGTGTAAATTGAGCACATTTCCATCAATCATTAATTAAATTATCCCAATTAAATCAATTAAATTTGCAAAAGACAAATTTAATAAATCCAGTTAATTATTGGGACATCCATCAAATGGGTCATTTATTCTTTAGAATTAATTTGAAGCATTTAAATTTATTTATTTCGTATAGAATTAATTCCAAATTGATTCTACTACTTCCCTAGTAATCTGTATGTAACTCTTTAGGTTCACTCTCAACTGGACTTAGGTTTGTATCTAACACAATTGATTAATTAACTTTAAATTAATCAATTATTTCTAATTAACCATTAATCAAGAAGCACCTATAATCATTGATAGCCCTAGCAACGATCCATGGCACTAGAAACTTGGTAAATTTGGCATGAACATTTAAGCTTTCAAGTACCATATAGTTACGGTTCTTCCATTAGCTGTCTCTTGGTCTAAATCTAAGACATGGAATTGGATGTCAATTCCTATCCTGAACTAGGCAGCTATGCTCAGAACTCCAATGCATTTACTCCATCGAATGACGTAGGAGCTCGTTTCCTATTCAATCTATTGTTGTGGCCACAGAATCAAGGACCTTTAATACGTCCAGAACGTATATGATATATGAGATCTTACTGCCACATACTGATAAACGATGGCTCCTTTTGGAGTCTACTATTCTTGCTATATGTTTTGACTGCATTGAGCAAGATTTATAATGACCACATCAAAGACACGACTATCTCTTGCCAGATTTAGGATACAACTATCATATATGTGTGATTGTCAAAGTTCCTCAAGTTTGAGGACTAGATCCCGCACTATTAGAGTCGATGAGTACCAGTCATACCGACCAAGCCTCATAGGCTTCCATATGATGACTCCTCGCTAGCCAGTTTAGTTAACTTGACTACCTTTGTCAACCACCCATTAAAGTTGCATAGACCTTCCACATCTATCGCTGATGAAACGCAATACTTATCTAATGAATGCAATACTTAGTATAAATCTTAATAGAACTCTCAATGCCCAGTCTCATGATTCTCGACTTGAAATATTTTAGACCCAACCCTCAAAAGTTAGTTTCATAGTTTCCATCCAATGTGCAATACCACTACATTTGTTGTACAATTGGTTTGTGGGTTTTGTCCGTGATATGAAACAATGTGATATGTAGTAAATACGACAAATGAGGCTAATGAACTTTATATTATATTAACATTATTTTGGATTAGATTGTCCTCTAGCATAGATGATAGGAACCAACTCATTAGCTTACTGATCACCTATTCCAACAAATTATACTATGCTTAGGATCTTTGTAGATTATTGCAACTCAACTGAATTATCTTTTATGAGATCTATAGTTAGATAGATGTTAGAGAATGTCCCGTTTAAAAACCAATAGATACATCATCGTATGGACTTGTTGGAAGGTGATTCACCCCCTAAGCCAAATTTTCTCTTTCCCTCTCCTTGCGGATAGAGCTCACCAAGAGGACCAAAATAATTCAATTTCTCATTGTAGATATCCGTCGTCCAATAATGTCATACTGGGGCGAGCAGCCCTAAATGCTTTCCATGCTATGATATCTGCACACCACGCAAAAATGATGTTCCCCACTAGACATGGAGCAGGAGAACTCAGAGATGAACAATATACAACATATGAGTACTATGTAGAGTATATTAAAGGATGAAATAGGAAGAGCATAGAGATAGATCCACTTGGAGGTAGCAATGATAAACGGAAGAAATCAATGCAGTACAATCAACAAGGGATTCAGATCTGATAGCCTGCACGATGTGCACCCCACTATAGAACTCCTCAGCATTTCTGGTGCGAGGAAACATTAACAAGACCAACAAGATTAGCCTTAGCTACGACCAGAATTGGCTGAGCAGTTTTGATTACTTTCCTACGGGAAAACGTCAAATGTGTTCTCTTAGAAGCCCTCAACCTAGAGGAGCTGATCTTTCATTGCCATGCACAACTTGAAATGTGATCCTTCAATCCCCCATTCAATTAGAAAAATAGATGCAATTGGTCCTGAAAGGATAAGATCATCAAGGACGAGGTAAGTAAGCATCAGATGCGTGTAGATTTTAAGGGTTTAAAGAAGGTGTGTCCCGAATACTTTTACATTCTCTAGCGTATTGCAGTTGGTAGGTTCCACCTCTAGCCATGAGTTATTGAGTTTGATTTATGCTTCTTAGGTTCTTAGGGATACCATCAAATCCTATTGAACCACAATGATCAAAAGCGAGTAAGTTTCATCACATCAAATAGAACGTATTGTTACATGGTCAAGTTTGACATGGGTACAGAGGCAGAACGAAAATTTGAAATTTTAATTCATAAATAAGAATGCATAACTATTTATACATATATCATAGCCTAATCGTTTTAACATAATCATGCACGAGACACAAATAAACGCAAAAAAACTTAACGGATTAATACTTTTTCGCAATCCAATTACTGTAAATGAAAGGAAATTCTTTAAAATGGTATCTCACCACTATCCTCATTGTCTCTGTGATAGGTGTCGAGACCACCAAAAATAAATTCTTACAAACTCTTTATAAAAGTGGTGAGTAGGGTCGATTCCTCATGAATTGAATTTTAAGTTGATTCCTCAAATAAACTAAAAATTGGGGGGGGGGGGGGGGTTGATTGTGATGAGTAAAGGAAGAGATTAAATTAAAAAGAGAACAAAATTAAATAGAGTGGACATATATGAGAGAAAGCTTTTCCGATTAAAGTCGGGTTCATGCTTTATTCTGTTTAGTTGATCATTGATACAAATACAACAGTCGTTAAAATAAACAAATTAGTTATGTTCATTGGTACGACCTAACGACCTTACATTTTCTTACCTTGTCGTAACGTCCATTGGTTAATTCCCTAATCAATGAACAACCTTGGAAATGTCCATAAGATTTAATCCATTAACAATATTAAGAATTAGAAAGGTTTGATTCTAACCAGTGAATTCCTGTGATGATTCATTTAGAAAGGTGTGATCATGCATTTTTCATAACATAATTGACTACTATCACATAATTAAGCATGCTATGTTGCTACTAATTATTGAGCTAAACAAATAATTGCGGATTTGTAAGTTCAATTCTAAGCAAACCTTCTTGATAATGAACAATTGACAACATTATTCATAAATCAGATATTTGTAATAAGAGCACAAAAAATAACTTGAATACGTATTTTAACGAGTAGTAAGCATGAATTAGATCTCATAACATTTAGGAGTCAAGCAATCACCATAACTTTAACCGAAAAATAAGAAAATTAGCCTAACATGCTAATATAAGAACACATTAATAAGCGGAATTCTACATAATGTGGTTTGGGACTAAGTTGAAATTTTTTTGATAAGAAATGGGACTAAAATAAAAATCACGTAAATCGTAGAATTAAAAAGAAAAATTTCCTTCTTTATGAGACACGCAATGTAATTTAGCCCCATTACTAAACTACAACACTAAAATTACAATTTTCCCATTAGCTTTTTACGTGAGTTCTCTCTTTCTTCCCAAAATTTAAGAGTTGTGGCGTGGTAGATTCCACCGAGTATTACTATCAGAACAAATAAATATTAAGTTAAATTCATTTTGATCCCTATTATATGAAAAAATTATCAAAAGTTCCCTGTAAAAATTATAAATAATGACTCACATAGCTTCCTGATCGACCTGACCTCAGGGGGATTTTATGCATTTTTTTTCATATCACAAGAGGTGTAATTGATACTTTATTTTTCCTAAAAAATTTAAGAACATTGTCAATAACACAGGAGTCCTTGAATTTTTCCCAATAAATGTTAGACGAGTTTTAAATAAATAAATAAAAGAGTAAATATTTATACACAAACCTCATAGGCAATCCCAACTCCTCTATTTCCGCCGATTTGAAACATTCCTATTGGATGCAAAAGTTGCCACACTTTACACTCAAGAAAAGTGCCAAGCCACATGCTTTTGATTCAAAGGCTAGAGACGTTAAAACTTGATAAAAACTTGTCTTAATTGTTCTTTTTCAATCAAGCTAGTGCAAAGAGTTGTTATTTAAAGTTCATCACGAGGGTATGTTTGCACTCATCGTACCAGACACACATCTCATTCTATTTTTAAATATATCAAGAACCAATAAAGTATTTCAATTCACAAGATCTAAATTAATTAGGTATTGATTAAAGTGAAAAAAATATATATATTTGAATTCACAAGATCTAAGTCCTTGGATTCACAACCAAGGGGCAAGGAGAATCAATTCATACCTACCATGGCTTATGCTTTTTCGTTAAATTCATTTTGACTCATAGTGATATGGAAAAATATTAAAAAAATTTCTATAATAATTTAAATATAAAAAATCACCCTTATGTTATTAATAATAACTCGCACAACCCCCTGGTCAATCTGATCTTAGGAGTTTTTTTAATATTTTTTTCATATCACATGGGGTGTAATTGATATTTTATTTTTGTCAAGAGGTTTTCTGGACATTCTCAATATCACAGGGAAGGACCTTGAATTTTTCCCCCTTTTTCATATGCCGTTTCCTACAAACCATCGAGTGATTAAGCTTGAAAACCTCTTATCAAGCAACTACCAATCTCCGCAAATATAACATGTAATTAATTGTCTGTAAATGTGAAAATCGGGTTAAATACAATTTACCCTCATGTGTTAATAGAAAAGTAAAAAAAAAAAGTCCCTGTGAAAAAATAAAATGCAATTTATCCCTTTGTGATTAAAAAATGATGAAATTTACCTCCCTCGATAAATTTTCACAAGAGGGTAAATTGCATTATTTTTTAAATCACAAGGGGATAAATTGTATTTTATTTTTTCAAAAGAATTTTTTTACACTTTTCTATTAACACAGTGGAATAAATTGCATTTAACCCGGTAAAAATCATCACATGAGCAAGTCTTGGCAACCGCGATCAATGTGCCGTCTTGCTTGATTCTATGACTTGTAATATTTTGAATCAAATTATTAAGATTGATTTTATGATCGTCATCACGTGCATGCGCGATCCAAACATATAGCATTTATGACCGAAGGACTTCACATACAATGAAAATTATAAGGGATAAGATGAAAAACAATTATCGTGCATTAATTAATATTTTATTATAAAAATTGTTCAGAGAACAGTTCATAAAAATGCAACAATTGACCTGACAGTCGCCAATTCGAACAGACCAATATAAATTCTTGATGTCTTGATGATGCTAAATCAGAAGTCTACGATTTAAAGAATGTTCTCACTATTCTAACAATTCTAGTGCATGTGTCTCTATTGATAATTAAATATACAATTAGTGTCATAAAATATTATATAAGTAGTTCAACATATTTTAGCACAATAACTTTTTTATTATCAATGGATTTCGTTGTAGATTAAAATAATTTAATTCTATTATATAATTATGTAAATATACATTTTGATGTTTAATTATATTGGAGTTAAAGGTAATAATTAAATCACTACGAAAAATGTGGCATTTAATCATGGCTAATTGGCATGGTTAATAACAAAATAACCGTAGCAAATAGTCATTAACCACGGCCATGCAACTGTTGTTGGCCGTGGTATATGCGAGGGTGGCTAAAACATTTGTCATAGCTAAAAATCATGGCAAATACTTTACCATGGCTCTTAGCCATGACAAATAACTTTTCTGTGGTGAAAAATCTATATTTTTGCATCGGTTTTGCTTAATCGTGGTTAATAAAAAGCATTTATCATGATTTTTAATCCGTAGCTATTTAAATTGTAGTCAATAATCATTTTTTTTCTAGTAAGTATATTATTATCTTGATGAGGAGAAGCCAACCAGCTAGCAAGGAGGAGCTCACCTCGAGGAAGAAGTGGAAAGCAAACCTACCAAAAGATAATCGTTCCCTCCGCCTCCAAGAGATGCACTACCCAAAGAGGTCATACCGCGGAAGATGGAACAAGCGAACACTAGAGTAGCCAGTCCTAAGAGGACAAAAACCTCCATGCTCTTCCCCTAGCCCTGCCCCCTCCTAGGCATAATCTCTTTGCACCTCACATTTTGGCAAAGGTTATCCAATTGGGAATCAAGATTCCAAACCTCAGTGAGATGACTGGACCAAGGACCCGCATGATCACTTGGTCTGATTCTTAGCAAAAGTGGATTTGCTAGATTAAGCAAGGCACTTATAGTAAGATTTTTCAAACTACCTTAGCCAAAAAAGTCATGGTGTGGTTCAACTAACTACCCATTGGTACAATAGAAAGCTTCGAGCAATTCTGTCCATATTTTCTACACCATTTCGCAATCAACAGAAGCTATCCAAAGACTGCATCATACCTATTCATCGTACTCCAAGAAGAGCAGGGGATCCTATAGGACTACATACAAAGATTCTCCGCAACCATCTTGGAAGTACCTCACATCAACTCGGAGCTCCTAGGGAGCATCATGCTACAAAATTTACATAGGGAAGGTTTTGCAAACCCATAGTCAGAATTAGACAAACTCCTAGTGCATGAAAAAAAGTACATCCAAATTGATGAAACCTCTAGGCTCTGGAATAAGGTCGGGAATCCCCTGCAAATGGAGGTCTGTGGAAGAAGACCACTCAGGCTTTCAAATGAATGAGAATAGCCAGAAGAATTGAAACGTATACTACCCACCAATTTGACCCAATATATTCCACTAAACGCTCCCCGCATTGAGACTCTCACCATGGCATAACAATAGGGAATACTTTAGTGCTCTCTCCCCATAAGGGAGAATAACAAAAGAATGAAGACGGACAAATATTGTTGTTTTCATAAAAATTACGGTCATAGCATAGAAGACTGCTACCATTTAATAAAAGAGATTGAAAAATTAATCCAATGAGGATATTTAAAAGAATATGTGGATCATGGAAATCCACCTCGCAAGGAAAACCTGCCCCCCCCCCCCCCCCTCAAAGAAGTACAAGAGAAGGAAGCAAAGAGAAATAAACAAATCAAGACAATCTCTCAATCGCCAAAGTGATTGGGGTCATATCTGGTGGACCCGCAAGAGAGGACTCTGCCAGGGCAGCGAAAGCAAAACATAAGTATAACATAGTTTTTGGTCACCAAGACTTTGGAGGAGACATACTAGGTCATGAAGGTCTTGGTAGATAGTAGCAACTCAACTAACATTATCTTCTGCGAAGCTTTTTTTACGTATGGAAATCGATAATGCCTAGTTGACTGAAGTCAACAAGCCACTAACAAGCTTAAGGAAATAACAATCAACTATCTCGTTCAAAGCAAATATAGTTCAATAAGAAAAGTTATAAAATACATCAAGCCCGAGGAGTGTTGATAATAACAAATACTAGATGAAGTAAAGTGTTCACATCAAGTGTTTGGTCAAACAAACCTGCTCCTATAAAGGGCATATGAATCATGGCTAAGATTAGGTGCAAAAGGTGTCTCACCCCAACTAATTGTCAAGCCCCAATCTAAGTCCCTAACATAAGAAAATCTCTCCTTCCAAGGCCTTTGGGAAGAAACACTCCCTTCAAAAAATTTGCATCCACTTCGAGGATAAAGAAGAAAAATGAAAAAGTCGTTGACTACTTCCTAAATATATATATATATATATATATATATATATATATATATATATATAAAGAGTATAGAGGAACTCGATAGAGAGGAGCAATCAAGCTTCCTAAAACGATAAAGAATCCCCTCAAAATAAGTAAAAGAGTTTGGAGTAAAGTGGCTAACACATAAACCAAATCACTTAATGATATCTATCAAAAGAGGATGAGGAGCAAGATAGAACCCCAAGGAGAAAAATATGGAATAAATAGTAAAGAAACCAGAAGGTTTACTTCTAATCCGGTCCCCCACTCCCTGAAGATGGTACTCTAAATAAGAAGATAGATCAATCTTGTTTTTAGAAGGTTAAACTCCTAAAAACTCAAGACACTATCATAATTTTCGACATTCATAATACGACAAAGAAGCCTAGATTGAGGGCTACAGACGACCTCAAATCATCACTTCGAGCATGAACGAGGTTAGCCTACTAAAATCTCAAAAGAATCGGAATTACTCTCGAGCAAATTCCTAATAGCCTCAATCTTGAATCGCACTCTATTAATACAGATTTATTCAATTTTGTTTTTTACGACATCAATCACTATTCATAGTAAAACTATATATACGTAATCTAATTTAATAAGAGAATTCTAAATAATTAAGGGTAAATTATATATATAGGATTATCAAATCGTAATCATGAGATTCAATCTTACATGTATATATAATTTAATATTATTAGATGCAATCTAAGTCAACATATTAAGTTGAATTCAAGTGCAAAACTGGGGACAGGCGCAAGAAAACTCACATTGAATAGGATCCCTTGTAATGATCCATTTTTATTACAAGCCAAATGCTAATAATGACAAATGGCATAATTATAAGCCATAAGCAAACATAAAAGTTGGATAATAATTTACAAAAATAGCTTATATAAGTTTGATTTATCCTAGGTGAGTCTTCGTTTTATTTCATGTGACATTATTTATTTTTATTTATTTTATTTTACAAAAATAGCAAAAAGTTATAATTAATTAGATTTAGATTTCTTTTGAAAAAGTAAAATTACACTTTCTCCCAAATAAATTTTAAAATTATACTTACATCCTCTTTTAGAATTTTTCATTTATAATTGTATCTCTTCCATTACGATTTGTCGAGAGAGTATTGACACCGGCAAAAAATTACATAAACTTCCGGATTGACCCATCATTCAGCATTTCGTATTAATTATTCAAAAAAAAAAAAAAACCTCACTAATGCTTTTATAGGAAAAATTACAATTTATGTCCCACAACTTACATTATTTGTAATTTTAGTCCCATTATTTTGCCACTCATCATATTTAGTTCCATAAGTGTCAAAAAAATTACAATTAATATCCTACTCACATTTTTCGTTAGATTCTTGACAAAAGGAGCACGTGTTTTAATTTAGCTAACATTTAACTACAATAGTGTGAAAAATACAATTTACATTTCACAACTTATATCATTTGAAACCAAAATTACAAATGATGTAAATTGTGGGCGTAAATTATAATTGCATCTCTTTCTTAAAATTGTTCTAGTCAACTACTTCAACAGTAAAAAAGTCCAACTATAATAATTTCTAAGACGACAGAAATTGAAAAGAATATTTTATTGTTGTCCTGAACATAATTTTTCTTATTGGTTTTTATACAAATTATTTCATTCTTTTGTTTGATTTCCATGGTGACAGTTCAACTCATTTAATTCAAAGGAATTTGGACAGCTTGTCTCATTTATATCTCTGATTTATTCTGTCGTTTGGGGTCAGAAATTAGTGTTTAATTAAAGGGTTAAACAGATTTAGATCTAACAAAATCATTTCATGATTATTATTTTTATAATTATTTCAGTAAAACCTCTGTAATTAATGATGCCGGGACCACGTAAATTTATTATTTTAAAGAAATATTAATTAATCGATAGATTAATAATTTATTAATTTAAAGAAATTTTTTGTTTTCGCTTGAACGAACCTATATTATTTTTCATGAATAAAACATATATTTGTTGATAGATGAGAATGTAAAATCTGAACTTTTTTGGATGTACTAAGAAAAGTTAGAGATGAAATACAGTTAATTTAAATTTTAAAAAGATACAAACAACAATAGAACCATATTTTATTAAGTTGTCATAGTTATATTTGTAATTTTATAGAAATATTAGTTATAATATTAAAGGGACTATAAATTTATATAAAGGTCTTTCGAAAAATTATTATCATATTAAGTTATAAAGGTTCTACTACTACTACTACTACTATTATTATTATTATTATTATTATTATTATTATCATTAGGGATAGTTACACTCCTTTTCCCTGATATTTGATGTAATTAGGCGTAGATCCCCTTTGAAAAATTACATCTAGCACCCCCGCGAGGTTTGCTTCCATCTAACAAATAAATATCTCTGTTAGTCAAAATTCACTGAATCTGTTGATATTAAAAAAAAAAAAACTAAATAAAAATTGTTATTTACCTTTGATTGACTTATTACTGATTTATTACAAATTAATTTTTTCCGACTAAACTACCCTATTTTATGTATTAGGGTAATTTGACCATACAAGATTTATTTGACCTACAATAAATTAGTAATAAGTCAATCTCGCTAAATATAGATTTTTTTTCCCGATTCTTTTTTTTAATACTAGCAAATTCAGTGGGTTTAGATTAACAGTTGGACTTATTTGTTAGACGAAAGCAAATATCAAGGGTGCCAGATATAATTTTCCAAACTATCAAAAACTTATGTGTAATTACACTAAATTTGAGAAATTAATAGTGTAATTATCCCTTATTATTATTAGGGATATTTACACTCCTCTCCCCTGAGGTTTGATGTAATTACACATAGATCTCCTGTGGTTTGAAAAATTACTCCTAGCACCTCTGAGGTTTGCCTACATCTAACAAATAAGTCCTTCCGTTAGTCAAATTTCACCGAATTGACTGATATTAACAAAAAATTAGAAATAAATCTATATTAACCATTGATTGACTTATTATTGACTTATTGCATGTTAAATAAATTTTTACAAATTAAATTACCTTATAATGGTGAAGATATACGTCCTCAGATACATTAATGCGTGAAAACGTATGAGGGTAATTTGGTCATAAAAATATTTATTTGATCTGCAATAAATCAGTGATAAGTCAATTAAAGGTTAATGTATATTTATTGCTGATTTTTTTGTTAATATTAATTATTTTGGTGAATTTTAACTAATGGAGAAACCTATTTATTAGATGAAGCAAATTTTAAGGATATTAAATATAATTTTTCAAATCACAGAAAATTTTATGTGCAATCGCACCAAACTACGAATAGGTAGTGTAATTATCTCTTATTATTATTTGTTGGAATTATTAGAGGGAAACAGCATTTAGGACAAGCAGCAACACGTGGCCTAAAGTTATTACTTGTAACGAGTCCTGTCCAGTGTCCAAGGCATTCGATAAGTTCTATGTCAAAGTTTCCAAGAAATGCGGGCGTACCCTTTCTCAACCCTCCCTCGGACATCTCAAACCGCCATGTTTGGTTCTTCTTAATTTCCTTCTTTTCAAATATATATACATATATATTATTTTAAGATACATTATAATTATTTTTTTTAAATTTATCATAATTATAAAAATCTCTTTCTTTTTTTATAAATTACAAACATTTTCTGATATTAAAGTCCGCATAACAGATCAAGATACCTTCTCGGATTATTAATTATAATTTTGTAAATTTTTATAATTTTTTAAAATACTTTTATGAATTAATATGTCCTATCGATTATCTACTTTACACATCCTCTTATTTTTTTAAATATTTTTCTCTTAAATTGAATAAGGATAAAATGGTAATTCTGTTCTCGCCCGTCTATAATTTAATAAACAGTGAAAGAAATATGAAAAAAAAATGTAATTTGCCCTCTTGTGATATTGCAAATATGCAAATTATCATTCTATGGAGAAAAAAATTAACAATTTACCTCCTTGTGTTTTTTCAAATGCAGATGAAGCAATTACCTCCCTGTCTAGGGAGGTAAATTGCGTCATTTTAGAAAAACACAGAGGGGTAAATTGCAATTTTTTTTTTTTTTCATAAGGTAGTAATTTGCTCATTTACAATATCAAATAATGTAAATTGCATTAAACCCAAAAAAAATATTTATAATTAAATTAAATTTATTTGTAGGGATGAAGATGTATGTTTTGTTGTGTCCGTGGAGGAGACGTTTCTTTTACTCTTTTCACATAAATATACACACAACAATTTGAAAGTATGTAAAGTTTATAAACAAAAAGCATATAATAATTAATGTATAATGATTTTTCAGTTTGGTAAGAGTAGTTTGTCTCCATATTAATATTTATAATACGTACGTCTCTTTCACTATTAATTACTGATAAACAGAGCATATTCGATGTGTATATATAATTTAATTTTTATTGTATTTATTTAATTAAATAAAAAAATTAACTATTCAAAGCTGATAAAATAAATTTACTATAAATTCTATCGACCAAGGTTGTTACTAGATTTATATTAGGGACAATTACACTCCCTGTACCATAGATTCTTTGTAGTTTCAAAAATTACATTTAGTATATTTGAGGTTTGTTTTCACCTAACAAATAGATTCATTCATTAGTCAAAATTTATTGATATTACAAAAAATATATATATGCATGAAAATTGATATTAGTCTCGATAAACTTATTACTAATATTGCAAGTCAAACAAATCTTTTGTGACTAAGTTACCCCAATAACGGTGAAAATTTACTTTATTACATGCATTAACGTGTGAATATGCATAATGGTAATTTAGTCATAGAAAAATTATATAACCAGTAATAATCAATAATAAGTCATTCGGGGGGTAAATATAAGATTTTTATCTTTTTTTTTTAATATCATTAAATTTGGTGAATTTTGAACAACATATGTACTTATTTATTAGATGAAAACAAATATCAGAAATACTAAATATAATAAGCCACATAGAGTCTATGTATAATTACTCGCCTTATCTTATTATTATCAAAGTAATAACTTAAAGTTATTTTTATTTTATTAGAAATATATATTTAGAATATGATAAGAATATGAGGGTTTTTTTTAAAAAAAATTTAAAAAGCGTTTGGCTAAACTTATTTATAAAATTTTATAAGTTCATACATCTACAAGATGTTAAATCTTATTTTACAACAAAACTTTAAATAAAATAAAATCATGAAATTTATAGTATGTTATTAATGATAATTTTGAAATTAATTCAAAGAAAATAAACTAACTCGTTAAAAATTTAAAAATAAGTTGGAAACCTTTTTTTCCAAAAAAGATTATAAACTACTAAAAAAATATTTATTAGATCTTATAAATCATTCTGAAAAAAAAAAAGTAAATACTTTACAAAATTTTATAAGCTTTGGACATCTTATGGCAACAGTTGAGTTGGATTTTTTTATTTCAAATCCCGTTACATCTTTTATTTCTTGTTAATATCTGTATGTTATGCATCTATTGTTTTAATATAAAATAATTGGATAAATTATATTTTATAGTCTGAATTATGTCTATTTTTATTTTTTGGTATCTAATTTTTTTTTTGTCAACTTACTATCTCAATTTTGCTAAATTTGTACTTTTTCATATATGACCATTTTTTTTCTTGATTTTTCTGTTTAAAAAACATCACATGTTGTGCATATGTGAAAAATATCACATCACATAACCCTTAAATATCACATATGGCGCTTGTATGAGGTGTTTTTCGGACAAAAACTTAGTGAAAAAAACAATTATAAATAACAAAGTATAAAAATATTGAAAAGTTTATATGATAAGTTAACCAAAAATAAATAAATACTAAAATATAAAAACAATCATAGTTTGAATGACAAAAACTAAAATAATTAGTATTTTTTTTATACATATAATATATCTATTAATATAAAAATTATATTTTATGTAAAAGATTTCTTCGCTTAATTTAGAAAAAAAAATATATAATCGTGTATAACACGGACTTTATGTTAGTATATATATATATATGTATATATATATATATATATATATTAGGGATAGTTACACTTCCCTCCCCTGATATTTGGTGTTAATTACACATAAACCTCCCGTGGTTTAGGAATTACATCTAGTAACCCTGAGGTATGCTTTCATCTAACAATATAAGTCCCCCCGTTAGTTAAAATTCACCAAATTAACTGATATTAACAAAAAAAATTAGAAAAAGATCTATATTGACCCTTAATTGACTTATTACTGATTTATTGTAGGTCAAATAAATCTTTCTATGACCAAATTATCCTCATACGTCTTCACGCGTTAATGTATTTGAGGACATATATCTTCAATATTATAAGGGTAACTTAGTTTGAAAAAATTTATTTAACATGCAATGAGTAAATCAATAGTTAATATAGATTTTTTTTCTAATTCTTTTTATTAATTTCAGTCAATTCGATGAATTTTGACTAATTGGGGGATTTATTTGTTAGATGTAGGCAAACTTCAAAGGTGCTAGGTGTAATTTTCCAAATCACAAGAGATTTACATATATTTACATCAAACCTAAGGAGATGAGAGGGTAATTATCCCTATATATAAAATAGGATATAAAATGCAACAAATTAAAAAAAGAAAAAACATTAAATAGAGAAGCCGCGTGGCTTTAAAATCTGGTGTGCCAAACGGTCCTTCAACTCTTTGCCTCTTTTCCCCCACTCGCACTTTTGTGTTGTCGATCTCCAACGACGCCTACATTAGAATTTAAGACACTCTCTCTCTCTCTCTCTCTACATTCTTCCTCTCTTTTCCTCCATTTTACTTTTCCTCTGTACACACTCTCTAATACATACTTCCTAAATCCTACTTCTTCACACATTGTACCTCGCGCATAATTCACTTGTACTTCTATGGCCTCGCATCAGCTCCCCCTAGCCGGCGACTCCGACCCGGAGCTGGACCAATCCTTATCGACGCTGGAAAGCTTCCTTGGACTCCTCGGTTACTGTCAGCACACTTTCCTCCGGGCCACGCTCTCCTGGCTTGCCTTCTTCCTACTTGCCGTCGTGCTACCCCTCTTCGCCCTCGAGTTCTCTAGGTGCCCTGGCTGCGAGAAGTTCGAGATCGAGACTTTCGAGCTTGAAATCCTCGTCGCGCGGGCCTTGGTCGCCGCCGTTTCTCTTCTCTGCTTGTCGCGGAATCTGCGCAAGTATGGTATCCGGAAGGCGCTCTTCGTTGATAGATGCCACGGTCACATGACGCAGTTCCGCAAGCAATATATTCACAAGATTCGTGTAAGAATTTTAAGATTCGAACGGTACTATTAGTTTATTTGAAGAATAATTTGCATCTGTTGTGCCGAGTATACGTAAATGACTTCTTGTCGTACAAATTCGCGTCGGATTTCCTTTTTTTTTTTTTTCTTTTTGTTCCTTTTGAGATTAATATATTTACCTATTCCAGGCAGTTAGTATTATTTGGTGATTATTGCAAGGAACTGATATTGTATTATTGTGCCTCGCGATGAACTAATCATTAGCATACTGAATACTTGTCACAGAACCTATGATCTTGTAATTAGAGAAGTAGAGAGAAAGAAAGATTTTTGTCATCAAAGTTTATCACTGATCTTTTTCATGAATGCTGGTCTAGAATTTTGGACTGTGGTTTTATTTGGTTGAAAGGATAATAGCCAACATGGATGCCATGTTCCACAGATGACAATCTTGGAATGTTAGTTTAATTCATCCTCGATATTGTTCAGGTCTTTTACCGCTTGCTGGCTTCATGGTTTGGGATTTGCTTTCTATTGAAGGCGGCACGGGAGGTTACCCGTTTGATGTATCTGCATCATGGTTCTTGGTGGTTGTCTGTCATCTTGTTTTTTGCTTGTCTCTTATCTTGGTCATATACAACGCTGGTCTTTCTATCTGGATGTGCTCTATTCAATTTGGTCGGAAATCTGCAAATAATACACTTCGAGAATTATGGGAAAGTTCTGGAGCGAGATTTGGACGTCTCAGTTTACATTGAGGAGCACATGAATCTGACCTATGACTTATCGAAGATAAGTCACAGGTTCCGTATCTTTCTTCTTCTGGAGTTCTTAATCGTCACAACTACTCAAATTATGACATTATTGCAGACAACAGAGAATCAGAGTATCATCAATTTCATAAATGGAGGTGATTTTGCAGTAAGTACCCCATTACTTTGACAGAATATCATGGCACTTTAATAGTTATCAGAAATCATGCTAATGTTAATTTGTTCACATTATTTAAATTTCTGGACTTACTGAGGTTTCTGTACAGATGTTACGTGCTCCTAAGACTAGAAAACTGTTCAACTTTGATCTCCTACAAATTCCTATGTAATTGAAAGCACTATGCAGATTTTCAAAGTAATTTTGATGGACTTTAATGTATCGGATATGTATATCACCATTTTAGGGTCCATCCAAATGTCAATGTCTTAGTGCCTGTTCTAAATTGGCCAATTCCTGTTTGTCTGCATGAGTGAAGGCAATATATGAGCTGATCATATAAGCACGGCATTTTTTTCCAGTCATTGTACTTCAATAAGATTTATGACTCATTCATTTTCTAACTTACTACTATGTGCAGGTGCTATCTATTGTTGAATTAGTTGGAATTGTTCTCTGTCTGAGTGCAGCAGCAAAGATATCGCACAGAGCCCAGAGTCTTGGTTCGATCGCTAGCAGATGGCATGCATTGGTTACTTGCAACTCTAATGATGCTTCGGGGTCTGGCCTTATAGACAATGGCGGAAATGCTGAATTCTGTCCTCCTGTGGGCGCATTATCCGTAAGTTATTCAGAAAGTGATTTGGAGTCGTCGGATTACATGCCCTTGCCCACAAATGCAAAAATGACCTCTTCTACATCATCATATCACAGGAGGCAAGCCTTTGGTATGAATATTATCTTACAACTTTCTAAGCTGCATGATCTAAAAGTTCCTTTCCGTGGCCAAATATCAGTCTCAAGCAACCATGACACTCATACATACTTCAATATATAAGCTTTAACTTCCAGCTGTTATGATTTTCCTCACATGAATGAGTTAGCTATTTACCCATTCAACCTGATATTGGGAGTATTTAACATGAAATATTTTAGAAGAGTCATCCAACACTGTAAGATTATTCTAGAAAGAGTACATCTTCAACATTTCTGGCGTTGTGGTACTGAAAATTGATTTATGCTACTGCATATTTAGAATAAAATGATGAGCTGATGATAGATTTTACCACCTAAATCTATACCTCTGGTATTTCATATTTCAGGCAATTTCATTCAAGCATGTTATAAACTTGCTGCACTTTAGCCCATAGCACTACAAAAAAACAACATTTAACCATGGCTAATTGTCATGGTTAAAAACAAAAAAATCATAGCAAATAGTCATTAACAACTGCCATGCAACGGTTGTGGCCGTGATATCTGAGAGGGTGGCTAAAAGTTTAGCCATGACAAATATTTCTACCATGGATCTTAGCCATAATAAATAACTTTTTCGTGATGGAAAACCTATGTTTTTGTATCGGATTTATTTAACCGTGGTTAATAAAAATTATTTACTACGCTTTTTGATCCATAGCTATTAAAGTTGTAGCCAATAGTCATTTTTTTTTTCTAGTGTAGGTAGTCCGCATGCTAATATATTATGACCATAATATATTAGCAACGTCAAAGTAAGAGAAGTGATTTGAGGATGACCATAACTTAAACATTGCTGGCAGTATGTTTCATTTAAAGAAAAGGAAATTTGGGGCTTTAAACATTTCAACTTAGAGTTGATACAAATGTTCTAAGCTTAAGGGATTTGTTTTTTGCTTTTCTTATATCTTGTTCTGTTCTCCACTCTTGACAAGGAACGATCTAGATGCAACAAAAAGAGTGAGATAAATTAGTTGCATTATTTCATGTCTCCCTTATCTAATTATTGCTCAGGATATTAATTTCTGTCCCAGATCACGTCGTGCCAAATGTACTTTTGTTTGCTTCCTTCCAATGTAAATTTTAATCAGATGCCTCACTCTGCCCGACTCTCTTTTGCAGTAACATATGTGCAGTCCAACACTGGTGGATTCACCATCTTCGGATGGGTTGTTGATCGGATGCTCGTTAACACAATCTTCTTCATTGAGCTCTCCCTGGTTTTCTTTGTTCTAGGGAAGACCATTACGATCACCGTCAAATAACTTTCAATAACTGTGAGCTGCATAACTTTCTGTCTCCCCCTCCTTTAACACCCCTTCTCCTGTAGGGTGGCTAAAACACAGATCCTACGGTCATCGTATTGTGTTTTTTATTTAATGTAATAGCTAATAGTTCAAATTACTCTATTTAACATCTTGGGAAGTAACTTATATCAGAAGTATTAGGTGTGTACTCGTTTTGCTGCTCGGATTTAGCCTTTTTGCCGTGGTCACAACTCAGCGGTAGGATACTCCACGATTGGCAGATTTGCTGGAAGCCCGAATAATTTTTGTTTTCATGGATTACTGATGCAGCTTGGTTACCTTATTGAAGGCCCTCGGAATGACAATGCTGGACCAATTTCTTACAGCCTCAACTGTAAGATCTCTATTATAGCATTTCGACCAGATTTCTGTTGTTTGTATGTTTGTAACCGACGCCTCCGGTACATGCCAGAGGCGCAACGCTCAGTGTAATGCTATAGATGTTTTTGGTAATTATTTATTCATTTCTGCACTCCCTCTCTCAGTCTAACTCCAAGCCCAGCAACTGTACCTAAGTTTCGTAATCTGCTTGTCACCAGTTGGGTATTGAGATCTATTTAGTAAAACATCTGTAAGGGCTTTATTATTATTAGTGGATGTTGCATGCGGTCCTCGCGATCATATAAAGAAATTAATATGTGATGAGGGAAAAATGTGAAATAAAATTGTGGTGAGAGAATGTGAAGGAATTTGTTAGATAAAAGAAACGCGAAGTGAGAAAAAAAAAATTATACTTATGGGTTTAATAAAAATATAACAATTTGTAAGAAAAAGGAACATGGAGAAGTTAGACGAGAGATAAATATTTGAGTAGCGGGTGAGAGAAAAAAAAACTTGCAAGTGTAAGAATATTATAAAAAATTAAAATTATTATTTTGATCAATTTTTTTTAAATAAACAAATAAAATAAAGGATAAATTTAAATATTCAAAAGTTGATTAAATAATTTTTTTATAATAATATAAATTATCCATAGATTGAAAATTCCGTCCATTAGTGCCTAAAAACACCAAATGACGACAGTCCTGGAAAATCTATTTTAGAGGAGCCAGTACAGGTGAAAACTCATGGTTTTAATCGAGGGTCAATCTGGATTAAGATTTGTGGGTTGAATTCAACTCAACTAATTTCGAATTGAATTGGGTTTGTCGTAATTTATAGGTATAATTATACTATCTTGCTTTAAGATTTGGTGTAATTACAAATAATTTTTATGTGGTTAAAAAATTATATTTAATACTCTTGAGATTTAATTTCATCTAACAAAAAAAACTCCTCATGATATTTACAAAATTTATTGATATTATCAAAAGAAAAAATAAATAAAAATTTATATTTATTCCGATTGACTTATTACTGAACTATTGTAAGTTAAATAAATTTTATTATAATCAAATTATCTTCATACATCTTCGCACATGTTAGACGGAAGCAAATCTCAGAGATGCCAGATGTAATTTTACAAATTACAAAGTTTATGTATAATTACGCCCAACCTCAAGATATAGGATGTAATTATCATTAACTTATAATGGGTTGCAATGAGTGGGATTTGAATAAAATTATATTTCATGTGAGTTGGATATAGGTTCTTAATAGGCCTAGTATGAGTTGACTATGGATTCAACCATATGATGCATGGACACGAACACGGCGATACGGACACGATACAACACGGATAAAAGGGTGCAAATTGAGCCGAGCCGGCTCGCATTCAGCTCGAGCTTGAGCTCTTTAGTTTTTGTTCATTAGTTTGCAAGCTCACCCCCTCTTTTTTTAATTTTTTTATAAATATTATTTAAGCGCATATTCAATATTATTTTAAATTTATATTTAAAATTTACTATACATTAGAATTATTAATCAATATATCTCTTATTTTAATTTTATATAATAATACAATACGATATTTTTATTTATATTATTTAAAATAAGCTTAGACAACAATTTAGTAAATTTGTATACTTTTTTGTAAATGAATATTAAAAATTTACCAATTAGAATATTAGTTAATATCTCATATTTTTAGTTTTAGATGATATTAAAATATGGTACTTTGATTTGTATTAAAAACAAGCTTAATAGTCAATTTAGTGCGTTTTGATAATTATTTTTTAAATAAATATTAATATAATACATATAAATTTTATCGTTACAACTTCAATCCATTACAAAAAATGCCTTTATTTACTATACTATCTATAATTTATTATATTTGGAGAGCACCTAATTGGTGTCTTAATTTTTGTTGGTCTGTCAATTTTTTTTATTTTTTAAATTATTTATAGTTTTTCTTTTCTTTCCTCAACTTCCAACTCTCTCTCCCTCTCCCCCACCCCCACTACATTCTCAATAACTTCCCACAATTGTTATTTTTATTTTATTTTTTTTAATATAATATATATATATATACTAATATTATATTATTTAAATTTTAAATTAATTACACACACATAGAGTGTGTATAAATTACTTGTATATTAGAATTATTAGTCCATATATTATATTTGGTTCCAAATGATATTAAAATATGGTTTTTTTAGTTTATATTATCTAAAAAAAAGCTTAATCAATTTAGTACATTTTGATAATTTTTTTACAAATAAATATTTAATATAATGCATATGAATTTCATTGTTATAATTTTAATATTCACTACAACAAAATGTATTTATTTTAAAATTTTACTATATATTAGAATTGTTAGTCAATATATCACATTTTAGTTTTATATGATATTAAGATATGGTATTTTAATTTATATTATTTAAAATCAAACTTAATCAATAATTTATTACGTTTTGATAATTTTTTTTTGTAAATAAGTACTTAATATAATGCATATGTATTATTTTAGATGAATGTTTTCATGGCTATCAATTTTGTGTCATCGTATTGCTTCTTTTTGGTTGTGAATAATTTTTCTTGTTTCATATTTAAATTTTTGAATAATATATTCTAGATGTTACAATAGTTCATATTTTTTAAATTTAGATATTTCAGAAAAAAAAATTAATTGAAGTCAAGCACGGGCTCGAGCACGTCGTCTAATACTCGAGCTTAGAATTTCGGCCGAGCTCGGCTCATTTGCACCCCTAAACACGGACACGACGACACGTAAAATATAAAAAAAATTAAGACACGATGCGGCATTGATACGGCTATATATAATATATTCTTATTATATATATTCTCAATTTTTCACATAAAATTAAAATATGAAATATAGAAAATATTAAATAAAATATAAAATAAGTATGTTTACATCTACATTAATCGAATGTGGTTTCAAAAAATATACATAATCAGATTATTTTTAAAAAAAAATGAAAAAAATCTAATAATTTAAATTAGTTAAATTATTGTGAATGTCTCTGGAATTTTAGTAATTTCATCATAATATTTTTAGTTTAAGAGGAGTGAGTTAATTTTTTTTTCTTTTTTATAAGGTCTAAATTCATTTTTTTCTCAAAGACAATCCAAAATTTTTTAAAATTATAGAAAAAAAATTCAAAACATCTCAAAAACGTGTCGGACACTCCTCCAAACAATGTCGGACACGACAAAAACGTGTTCTTGGTGTGTCCAACGCCGTGTTCTTTTTTTTTTTTTTAATTTTTGGACACGTATATATCCGACATTGCATTGGATAATTTTTCAGAGCTACATAGGTTCAACCCATAGAATAGAAGTATAAACAATTAGAAAGAAAAAAAAAATTAATGCATTTTTTCCAAATATTATTGACATGTGAAGCGGAACCCAAGACATTTCATATAAAAAATTGAGAAAAATGACAACAAACAAACATCCACATTATAATAGTTATTTGAATTATATAATAATAATGAACAAGTTTATTAAATCCATAATCTAAATATATTTTTATCTCCTATAAATATATAAATTGCTAATTAAATTACTGATTAATAGCATAAGACATATATATTATTGCAAGAGAGGAGATGCTAATTATTTTTGGTAATAAAATTTAACTGTAATTCTAATAGTAAAATTATACACCTTTTAATTTTTGTTATTTATTGGTAATAAAATTTAATTATATTTTTAATTTTGGCATAAAACTTTAACAGACTGATTTTACAATCAAATTTTGAGATACTTTTAATTCCTACAATATCTTAAACAAATTTGTTTTCACATTTTTTTATCTTTTAATATATTTTTATGTAATAAGTTTATTATGATATTACTAGTTCGACCACATTTCACCCGCTGATTAAACCAATATAGTTCTTCATCTAGTCAATCTTTATATCAATCAATAATTTTGGGTTTTAATAATTGATGTATTATACAAGTTTGTCATATTATATTACAAATAGTAGCAATATTTTTTATAGTCTAGATATCGTCTTTTATTCTTTTCATAATGTGAAATTTTTTAAATCTTTAAAATTTAAATTAATAAAATGGATCGAACCATTTAGAACTTAACATGTTTCTGACCCGCTCTTTTGAACCCATTCCGGATCCAACATATTTTAGACCCTACCCATTTGTATCCAATCTACCACTAAGGTTGGCAATTTCAACCCGAACTCGGAAAACCCGCCCCGGACCCGTCCCGTATGGGTCCACAGCTAAAACCTGCCCCCGGGTGGGGCGGGTTACGGGTCCTGTCTCGAACCCGGCCCATTGGACCCGACCCCGGCCCCGGTCCAACCCCGCTTTTTTTTATATATTAATATATACAATATAATAAATAAAAAATTATCTTAATATATATGAATCCAATAATTTTTTGCATATACCCAACTATATATAAAAATACCAAAAAAAAAAAAATTAGTTGAAAAAAATAATTTTGATGAACGTATTTTTTGTCTTATCCAATCATTTTAGATTGAAAATTATATTAAATATTTAAATCTAAACTGATAATTTCTTAAAAAAATGTATTCTTTGTAAAATTGGGGGAAATTATAGCATGGGGAGGGGCGGCGGGGCGGGGGCTGGAATGTTCTACGGTCCAGGCGGGGCGGGGCGGCGGGGCGGTTATGGGTCTGGAAAAATTAAATGGGCGGGTCTCTTGAATCCGGC
Organism: Sesamum angolense; assembly: GCA_034509725.1. Classification (NCBI taxonomy): domain Eukaryota; kingdom Viridiplantae; phylum Streptophyta; class Magnoliopsida; order Lamiales; family Pedaliaceae; genus Sesamum; species Sesamum angolense. Next base: position 11,133,390 of record JACGWL010000009.1, read on the forward strand.
GGACCGTACCAGACCCGCCCCATTGCCATCACTATCTACCACCCCCAGTTTCATCAAAATACACTTAAGTTTTGGATTGGGCTTAACATTTCTCAATGTGCGTTCAATATAACTTTGTTTAAGTAAATTAAGTAGATTATGGGTCCCATATAAAATTTAATGGATCTAAAGAGTGGATTCTTCATGTTTAATTTTCAATTGATCAAGCTAAAGTAATTTTTAATAATATAATAGAATTGATTAAATATATTAGTATAATCATGAGTTTAATATGGGTCGTATTTTATTAAATGTGTTGAATTTAATTAAATTTTATTAAATTCTTAGTTCTAACTTCTATATGGGTTGGTGATGAATTTCAGGTAAACTGGTGATGGGTTTTAAATGAGTCCTACCCATGATTTAATCAATTAAATTTATTATAAATTTCATAAATATATCAATATCAAGATCTAATAATAATTGATAATGAACTAACATATTCAATTAATATAGACTAATAACTTTTATTATTATGATTGAAAGTCTACAATTCAATTCTAAAAACAATTATAAAAAAATTGATTGCATAATTATTTATCTCTTGATTTATTTTGAAAAATATAGTAATTTGTACATGTTACAAGCTTTTTATTCTATAATTTAACAAATAAATCTTTAATGTACATGATTACTTAAAAAAATAAATAATACAAATTTAATCATATAACATTATAAGTAGTTATAAAATTTATCACTTTCATTATTATCTAAACTTTTAAATTTTCTAAACATTAAATATTGGCATGGTTGCAATTGATCTGACCCATTCGCAACACAATCCATTTTGAACTCATTAATTCATTAAGACCTATTTAAACCTAATCTATTTTGGACCCGACCCACCAAACATCACAGGAAGCAGGCTTACAGGCATCAATCTTTGTGTTGGCTCCAAAATCATCATACACAGAACGCTAGAGAAAACACATACATCATAGAAATGGAATTTCCATATAAACTGCATGTACCTTTGCTCACAAATGACATGCAACAAAAAAATGGCTGCCACTAGTCAACAGCAAGCTCCGAATTCATCTACAAAGATACAGGAACAGTCGGTTTGGATCGGCATTACACACTGGCAGGAATTAGTTCACCTGCAGGGGCCTAATCAGCTGAACATGTGGATCTATTCAGAGAGCCAAGGAAAATTGGCAATGGTTTTCTAAATCGAAAGGAACATTTCAGGACCAGCTTTCAGTATACTTCGCATCCTTCTGAAAATTGGAAGGGATTAATCAATCACTGTCGCCTTCTAGATCATTTGATGCATCTGGAACGCTTTGAGGCTCAACTTCTTCCTCCTCTTCCTCCTCTTCGTTCTTCATGTATAATCCAAGTTGCTCTAATGGATTACTACTTGCCGGAAATTTGAAACTACCAAGACCATTTGAGAATTTTCAGGGCTTCCCTCTTCTATGAATAATGCTCATCTGGAGCACCCCGAAACATTTCAAGATCTTCCATAAACTGGTTATTCTCATTGATCTCAACAGTCTTCTCCATCTGTTGTGAACATCATAATGCTTAAGCAACGAGCAGGGGATAACATAACTTCAGTTTATTTAAACCAATTCCAAGTTTACCTTCTGCAGAGCTTGACGTGCCGCTTCCCTTTCAAGTTCTCTTTTCCTCTTGGCTTCTGCAGCAGCTTCTTCTTCAGCTTTTCTTCTAGCTTCTTCTGCAGCTCGAGCCTCTGCTTGCAAGCGAGCTTTCTCTGGTACACAAAGAGCACACCATCATTTCATGTGGAAGTTAAAAGTAACATGCATTCCATGCACTGATCAAGTAAACTGATTTAGTATAATATGAATAGTTACAGTTAACACAAACCTTCTCTTTCGCCTTGCGAGCTCCTCTTTCTCAAGCTTTAGTTTCTCAAAATCTGGGCTTTCTCCCTGAAAATTTTCATTTATCACAACACTAAACCATTGCCGGGGACGATTGCATTCAAGTTTCTGTAATTTTACAAGAAAAGGAAGTTGCATACTTTTCCAATGGTATTCTCTTGGGCTTTGATTATTATGTCAGCAAACCGGCCTCTCAACAAAGCCGCACGGTAAAGCTTTTTGGGGGAGACTTGCCTGTCTGGTAGACCACTCTCCCCTAAAAATATTACAGCAAGTTGGTGAAATGATGTTGCACAGTTAATAGCATACATTTTCTTTGATGGTTTACCAGAATATTTATTCTAATAAGTTGAATTTAAACTGGCACCATGTATATAATTTATGCCAAACCCACAAGCATCTAACCTCCACTGTTTTCATCGCCTCCATCTCTTGCCTTCTGCTCTATCCTAGGAGTTTCCATTTCCTGGATTCATGCAGTGGGAACACAAAAAATTTCATAAGGGATCTCCATTGCAGATACAATGAACCAGCAGGGGGGGGGGGGTTGAAGAGGATAGATAGAATGGGGAAAAGGACCAACACAAAATTTTCCATACATTTACGGGAACTGAATTCTTGCCGACATCAGAACCTCTTGAACCTGAATCTGTGTAAACCAAAAGAAAAAATAATTAGACAGCATAGGTACAGAGTTTGAAATGGTCCTTTTTTCTTAGAATGCATAAATCTTTGTACATGATAAGAATTAAAGCACTTTAGTTCTCAACTAAATAGAATAGATGAGCATGAATCATCAATCATGAGCTTAACATACAACACCGTGGCAGCTTAACTCTCCAACTCTCACCTCACAGGAACCAAAAGTTTTAATTACATCAACCTACACTAGAAACCATGTAGTATATCTAAGTATAACCTCCCCTCCTTTAAAATTACCAAAACCCTAAAGCCAAATCCATGTTTGTTTATCCATCTCCCAGTTCGGCAGTTCCATTCGGATGTGGACAGAAAATGCTAACCTTTTAACTTCCTCTTACTCTTTTAGCCTTTAGGGACGAGGATATCCTTGGTAATGCATAAAACTTAAGGACTAATGTTATAGTGATTAGTGAACCTAAATCTTTACGGAATGTTATCTTTATTTTATTACTAGATTTTTAATTAAGGATTTCCTTTTCAATATAATTTCTTTCTTTTGCTTTACATTTATTAATTGAAGATTTTCTTTCTTTAAGTTTCTTCAATTCCCCTATGTAATATTTCCAATTTATGTTTTCCAACATAAAACTAATAATACTTATTTAGAATTATGAATACAATATATTACAAATCTATATTATGAGAAAAAAGATATCTATATATATATATATATATATATGATTATATGACTAATTTAAATATACAACTATCATTTTTTTGTTAAATCTATAACATACAATTAAAAGGAAGAAAATATAAGATTATCTAATCTACCAATGATATATGAAAGTTAAGTATTTTAATCCAGCTTCCTTCTCTTGTTTTTCCTTTACTGAAGCTCTTTTTCTTATCCTCCTTCCTCTAATTCTTTTCCTCATTTATTAACTACATCTTTGAGGGCACGGGCATCCCTTCCTTCACCATTGCGTTCCATCCTCTTCTTTTGTCATTCTCTTTTCTGTCTTCCTCTGACATTTTTTTGTTTTCTTTTCTTGCTTCCCAATTTCTTCCTTCTCTTCTTCTCTCACTCTTTTTTCTTTTTAAAGATTTTCTATATCTCCGAATTTCTCTCTTCAACAATGTCTTTCTCTTCAGTGCCAGCATAGGCTTCCTTTGCACCACCTCCTGTTTCTTGTTCTTTTTCTTTTCTTCTTTTCATTTTTCTTTTTTTTCTATTTCGTGTTCCATCTCTTTTCATTACTTCACCTGCAACCTCCATGTTGAGGCTACTACATTGAATCATGGTTCTAAAGGATAATTTGAGGTCCAAGCAATCGATGGGGATCTAAAGTTCTAGTTCCATGACCCAAGTCCAAAAATCCACACTGACAAATAGATAAGTGCCCAGAAGTGCCATTTCCATATAGAGGGAGTGAAGGGGGGGGGAGGACAAGCCATGGAGGTTAGTAACAGAACATGAAAAGTCTCTCCAGCCAACATCATGTCAAGCCTAAAATCTAGCAAGACGCGCACCGACATGCCACAAGAACCTTATACTCCCTTGATCCTAAAAGAATTCCGTATGCCCAATTCTTAAATGTAATTATGACAGCCAAGACAATGTCTTGAACAATAATACCAATCCCTTACTTTCTTGTCCTCTCTTGTTAAAACGAGGAAAAATGAATCGAAAGAAAACCCCAAAATCATAAGACCCCTATGTCTTGCTCGAATTCAAAGGTAATATTAAATTGTAACATTCGATATAATATTTGGACTAGAAATCTTAGGATTTATATAATATTGTTCAATTAAAAGTATTAGGAGCCTTTTTCCTTCACAGAAATACGGGAGAAAATCTATGCAATTTACTCCAAAATTTTCCAATTCCTTTACATAGGGGGTAGCCTAGGATGCCAGCACATAATTAATGCATGCGTAGCATGTATTGAGGTTAGTCAAATGCTCGAACTTAATACAGTAACTAAGGATGCAACATGTGACATCAACAATTACTAGTTCCTATGATTCGGAGACACATTAATTCTCAAAACATTGAGTGCAATCAATCTGTTAACGATCTATGTTAGGATTTGACTGCTTTTTCCTTCATGAAAATAAAGGACAAATATGAAGATACCATTCCAAACTTCCAATTCCTTTACATCTGGGGTGAAAGAAACTTGACAAGAATTGGTGACGAGGCCATAATTAATGCATCAGTAACACTCACACAACTTGCTAAATCTTTGATCTTAATATTTGTACAATTACTAGCCCCTGATTTGAGTAACATTAATTCTCAGAATTTCCAGCATGATTCATCAGTTAATGATTTTATAGTCAACTATTGCATGTTTCATTTACTTAAAATAATTAGAAATAAATATTGTGTGGAATATGATAGGCACATGATAGTACAAATCTGGCATAAATAAGCTGCAAAATTTACTACTACATTTTCTCCTCATTCTAAACTGATATGCCCTTAATATATCTGAAAAGTACCAATCGGTCAAACATGGTATTGACATAAACTGATATTCAACATTGGCATCTAACTAATTGTAACTTTAATCCATTCTCTCTGTATCCATAACAGATACACCTTTATATTTTGTACACTTTCAGATCCCTCAAAATTGTTCGATTCTCCCGTTAGAGCTCAAAGGATAATGAAGCATGAGATACCCAGATGCCAAAACATACAGATTAAATGGAAGGAAAAAAGTTCAATCCTCATACCTAATGTTTCCTTTACCCTTAACCTTTAGCTTTATGTTAAATGATAGAATGAAGCATGAAAATTCCAAGATGAGATTGTATACAGAAAAAGGAATATACACAATACCATACATTTACAGATTATTTTCAGGAGTTAGCATGTGAAATGGAGATCTCAAAGTACAACAGGCAATGAAGTAGTCTGACATGTTAAGACCAGAGAGATATCCGAAAATAATGATGGAAACATTGTTGAGTCATGAAGGTCAAGGATTGACTAGATTTAAAGCTAAAGACATAAAGCTGCTTCATAAGACACTAAAAGTAATTCCCCGCCTTAGTACCTATGATGAGCATGAAACTGTTCCGGCTTAATATCATGTAATACATTACAGAATTAAATATTACTTTACATCCAAGAGGGCTTAAAAACATAGACAGGATATCTGATATCTTTTAGCGAAAAAGTTCAATGAGTTCCTAACCACAGGAGTGTGTGAATGCTTCGATTACATTAAACTAATTTGTCTCCATATATTTGGAGAATAATCATTTTCAGAAAACAATCAAATCATTTCCTATATTGAAACCAGAAAAGAATCTCAAGACCATGTGCTATAGCTCATTTTGCATAATACAGAATCTTTCACAACTTTCATGTCATTCAAATTTTATTTCAATATCTAATAAGCTCCAAAAGATACTGTTAACCCATATATCGAGAAATTCATGGTAAGTAAGACCACAATCGTGACCATAAAAATTTTACTTATTCTATGTGAATAACCATTTCTTATTGTGGAATCTAACACAAATTAGTGATTGAGCAACAAATTCCCAATTGTCTGTCCAAGAAAATGTTAATAGCATGATTCTCTCAATATCTCAGAGAGTTTTGATGTGAAATTAAGTCTTTAAACTATTTCTCTATGTCTACACATAGACAACTACATGAAGCAGAGATGAAGCTGAACCCCCTTGATATCTTTTTGGGATGATTGGCATTACATACTGACATAAGAAGCTGACCATTTCAGGTCCAACGAATGGTAGAAGAGACGAAAATAACAATAACAAAAGTGGATTAGCCAAGTTTTTGTATGAACACACAAGAACATGATCTAGATCTCAATCCCAATCACATGGACCAACAGCAAAATTTGTGATAAGACCTTAGCATCCAAAGAAATTTACATAAATAACGTTCCCATGACATCATACACAGCTCCTTGTATTGAAACAAAAATAGTGTGAGAAAAGTTTGCATCAAAAGATCATAATAGCACGAACCGCTGGAAGAGGAGCCTGACTCACTGCTGGAGCTACTTGAACTGCTGCAATTACTGTTCCTCCGGGTAGCATCTTTGTCAATTTTCACTGGTATAGAACTGGACATAGGTGGTGGATCATCTCCACCAATATCCACATCCTCATCAACTGGCTCATGATCTGATTAGTGTTTGGAGAAAGTGAAGGAAAAGAAACTAATTAGATGCCAAACTGAAGAATAATGAATTCAATGCAACTTTATAATGAAGTATATTACCTCTGCAATTCAGTGCCGATGAATTGCTAAACCCTGACTTATCATGTACCTGCAAGAAAACCAGTATTCACATTCATATATAAACAATATGTATCGCATGAAGAGATGGTTAATAGATATATAAACTTGTTCATGCATTAAATTGCGATGTACCTCAATTTCAGAAGGCTTCTGTTCAGCTTGACTTTTTTCCTTCTTCAGTAGATAATCATCCAGAAGTTTTCGTAATGTAAATAGGGTATCATCATTAAGAGTGTCGATGTCAATTTCGATCTCATCCTCACTTACTTGACTACTTCCATTCAGAGTACTCTGTTTAAGAAAATCTATTATACTGTCGGGCAGTTCCGCCAATGAGGCCTCCAACTCTGCACCCAGTTTTTGCTTCTCAAAATCACTCATTCCTCGTTTACCACATTCTTGCTTGACCTTGTTTTCTATAGAAGCGGTTTTCTGCTTCTTAGTGGGACGTACATAAGCGCTTTCAGGTTCTACAATGACACTTGACTTTGAGGCTGTAGGTTCATCTGCAGTGGTTGGAATTTTCTTTTCAATAGGTTTCCATCTTGTTTCAAAATATTTACTCATCACCTCAGCCATGACATGGACATCATGTCCGGCTGGGTTGTATGTCAGTGCATTTTTGAAGGTGAGCCTCACATCTGCAGCCAACCCCATTGGACTGGAATACTGACCTGAAAGTAACTTTTTCTTTACTGTACCCAAATCCATAGGATGTTTAATAACATTGAAGTAATCAGGTATTTTATGCTTTACGATATCAACTGGCTCACTGAAGATCCAAGCATGCTGATGGGTCATCAATCGAGTTAACAGGGCCTCACACTGTTTCATTAACATCACAAAATTGTTACTCTGCGGCAGAAACTGTTTGAATGACTCGGTTTTCCTACCTGCCACAACCCCACCTTTAGTGCGGGGCCCATTTCTTCCAGGAGGGCACTTTTTCCTTACCGGCACCATAGCAACATCATTCATGGATACTGGAAAACTTTCGGCCATAGCATGTTTGTTCGAGCCATTATCATAACTAATAGTTTCATTAGTGGGTGGAAGTGCCAAGGCATCCAGAGAAGCTATCTTCCTCTGAAACATCCTAACTTGTTCAAGCTCACTTTTCAACCGCATTTCCAAATCCCTCCTGTCCGATCGTGACATCTTAGACAAGGAAAAGGTACGCATCGGCACGTATATATCGTAACCACCCACATTCAGGTTAATGCATTTCCTTTTAAGAGCAGAAGATTCCTCCGACGCTGTCAACTCTATACCAAGACGACCTGAGCTCCCAAAACCTTCTGATTCAGCCACTGACTCCACGGCATGACGATAATCAGGCACGAAACCAGTGGAATACCCCTTGGAAACTTTTCTTGTTTTCCCCATCACATTGCCCAACCGCGTCTTCGAGATCGAGAAGTTCTTAGATTCCCTCTGTCCTGTGAAATCTATTGGAATGGATGGTGCCATAAATTCAAACCCCAAATTCTGCACATATCAACCCTTTCACATTCGAAACCTTCTCTACTGATCATAAAAGAAATAAACTTTTAGAAGAATTTCAACACCATTACCTCGTTCAGCACCTGATTCAAAAAATGTGAATCATACCCACGCACCTCAATTCCACCGCACCGAAGAAACATAACATACATCTTCGCAAAAGCCTTTTGCCGTCGGCATAAATAGATAATTCTATCATTTTCCCCTCCAAATTACTTACAATTCAAGCCAACAAATTACAGACCAAACCAAAGCTGAATCCAGTAAAACCTCAAAACTCCAGCAATACTCCAACCCCAGACCTTAAATCCAACTGAAAATTACTTTAGCTTTTTTGTCTGATTCGCGAAAATGACAGCAAAATCCAAACCCCACAGCCAAAATATCGTGAAAGCAACCCCCAATCAGGAAAGCTTAGATCTCAAAAGCACAAAGAGAGCAACGGTGTAAGAGGTGGAATCGTGTGGGTGCGTACAGTGTGGGTCCGACCCGTTTCAAATGAAACCCTAGAGCTGCAAAAAATCGCAAGAAAAAGCGAAAACCTTAGATAGACAAGTCATGAAATCACAAAATAGAAAAATTGATATATATATATATATATATGTATATATATTATATCTATACTATATAAAAAAATATGTTTTTCACTCACAAATAGTGGTTACTTACACCACGACATCAATTTTTTAAATTATAAAAAATGTCCTTATATATTTTCAATCACCTCCTCAAATTCTTCTTTTCATCCATATAATTTATACTATATATCTATACTAATATAAAAATTTCACTCACTTTTTTTTTTTTTTGTCGATAATATTCCTAAATTAGTTTTATTTTATTTTATTTATTTTTTATTATTGTTTTGTTTATAGTATTATGCTTATTTATAATATATTTTAAAGCATAAATAATTATTTATTATATGCACGCAGGGACGATGTACGTGTCATAACGACCAGTAAAAAAAAAAAACACCTTTTCGGCTTACTAATTTTTTAAAATCTAAATTTTTTATTTATTTGATTTCTTTTCTTCAAAAAAAATTTGATCAAATTAGTAATTTCAATATTTTTTAATAATTTCATAATTATATCTTTTTCCTCTTAACTACCCAATACTCTATATTTTTTTCACTTCTCCATATTTACTATAATTTCTAATTATAATTTATTAATTTCACAAATTTCTTTTTTCTTATCATTTAAAATTTTATATGCTCACGAGAACCGCGTGCAATGATAACTAGTACTAACATAAAAAGGAAAAAGGCTCCATACTCACAAATGATAGTTAGTGATACTGTCGCACCAATTTTTTATAAAGTCAAAAATACCCTACAAGTAATAAGATAACTAACTCATTTCCACTTTCCAAATTATTCATTAACTAATAAATTAGTTTTATTTTCTTTTCTTTTTTATGTCATGTATTGATTTGTTTATTTTGCCCTTAGTTATAATATATTTTAAAATATAAAAAAAAAATTATTATATGCACGTAGGAATAACGTGCCACAACGGCTAGTACTATTATAAAAGAAAATTTATTTGTGGTACTAACTTTAGAATGCCCAAATTTACCCTTAATTCACTTCTTTCTTTAAAAAATGAAATTGATTAGAATAGTAATTTTAATTTTTTTAATAATTTCTCAATTATCTTTTTTTTTTTTTTTAATCTCCCACTACTCCATTATTTCTCCCACGTCAAACTTCTTCATATTTCTTTTTCTTATAAATTTCTTTGTTTTTATTAAATTGACTATTACAATATATTTTTTCTCTATTACCTCAAGTTTCTTTCATCTAACAGACTTTTTTTTTCACTTTGAAGTCATCATTGTTATTTTTATGAAATAAAAATCTTTTAATCTCACATCATATTTTTTTGTATACTTGCGAGAATTGCGTGTATTAAGAATTAATACATTTTAAATTAAATCAGATACACTTTTGGGAGAGAGAGAAAGAGAGAGAGGGGCATTCGAGTTGGAATATTTGAGGCATGTGGGCATCCACCAATTGGCGCTATTTACCTTTCTTTCCAATTTTTTATTGTCTATACTATTTATTAAGTGTGGCGGTGTTAATCAATGGCTATTATAACTATTGAGATCTAAACAGTTTATTTTTAACTATTGAAGATCAATGATTATCATAAGAAGGGTATAACGGATAATTCAATAAAAGTTTTAATTATGTTAAGCATAACTAACAAAAGTGGAGAGAGTGCATTATTTCAAACAAACACGGGAATTTTTTTTATTATTTTTGCTTATTTATTTGACAAAGGAGAGTTTTCAATTAAAGTTTGAGAACACAAGGTGATTTTATGTAATTTATCATTTTTTTATTTATTATTCATGCATAGCACAACAAGGATTAAAGAATCATCAGAAAAATATTAAGATCAAGCCAGGACTAACCTACAAAATAAGGGTTAGCACTCTGATGCTTAAGTCGGAAACTGGTTGATTGAATAAATAATTGAAAGTTTTTGAAATAACGTAAGAATATGGTGCGATGATCAGAGTGAAATAGTAAAATAATAAAAAAAAAAAGAAGTGAAGATATGCGTATGGAGTGAAAAATGAACAAGAATCTTGCTATCAACTGAGAGTAAAGAGTGTGTGAGAACAAGTGACACAAGTTAATGTTATGCTGCCACATGACCTCTAAATACAGGTTGCCTTAGATTAAAATTCGAGAGGTAGTTGCAATATATTTATATCATTTGAAAGGGGTTAAATGCAAATTACCCCCCTGTGTTATACCAAATGTGCAAATTACCCCCCTATGAAAAAACAAATACCAAATTACCTCCCTGTGTTTTTCATAACAAAGCAAATAAGTCCATCACGCGACTCCGTGTCTTCACGCGCTAATTTTTTTTTTTAATTTTTAATTATAAAATTATATTAACATTCTTATTAATAACCGTTAGATCTGACTGAATCTACGGTTCAGATTTAATTAAAAAGATCAATGGTTCAGATTCTACTAAACTTAATCAACGGTCTAGATTAAAATGTATATATTATTAATATATATATATATATTACATAAAATTTAATTAAAAATATATATGATATTTTTATTAATTAAAATTATATATGTATATATATATATATAGAGAGAGAGAGAGAGGAGAGAGAGAGAGAGAAATGGATGGAGAAGGCGGCACCGGCGAAGGGGGAAGGTGGGGCGCCGGTGACGGGGGAAGGTAGGGGCGCCGACAGGAGGAGCGGGCTGGGGCAGGCATTGGGTGGGGGAAAGGTGGGGGCGCCTGCGAGAAGGGGGGGAAAGAGGGGAGGGCCTGGGGCGGGCGACGGGGTGGGGGAAGGTGGGGGCGCCGGCGAGAAGGGGGAAAGGGAGGGCGACGACGGGGAAAGGGGGGGCTGGGGCGGCGACCGGTGGGGAGGAAGGTGGAGGGCGCCTGCGAGAAGGGGGGGAAAGAGGGGGGGGCGCTGGGGCGGGCGACGGGGTGGGGGAAGGTGGGGCGCCGGCGAGAAGGGGGAAAGGGAGGGCGACGACGGGGAAAGGGGGGGCTGGGCGGCAACCGGTGGGGAGGAAGGTGGGGGGCGCCGGCGAGAAGCGGGGGCAAGGGGCGGGGTCGCGACGGGGAAGGGGGGGAGTTGGGGCGGGCGACGGGGGGGGGGGGGGTGGCGCCGGCGACGGGGAAGGGGGGCCTGGGGCGGGCGACGCCTGGGGCTGAAGTTGGGCGCCGGCGACGGGGAGGGTGGGGGAGGCGACGGGGATGTGGTGGGGGGGGGGGGGGGTGCGATGGGGAAGAAAGGGAGGGGGGTTTGGGTTTTCTTATTTTATTTTATTTTTTAAAAATAAAAATATATATTATTATTAATTTTATATATAATAATATTAGTATATTATATTTAAATATAAAATAACAATTTATTCTTAAAAATCGCAGCTTAGGCGCGTGTTACACAATTTCAGAGTCGGGGGGTGAATTGCTTTATTATTAACAACACAGGGGGGTAATTTGATATATATTTTTTCACAGGGGGGTATCTTGCACATATCATATATCACAGGGGGTAGCATGTATTTTTCCCCATTTGAAAGTTATATGTGTTAGTTAACTAAATTTAGGTAAAGATATGACCATTTGAGTTAGTCATGTCTAGTGAACCTGAGTTCTACAGAATCTGTTTTACCTGTTGTTGATAGGTCAACAGATGCGGATGTCGTGGGAGCTTGTTGAAAATTTCCCAATATGATTTCTCCCGAGATGTTAGAAATATGTATGATGTTGAATTCCTGTTGTCTAATGAGTCGTCTGCTACATTGGGCTTGTTTCTGGCTTGTTAGGTGTGTATAAGTATAGGAATAATGGGCTCGATACCTCAAAAGTTTCACCCAATGAATTTTTATAACTGTGCTAGTTCAGTAGAGAAGATCCTACTAAGTTGCTTGGATATCCCCTAGGCTCAATTAAACTAATGTGATTATTTTAATATGATTGGACCATATATATTAATTAATGAGACTAATTAATTAGTAATGACTTAATTTATTTAATGAGACTAAATAAATTAAGTTGGACCTTAAATTAATATTGATTAAGAAAAGATTTTGGGCTTTGAAAATAATTAAAGGGTTGATTAATTTCAAGCCCGGTTCATCTTTTAAAGTGTTAGTCCTAGAAAAGGAAAATGGGATAAGTCAAATTCCTTTTTGGAAGGAGATGCCAAAAAAATAAGGGAGATTCTCCATTGAATTTTCCTTCATATATACATGCACATACAAGGAAGATTTAGTAATAAGTGGTGTTCGATATTTTATCTGTGTGCTGAAATTTTTGTTCGAACTTGATTCGATCGAATCTGAACCAATCAAATGGTAAGTGTAATACACTTGTCAATCACACTTATTTTGTGATTGATTTGATTTAGTCGAACCTGTTTTGAGCAAGAATTTTCCTTATCTCGTGTGCTAGGAACTCTGCCATCTTCTCTCTCTGTGTCGTCCAAACACACACACTACCACATATTTGTACTTTCAATTCTTGAACTAGTTTCAAGAGGTTGAAACTTTTGGTGAAGTCCACTAATTAATAGTGTTTTATTTTAATTACACTAGTTGATTAGAAGTTGTTCTAGTCGCCCCTGATGAGTTGGAGACCTCTAGCAAGGAACCAAATAGTCTCTTTGATAAAAGTCGTACCATTGGAGGATACATCACATTCGAGCAATAGGATTCCAATTATTGGAGAAAGAACAAACGCATGAAAACTAAAGGTAAATCTCTTATTTAACTTTTATTTTTATTAATTGACCATTTCATCTTTGTTTTGAGTGCTTGAATGCCAGAAATATGGTATTCAATCCCATGATTTATTTATTTTTATTTTTATTTACCACTTTCTGCTGCATTTATCCACTTCCCAGTCCCATATTGTCCTGTGAGCCAAGATTTTGGTTAAAACTTTGATTTAATTCATTATTCTCCATTGATTTATTTATATTCAAATTCATCTATTTAATTTTTCAAGCTATAGATTGATTGACAACAACTCCTACTATGCAGTAGACCAATTCTTGTTATAGGCGGACAATATTCCATGCACCTGGCGGGGTTCGGACCTGGGGCCTCAATATCGCCAATTGAGCTAGGCTCGTTGGCAACAAATCAGAACTAGTCAAGCAATTAACTGTTTATCTGCAAGCTCATAATCCTATTTATAAAATTAATTGAATGCAACTCTAAATTAATTGATCATCATATTAATTCATTCTTGTGTGTGTACCTCAAGTATCCAATCCGAACAACAACAATGTAGGGGCTGCAAGGACATGTGAACAAATTAACTAATGTACTAACGTTAATAAGAACAAAGATATAAGAGATTGAAACATAGGGGAATTTCTATTGAGCTTGTTGGTGATCCGGGTCGCATGTCATTGTTCACCTCACGTCCACGGATGGATAGTGGTTCTGAGAAAAGAAAGTAGATCGTTAGGCTCGTTGGGTGGTCCCCAACAAAGACTCTTCGATGCTTAAATCAGTGAAGTATTCGACATTAAATAGTAATAATGCGAACTCTAGCGACTTGAGTATGTTTTGGAGGTAATTAATGTCTTTATTGCAACAAATTTGCTTTCTCAACCATCATCATTGCTCTTGTTCTAGTGGTTTTCAAGGGAGTATATTTGTGATATCTCAGTTTGTAAGGTTGTTCCTTTTCTTTTCAAAGCAACTTATCCGCTCTTTTTCGTCACGACCTCTACCTCGTCTGCCGGAGCTCACCCATGAGGTACAGGCCGTGACGAAAACGAGCGGATAAGTCGCTTTGAAAAAGAAAAGGAACAGCCTTACAAATCGAGATATCACAAATATACTCCCTTGAGAACCACTAGAACGAGAGCAATGATGATGGTTGAGAAAGAAAATTTGTTGCAATGGCCACAAAAGACATTAATTACCCCCAAAAGCATATTCAAATCGCTAGAGTTCGCATTGTTACATTTTTAATCTCAAATACTTCACTGGCTTAAGCATCGTAGGATCTTTGTTGGGGACCAAACGATCTGTTTTCTTTTCTTAGGGCCACTATTCATCCATGGACGTGAGGTGAACAATGACCTGCGACCCAAATCATTAGTGTCGTCTGCGGGAAACTTGAGAAAGGAACTTGTTCAAGTTCAATATGGAAGGCACTTCTAGAAGGGACGTATGTAGGAGAGGAACTAACACAACAAGAGAAAGAACAAACTTCAGCAATGCAGGAAGATCGCATGGTGCATATATCCGCAAGGAATTACAATGGATGACCGAAACAGCTGAAAGGAATGCCATTGTAGAATACGAGAGGAGAACGTTCAGCCTCGCTATTTGTGAACCAGTAAGAAGGAGGTTTTTTAAAGAGATAGGGGACAATCCCAGAGAGATAACAAGTAGAGTGGAACATGAAATGGAGAGAGGATCTGACAAAGATTAGGAGAAAGAAGCCTCCGATACGGGTTCAAGCAAGAGAGAAAAGCGAAGGGAACCAACAATCTCACGGCAGGGGTGGAAGATGTCGGCAGACAGATAGAGAGGTTAGGTCAATAGATAGATGAGTTGAAAAGCGCAGGGAGTTAGTTGCACAAAATAAAAACTCACCATTCTCCAATAAAATTCTATTAGAAGTGGTAGAGCCAAGCTTTAGGTTACCGGATCTATTAAAGTACGATGGAACCAAGGATCCACAAGAGTATGTCTCTGCATTCGAACTGGTAATGAATCTTTAACGGGCACACTGATCCTATAAATGCAAAATTGTTTGTCATTACTTTGGTAGGTAAGGCGCAAGAGTGGTTCACCAGCTTACCAAGTGGAATCATAGAATCCTACAGCTAGTTGATACAGAAATTCACATTCCATTTCGCAAGTAAAAGGAAAGCGAGGAGGTCGGTGACCTATTTGTTTACTATCAAGCAGAGGGATGATGAATCTTAGAAAAGCTTCACAGGGAGATTCAATATGAAACCCTAGAAGTACATGATCTGAGGATAGACATGATGGTAAGCATACTCATATATGGTTTGAAAATGGGGCCTTTTGCCTTAGCCTGAGATCCCCCTATGGATGTGAAACAATTAATGTGGCTGGCACAGAAATATATTAATGAAGAGGAGATGAATGCGATGAAAGATGGAGAATGGACGAGCTCGGGCAGATGAGGTAGAGGCCGTGACGAAAAAGAGCGGATAAGTCGCTTTGAAAAAGAAAATAAACAGCCTTACAAATCGAGATATCACAATTATACTCCCTCGAGAACCACTAGAACGAGGGCAATGATGACGGCTGAGAAAGCAAATTTGTTGTAATAGCCACAAAAGACATTAATTATTGTAAAAAACATACTTAAAACGCTAGAGTTCACATTTTTACTATTTAATCATTGACTTAAGCATTGGAAGGTTTTTGCTGGGGACCACCCAGCGAGCCTAACGATTTGCTTTCTACGACCTATGACCTAGATCAGTTAGTTTTGTTAATTTGGAGTGAAGAAATGAAGATAATCATTGACTTAAGCATTGGAAGGTTTTTGCTAGAAGACCACCCAGCGAGCCTAACGATCTGCTTTCTACGACCTATGACCTGGATCAGTTAGTTTTGTTAATTTGGAGTGAAGAAATGAAGAAAAAGAAATGAAATTGTCAGAAGTGGGATTTGAACCCACACCCTCTCTCGAAGACCAGAACTTGAGTCTGGCGCCTTAGACCACTCGGCCATCCTGACTGATGAAAGCAATAACTTTGGTGTTTCATATATATAACAGAGTTTTATATCATTGTGTTTAATTAATTTTTACTTAATCTGTTATTTAGTTTATATTTCTTGTTAAATATTCACCACTTTTAATTATTTTATACATCATCTTTTTTATATATTATAGTTTCACCATTAAAGTTTTATTTTATAGTTTATTTTTGGTTGTTTTTTCTTTCATATTTTATTTTATTTTTGTTTTGATTTTCCTACAAGAAGACATAGATTTAGTTAGTGTTAGTAGTTACATATTTTGTTTAATATTTATCCTTTGTATTTTTATACACCAAGTTTTTTTATATATCATAATTTTATTTATTAAAATTTTAATTTATAGTTTAATTTTGTCGTTTTATTCAGATTTCAAATCTTTTATTTTTGTCTACTAATGATGTTTTCAAGATGGAAAGAATAATTAAATCTTAAATTTTATATAATTAGTTTCTCAAACTATCTAAATACGATTGTACCAAAATTTTGCATTTATATGCTTTGTAAATCTATACATTCACATGTAAATATATTTATTCTCATGTTTATATAATTTGAACTCTTTTTCAGAAAAAGTTTACATATAGGATTGTTTAAATTTTATTAAATTCTTATGTATATTTTATTTTAATTGAAATTTTGTAGGCATGTGTTAGATTAATAATAAATATAGAGATTAATTCAATTCCATAAAGTATCTTCAATATTACTTTATTATTTATTTTATGGTTTTATCTTAAAACTTAAAAGATGTACAATATTTTCTTTTTCTTTTAGCTGTTGTAATCCTTGATTTGTTTAGTTTTGGTGATTAAAATGTTATGATAATCAATAATTTTGTTTAATTAATATGTGTGTGTATGTAGATATATATATATATGTCACTACAAAAAAATTTGAGTATTCACTACACTATAAATGATCACGGGTTAAAAATTATGGTAAAGCACTACTATTAACCATGGTTAAACAAAGTCAAAATAAAAATTTAATTTTTTACCACTTATAATCCATATTCGCTATGGTTTCTAGTTATAGCCAAAATATTTGCTATGGTTTTGGCCATGGCTAGTGTTTTAACCACACTTGCAGAAACAACAACTAATGGCCATTGTGAAGCCACAGTTAATTCGTATTTATCACGATTTTCTTTGGCTATGGCAATTGGTCATTGCGAAATATTAAATTTTTTCTAGTGTGTTTATTGTTAGGAATTAACATAATTTTTCACAATTCCTGTTATGACTTTTCTTATACCAATTCCTATTAACTCATCAAAAGTAAGTTTTTTTTCATGCTTTATGTTAGATTTATGTACTTTAATATAGTATTTTATTGAAGATAAATTAAATAATACAAAAAATACATATAAGTAATTTTTTATTCTTTATATATTTATATAAAGTTGAATATATAGAAAAAAGTGATCTATATATATATATATATATATATATTAATAGAATGATGTAATTGTTTGAAAGTAATCATCATGCAAATACAAACTTTGATAATTAGAAATATATTATATGTGGAGGAAAATATAAACTTTTAACAATAATCAAAATAGAGTAAAAGTTCAAAATTATTATGCTTTACCTATTAAAAATTATAATTTTATTTTACGTAAAAAACTTCTTTATAATCCAATATATTATTTAATGTAAATATATAAAATATATATATAATCGCGCATAATACGGGTTCTACGCTAGTATTATAAATAACAGATAATATATTAGTGCTAAATGTTCGAGAAAAGAAATTTGATCCGTACATGATTTTAGTTTCCGTGTTTTAATTTTTTTAATTTCTTTTGAGTATAAAATTTCTCGAACCATACCGAATCTTTCAATTGATCTCATTCCCAATTAAATCTACCTTCACCAATTTATTTAATTCCAAATTAATCTAATTTATTTTGTAAGCCTATCAATTAATTAATGAGATTAATTAATTAATTGAGTATAAATCCAAACCTAATCATTCATATTGATTGGTCAAAATAAATTAAAGGGTTAATTGTATTTTGCCATTCAAATTACAATTGTTTATACTTTAGCATCTAAATATTTTTTTGTATTAATTTACCATTTTAATTTTACGAAATTTTATATTTTGTCATTTATAATTATTTTTCATCAAGTTTTTTGTCAAAAAAATATCATACGCAGTGCAGATGTGATATTTAAAAGTTATGTGATGTAATTTTTTTTTCCATATGGACAACATGTGATATTTTTCCAGCCAAAAAATATTAAAAAAAAAAAACGATCACATATGACAAAGTGCAAATTTTGCAAAGTTAAGATAATAAGTTAACACAAAATTTTTTTTAATGCCATATTATAAAAACAAATATAGTTTGAATGATAAAATATAATTTTTCCTAAATTAAAATTAGCCAATCCAATTAACTAGTTATCTACAAGCTCATAATCCAATTTGACAAATCATTTGAAAATGTGAAAATATTTTTTGGAGAGAAGAAAGAAAAATGAAGTGTCAGAAGTGGGATTTGAACCCACGCCCTCTTACGAAGACCAGAACTTGAGTCTGGCGCCTTAGACCACTCGGCCATCCTGACTCATGTAAACACTGACTTTAGTTTTCTATATATATACAATTTTGAATTTTTAACTAAATTTCATTTTTTTGATGTTATGATTTTTTTATATCATTGCTTTTAATTAATCAGGAGAATCTGAAACACATTGTTATTTCCTACAACCTTAATTTTTTCAAGTTTTTTCTTTTTCTGAAAATATTCCTTAAGTTGTTAAATATCTCAACCTTATTTATTTTATTTAAATATTTTTCTAAGATACAACCTTATTTAATTTATTCATGGTTGGTTAAATATCTCATTTGAATTAAGGTGATATATCCGATTAATTAAATTTAATAGATTTTGTTATTGATATATTTGATTTATCCGACTTAATTGGATTTATTAATTAACCACATATTTGACTATATGCATAGGTGGTTAATTAATTGCAAGAAAAGTAAGGTATTGATGAAAAAATCATGGAAATTCTAGAAAATTTATGTTTGAGAAATATTGGGAAGTGATATTTGAAAAGTATTATATTTATTATGACATATAAGGTTTTTGAAATAACTCAATTCATATATGTTATCAAGAACAACAGCTTTAAGAATATGAGGGGTTTAATAAAATAAATTGGGAAGCTTATGTTGTCAAATTATTTAGAAGAAAATAGAACGAAAATTTAAATTTTGATAGAAATTAAATATGAAAAGATAGTGGAAAAAGCCTGAGTACTATTTAATATTTTATTTAAAAGTTACATCATTCTCGATATATTTATTATATTCATCATAAGTTATTATAGGACATGGAAATAAAGTAGATGATTGAACAACTCTCTATTTACTAATTAAATTCATTGTAAGATTAAGGTAATAAATGACTAGTATTATCTATATATGTTCCCTTTTCTCCCTCGATGTTACTCTTATGTAAGTAGTATCTATATATATATATTGTATCCGTCGCACGCGGTCCCCATTAGCATACTATTTTAAAATATAAGTATAAAAATAAGTATAAAAATTCCTTTATTTGTTAATAAAATAAGATTGTACAATTTTAAAATTTTAATATAAATACCCGTAACTTGCATATTCATAAATTCTTAATGCTAACTCAATTTTTCAACTAATATATCGTCATGACTTTAATACACATAATCATTGAAACTTAAATTAGTGAATAACTTGTAATAATAAACAACAAAAACCATATATAGACATTATTCAATATAAAACACTAAAATTTCAAATAAAGGAAAAAAAAAAAAAAGAATAGAAGATAAACACATATTCACATCCCTTCTTTTGGTCTTGGTGCTAGATCATCCTTAAAATCTCCATAATATGTATTCCAAAAATAAAAATTTAGTACTTTTACTTGTAGTGTAATTTTTTCTTCCACCGTTTTCACAAAAATACTAAATTGTAGCAAATCAAAACTATAATTTTCGATCATACATCTCCACATCTTGATTTTCATACAAGGATCCCGAACATCTATATACCTTTATCTGCTGCAATGCAACCTTCTTACATTGACACAGACTCATTTTTCTCTATCTCCTTCAAGATTTAGTGTGTTTGCATTAAAAGTCGCATTATGAAACGAAATAAAATATAAGAATACGTACATAAAGAAAATAGATAAAGACAGAATAAAGACTTGCTGAAGACCAACTTTTGATTTCAATTAAGAGCACAACATAACATAATAGAGCCAATTGAAAAGCATATGTGCATACGTACATGAAGAATTATGTTATTAGCCAAATTATCTACTAAATTATGCAAAATGTATTCCAACTTTTATAAACTAGCCATTATGGCACGCCGTCCTTACGTGCATATAATAAATAAATTATTTATACTTATAAAATATATTATAAATAAGAATAAGATTATAAATCAAAACATCACATTTAAAAATAAATCAATAAAATAAAATAAATTTAGGGATATTATCGACATAAAAAAAAATATTCGTGTGTGAAATTTTCATATTAATATGGATAGTATAAATCATATAGATGAAAAATTTGAGTATGGGTGGTTGAAAAAAATACAGGGACATTTTTGGTAATTTAAAAATTAGTGCTGCGGTGTAAGTAATGTATGAAACGTGGGGTGCGGTTGGGGTGTGGTGAGAGAGAAAATTATAAATTTGAATAATGGGTTTATTAAGAAAAAATTAAATTATTATTTTGACCAAATTTTTTTTAAAGAGTTTGAATGAATTAAAGAATAAAATAGGACAATTTAAAATTGATACGAAAAAAAATTTTCTTTTATAATAATATAAATAATTAAAGTAGAAGTGATTCATGAAAATTAAATAATTTAATTGGGACTTATTTAATAAGACTTGACAAACCGCCTCAAAGTGGAAAAGTCATTAATGACACCTCGTCCCAATTTTCCACGGATTAATGTTAGTGTGTACCAAGTTTTGATTTTGGGCTGCTTATTACTGTAAATAATAATTCTTATTACATAGTAGATCAATTTTTACTATACAATAATTAACATTTCATGTATTTAGAGGGGGTTCGAACACATGACCTCTAACATCATGAGGCCTCAATTTCATAAATTGAATTAGGCCTCATTGGCTCACTAGAATTTTTTTAAAATGTCCTCGCAACATTCATCGCAAAAATTGGGACTGAATTAGTGATAGAAACGTCCCTCTCAAATAGAAACAACATCGTTTCACAAGTTGCATTTTGAATTCGGGACGAATCCGAGACGGCATTTGGAACGCACTAGCTTGGCTGTCTCAAATTTCATCACAAATTCGAAAAAAAATTACTCGCAACCGTTAACCCGATGTATGTCAAACTTAGTGTCAATGTGATTATATTAAATACTCAGATTTTTTATAAAATGTTGAGATCAAACA
Source organism: Sesamum angolense (assembly GCA_034509725.1). Classification (NCBI taxonomy): domain Eukaryota; kingdom Viridiplantae; phylum Streptophyta; class Magnoliopsida; order Lamiales; family Pedaliaceae; genus Sesamum; species Sesamum angolense. The sequence goes on from JACGWL010000009.1 coordinate 11,155,442, forward strand.
CTTGGAATATATATATGATAATCCACATAATTATTTGGTAATTGATTAATATTTTCCAATATATTTGTAGTACTCGTACAATTATTGTACAAATAGAACTATATTTGTAATCATTATTGATCAAAGATTACACAATATCATAATGCATGGCCGTTCCAATGGTCACAAAAGCATTTTAAATTGTGTTACAATATTTTACTATTCCGCTTTTAATATGATAATAAAAACACAATTTGTAATAAAATAATTGAAACGATTGTAGTATCGCACCTGTCGTTCTAAAATTAAAGGATGAAATATAAGATGAATGTGACGGATACTATGTGGTTCCGTTCTCAATAATTCCAATCAATGTTCCTATTAAGAACAAACATTGGAAGGGTCATTTTATCCGCTTTAAATCCCTCTCTTTTTTTATAGTGCTATAATAAACTAATACTAAAATAAATTCAGTCACATAATTATCTGCATATATTAATATTCAACACGAGGAAACAAACGTCTTACCATCTTATGTCCACTTTTAGATAATATGGACTCCCATTCCTAAAATCTATGCTGAAATGAAATTGTGCATCCAAATTATGGGAAGTTTTAGTTCGGATCCGACTCGATAAAATCTAAATCAATTATATAGTAAGTGCAAAAGATTTTATGTGTGACTGGTATATAATTTAAAAAAAACATGACCAATCATATAACAAATGTGATACACTTACTCTATAATTAATTAATTCGATCAAACTGATCCGAACAACGGTTGTTTTCAAATCATACAGCTATAATTTTTTACTAAAAAAAGGCATGTCCAACTGCGGTCAAGGTTTGCCATCTTAGGCATGTAAGTAGCACACAATAACACGTCCAAAAGTTGGTAGTTCTGTCCCCAACTCCGCCTCTTTCTTTGGACGTACGGCTTCTCATGGAAGTAGATAACCAATAACTCCAACCTTTTAATTGCTCCACTTCAACACGTGGCAAGAGCCCACATCCATCTCCTAACAAGATTGAGACAATAGAAGAGGAGTATTCAACAAGTTTCTTCACACATTTGAGACCAAATGCCACCATCTCAAGTTGTGCCTTAATTCTTAATACTGAATTTTGTCATATTCATATGTTGTGGATCAAATTATTTTTAATGCTGTCAATAGGTGACATATTATTCTAACTAGACTTATATTTAATAAATACTTATGTGGTTATTATTTATATACGTTTATTTCGATCGTTTTGTAGAATACATGTTGAGTCTTATTTTTATTATATACTAAAAATAATTGGGTTGAATTTAAATCTATATCCATTATATTTTGTGTTATTCTTTTCTAAGAACTTATATATATATATATATATATATATATAATTTCTCAAAAAAATTTTTTACGTCAAAACCAAAAGATATTTTTTTAAAAAAGAAATTAATGAAGCAATTCTACATTTTTTTCTTTGTAATGATTTCACCATGATATAATTAATTTATTAATAATTTGTTATGAACTTGTAATCAAAAATAATTAAATTTTTCATTTTGTTTGTGCAATGTTCGTGAAAATATATATAATGATTTTTGACTTCGTTCAAATAATGCACATTATTAATATTATATAATTATACAATCAACATATATCTTGACATATGAATGAAAATTGAAGAATCGAAAAAAAAAATAGATAAGTTATGAAAATATATTTTAATGTTGAAGTAAAACTTTTAATCCATTTGATAAGGTTTTTACAATTCAAATTCAATATTTAAATTTTTATCAGTTCTACATATTATTGAGCTTCACTCATTTATAACATCAAATACGAAAAAAAGAAAGATTTTAATTTAAGATATTTGTATCAAATTTTAAGAATTTAAATGACAAGTAATAAAGCTAGTCGATTTATCAAAAAATTACAAATTTAATGACTTAAAGTAAGAGATGAATATGAAGTTTAGAGTATTAAATTTTACCCGTCATACGGATATTTTAGAGTCCATATATACCGAAAAATACTTATTTCAATAGATATTGATTTCGGGTCTAAGTCTAATATATATAAATAGTATTGTGTCTGATTTTGGGTGTTAATATTATAATAGGCCTGAGTATAGTTTGCCCACCCATTGATAAATAGACATTAATTCTGACTCCTATGTGTTATTATAACAAAAAATAATATTTAGTGATACTTTTAAAATTATCACTAGAAGTATCATACTAAATGATAATGATTTTTTTGTCTCATCACAATAATTATAGTAGCTTATGACCATGAAACTATTATTGTGGCAAAATAAAATCTTGTTATACATGAGTAAGTAATTAACAGTGATATTATATTTGATTTTTTAGTACTATTTTTTTTAAATTATTTGTATATATCGTGTGTGTTGATTATCCTCGTTTTTATAGTTTGCATCTTTCGTATTTAGTGAACGTCTCTTCTTGTGTTTTAAAGTGATTCTAGGACTGCTGTAATGTGGGTTTCATGTATGTTATGTATTATTGTCCTGAAGCTATGTTACCTGTACACAGGGGGTTTTCATCTGTTTTGTTTTGGGGGGCTGATTGGGGTTATTGCCGATCACTTCTTTTAGGGTGAGATATAACCAATTTCAAAACAGAAATAGTGACTCTTTGATATTTATTGATGGTTGGAGTCAAGTGATTCAAATTTTACATGAGTTTTGATGTGTGATTGCATGATCTATTTTTAATAATGGGTGTTGTGCAAGAGATTTAGGTTCTTATTTCTTAAATTTGGTGCAGCTATATGCGAATAGTTGACTAGATATCAAGTAAGGCAAGTTTCTGTCTTGTTGCTTGTAAGTTTTACTCGTTATTGTGTGTTTTCCCGCGCTTCGATTAAATAATGTATGTTGATTAAATAGAGCATAATGTCATATGTTCTGTGGCGTATATGATTTGCTTTTTTTGGCTTGGTTTTGGTGTCGCAAGTGGTGTGCAGTAAGATTCATTATTGGAAATGGCCGTTTGTTTTTTAGTATTTTAGGAGAGGCAGAGGAAAGCCGAGAAAACTCCTGAGATTATGAGTTCATGTGAACTGCCGTTGAAGCAAAGTGTAATGTATTTTTAATTTTGACCCGGTGCGTCTTTGGGGATTCAGAATCATGACGAATGCAACTGTTTTTCTTAGTTAAGGTTTATAGTTAATGGTGAAGTGGAGGTTATGTTTTATGAGGGGGGGGGGTTTGGGGTTTTTTGATTCTATTCGTCTAGGTGAGGGGTGTTGTGGCGTAGTGGTGGGTGCGGAGGAGGCATAGGGTTCGCATTTTTTCGTTCACATTGGGTGGACAAATTGAATTCGGGGGGGGGCATGTGTGAGTAGGTTAATGTGAAAGGGGTGCTCATCGAAAGCATGTGCTATTTATTAATACTTTGTAGATGAGGCAGGAGCAAGCGGGTATTATCAGTGCAGCCACGATTTATTCATTATTTTATTGGCTTAGGTTTAGACAGCCATCATACCAAATTGGTGATCGGACATTGGAATACAAATTGGCATTTCTAAAATATCCTCGCAGCGGAAACTCCCAGCGGATGTGTGGTGGCAAACTTACGTAAAAGTAGTCGAATCCCGCGAATACTTTTGTATATTGACTGATGTATTGATTAGTTTTCAAAAGTACCATGTTGTTTTATATCTTGTTTCAAGATGAAGCTTTCGAGAGAGTCTGATGGGGATTCCTTGTTTATGTTTATTTGTTTAGTTAACTCAATATCACTGAGTTATTATCTATCCTCATGATATCTCATTTTCGGGGAGGTCGACTATCTAATTTCTATATCTCTTGGAGTTCTGCTCCGGTGATGGGCCTATGAGTGAGGAGTTTTTATGGCAGGTGCATGTTGTACTTCTATTTTATTTTATTACACTCAAACTCTTATCTGTCTGTTCTTGATTTTTGCGCTACTTTGGCTCACATTTTGTACTCCGCACGAATGATATCACTCTTATTTGAAAGAATCTATATTGCTTGGGACTTGATTAGAACGCAACGGAAGTATGAAAATAAGCATATATCAAATTCTAAACTGAAAAGGAACTATTCTCTTAATTCTAGGCGTTCGACACTGAACAAATATAAAAGAAGTTTGAAAGAAAACAAGCGACTATTATAATAAAGAATTACGAAAATATAATCACGAAAATTTGCCTCTTTTATTTGAAGACTTTCTTCAAACTTTTCTCCTCCAATGGTGTACTCACGCAAGGACCAATAAGATCTCCGTTACATCGACGTACACTACACCACAAGGTGGTCTACATCAAACTTTACTAGAGGTAAGGTGTATGTAGTATATAAAAAGACTTGATTATATTAGTTTAGTATATCAAGTTCAAGCAGACTTTACTCTAACTTGAAACTAATTAAAAAAGATTAAGATAACAGAGATGAAAGAGAGGGAGAAGAGAGTAGTCAAGGTAATAAGGGGTAAAATACATATTATCCCCCTGTGATAACCAAAATATTCAAATAAATCCCTGTGGTAAAAAAATTTCATATAACCCCCTGTAAAATTTTAAAAGGTGCATATTGGTCCCTAACCTATGTCCCCCATTTTTTATCGCTTTTTTCTCCGACATTCGATGATCTCTCAAAGTGTGTTTTCCACAGTTGGAAAGCCCGTCCGACAACGATCATTTTGACATCCCACCCACCATCAATCTCTCGTCTGTCGGCGAGTTATCTCCATTTTTCTGTTTTACATTTTTTAGGTTTATATATATATATATATATATATATACATATAACTAAATTATTTTTTTTATATTTTTTAAAATATGTATAATTTAAACATAGGGGTAGTTTGATAATTTATGGGCAAAATATACATATTCAGTCGCAATTTTGGGTGAAATTTTACAGGGGGTAATATGCACCTTTTAAAATTTTACAGTGGGTTATATGGTATTTTTTTTTTTATCACAGGGACTTATTTGTGTGTATACATTGTGTGTTAAGTAAAAAATATGTACAATAATTGTCCCAATAGTACACTACCCGCTAGTTCCATAAATACTCAAGTAATAACTCCCTCATCCTTTCAACGTCATATATATATATATATATATATATATATATATATATATATATATATATATATGTATATCTCACATATATATATATACATATAAGGCTAAATATGTATAGGTTAGGCTTGAATCAAAATAAATTAAACCCATAGGTCTAGGCCTCCATAGAATCAATCCAATCAGTTCTAAAAGCCCAATTGAGATGATTTATTTATTTATTTATTTATTTATTTATTTTTATCTCATCAAATAAATTCTAGTCTATAACCCAATTAATTAATCCCATAAAATAATTAGTCTAACCTGATTTATTTAATTTTATTAAATTATCAAATTGAAACTCTAATTAATTCATCCTATTAATTAATTAATTTGGTCTAATTAAAATTGATCTTATTAAATTATTTAAATTTAACCCAAATTTGATTAATCTCATTAATTAAATTTTGGGCTTCCAATCACATGAGTTCTCCCAATTAAATAATCACATCATCATATAATTTCTCGAATTAATTTAAACTTTTTGTGTGACTCTGTAGGACCCTCAGGTAATAAACATGGGCTTGTGTCAACATACAATTTAGTTGAGAAATATTTTTGTTCTATATTATAAATTAAATTATATTTAATTAATCACTTTTAATTAACATTTAATTAGGAAGCACCCGATCACCACCGGTGGCCATCTAGCGGCAGTCTATGGCACTAGAGAATATGTGAAAATATCGTGAACCTTAAAGGCTACCAAGTGCCATACGGGTATGGTCCATCGGCTATCTCCCGGCCTTAGTCTAGGTTATGGATTTGATAATTGGTTCTCATCTTAGACTAGACATCTATGCTTAATATTATGATTGTGTTTTTTCACTTGATCAACATGGAAAATTATTTTTCTATTGATCACCCACTATGGCCGCAAACTCCCAAGAGCACAACACACATCAGAAAATGCATAGAAGATCATTATCATCTCATGAAAGTCGACCAATCTACTCTTGGAACTCACCAATCTTCATACATATTCTGATTCACTAGAACAAGGTTTATAATAACGACATCCGAACACAATCATCTTTCATCAGACCCTATATACAACTGTCTCATATATGAGACTGCACGGATCTTCAAGTTTGAGGAGTAAACCCTATACTATCATAATTGAGGAGTTCAAGTCATACCGATCAAGTCACACTAGCTTTCATATGATCAATTCCCGCTAGTTAGTTCAGTTGGCTTGACAACCTTTGTCAACCACCTACTAAAATTGCATTGATGTCATACATCTGTCGCTTATGAAACATGACACCCATCATATGGATATAATATTTAATGCAAGCCTCAATAGAACCATCGGTGCCCATTCTGCGGGTTCTCTACTTGGAATATTTCAGGTCCAACCTCGAAAGTTGGTTAATAGTTGCTATAAAATGCGCAACTCAACTTGATTAGTTGATTAGTGATCTATGGGCTTCATAATGTAATGCATGAAAAATACATGAGTAAGAACAATAAAGTAAGGTCCAACAGATACTTAATCTTATTCATTTAATTTAATTTTATAAGTTGTTTAAATAGATTACAAAACAACCAATTTGATTGACTTTTTAGTTACCTATTTTAATTAACATTATTACTGTATTTCACCATTATCCTCACATTATTTAAACATTTTCTTCATTTTATTCAGTAACTTTTTACTGACTTAAACATTGAAGTGTTAATATTTATTTTTTAAGTTAGTCCCCCATTAATTTTAATATTCTTTAAAAATCCTTCTATTCTTATGATGCAATTAAAATTTGGTACACATGAATATATTTCAACCTAAATCTTTGAAGGAGATTTACGTAATTGTCAAACTTTGATGTTGACATTCTCAAATTTTGTCAATGCAACTAACGATTAGATTTAGTAAATAACAATAAAAGCTAAAAATATTAGTTAAAGTTTTTTTAAAAAAATTTAGGACTGCGTATCTAAAAATTTTAGGGCAAAATCCTTTTTTGATCCCATAAAAAATGCCAGTTTCATTTTTGCTACCACAATTTTTGAGAGTTCGGCTTTTGGTACCATTAAACCCGAAAATAAGCTCTTTTGGCCCCGACTTAACGGCAGATGGCACATGGACTTTAACGGTCGTTAAACGTGACTTTGACTCATATTTAATGGTACCAAAACAACAAAAAGACGTGTTTTTTTGGTACCATTAAAAGAAAAAAATATTTTGACCAATTTTAACACAAACTATAAGAATTTTTTTTATTTTTTCAAAAATAAAAATATTAGAAAAATTATTTTTATATTATAATAAAATAGCTCTAAAATATAATTATTTATGTACTATTTTTGAAATTAAATCATTATTTGGTCTAAAATATATTAAATATTTGAGCACAAAATACAAAAAGTAAAATTTATTTTTTGAGTGAAAGTATTAGATAATTTTTTTTATCAAATAATAAATTAATTTTTAAATTAAAATTATTTACACTTGAGATATATAGTAGCAACTATTATTTTTTTAAATTGAATTTTTATTTTGTTTGAAAATATTTTAATAAAACTTGACCGTAAATTATAAGTGATGCGTGTTGGCCGAGATCCAGTATCTAAGTCCAAGACTATTGGACCCATGCTAAAATCGCACGCATCAATAAGAAATAAAATTTTATTTTTTAAAAATTAAAAAAAAATAAAGAAAATTTATTTTAATATAATTACTAAAATAGTTTATAATTTGTAATTATATTTATTTCAAATAAATTCTAGCATATTTTAGTTATTTTTAAATTTAAATTATTATTTTAAATATTTTAATAAACTTTGACCGAAAAAAGTAAGAAATAAATTTTAATTTTATTTCTTCAATTTATCACAAATGTAAATAATTTAATTTAAAAATTAATTATTATTTAATAAAATGAAATTTATTTAATACTTTCACTCAAAAATAAATTTTTTTTTATAGTTTATGCTCAAATATTAATATATTTTCAGATCAATAATTTAATTTTAAAAATAGTAAAAAAGATCTTAAAAAGTATCTGAAATACAAATAATTATAATTTTAGAGCTATTTTATTATATATATGAAAATAAAAATTTTCTAATATTTTCATTTCTGAGAAAAATAAAAAAAAATTCTTATAGTTTGTGTTAAAATTTATCAAAATATATATATTTTTAATGGTACCACAAAAATATATTTTTTTGTTGTTTTGGTACCATTAAACATGAGTCAAAGTCACGCGTAACGGCCGTTATGGTCCATGTGCCGTCTGCCGTTAAGTTGGGACCAAAAAAGCTTATCTTCGGGTTTAATGGTATCAAAAGCCGAACTCCCAAGAATTGTGGTACCAAAAACGAAACTAACCCTTTTTAATGAGATCAAAAAAGAATTTTGCCCGAAATATTAATTTGGATAAGATATAATCAGATTGAACCAATATTAGCAAATTATGTAATATAATTTAAAAATGATTAATCATATAACATTTGTCACACATTTGCATGCTGCAAGATTAAAGTTGTATATTTTAATCAATTTTCAACAAAAAAAAAAAATGTTGCAATTGTCCAAAAAAATTAGGAGGGCCATGAATATTATATATATATATATATGTATATATGGCAGTATAGGTGAACACCAATCCTTTTCCATGAAATTAACAGAAACAATTATTGAAAATTCTTACCCAAATTATCAATTGAACTTGAATCAATCATATAATAATTATAATTTATTTGTTGTATGATTGGTATAGTTTAGAAAAAAAATCAATCATATAATAAGTATAATATATTTACTCTGTAATTAATTTAATTCGATCAGACATAATTCGAATAAGAATTTTCTAACAATCACAACCAATGTCATCCATGGTTCTCTACTTTCCCTTGGAAGCCAAACAAGACTCTGAGGGCCCCTTTACTTACTTGGATAGAATTACTTTAGGATAGATAAAATTGTGATTGAAATGAGGATTAACAATGTGCTTATTTATATAATATTGTGTTTACAATGTTTGATTAAAATTATCCTAATGGGTTGATTGTTTAGTCTTATATTTACTAAAACATTTTCTATTCGTGGTAAATATAATAAATGACAATAATACCCCCATGCACCCGTCAATATCACTATTATTTTCAAAAATCAGTCAACATAATTGTCCTTTTTTTTAATTTTTTTTTAAAAAAAATCCTAATATGTCATTGGCATTAAAATAAATTATTAGATAATATGATTGTCTACAGTCAATCATATATATTGTAAGTCCTATGTCATTCCAGAATAAAATATTTTAATTGATCGTAATATATAATATACTCACGAAATAAATTATTTGATGGACCAATGATATGACAGACAAAAATATTATCAATATTCAATTAATTTTGTTCAATAAAAAATTGATTGGGGAATTAAATTTAAATATGAGGGGTTTTTTGGAAAATATGACTAGAAGTGGAGGGTCATATGGAGAGAAAATTTTATTAAGGATTAAATGAGCCAATGAGATTGGTTAATACCACCTAATAGACTTTGACTATAATCACTCCCAAATCCTAATTTATACCGGGGTTAGGTATATAATAACGGGTTGCATAAAATTAAAATAAACAAGATATTATTAAGAATATTTTAGGATATCAAACCTAATAAGTCTAAGTAAATGGGCCCTGAAAGTTTCAAACTCCCACATCATCCACCCACCCACCCACGTGGCGCAGTCCGGCATGAACTCGCCCACACTTCAAATCTCATTCGAACACGCACACCTCATTCTGGAAGTTCCACCGCCGTATACGAGGTCCCGGCCGTAGACCCCTACGCGCCACTTACCCCCTTCTCATTGGCAGCTCCCCCTACCTCCTCTCATTGGCTACCTCCACCTCTCCAATCACCTCTCTCACACGCGTTAGCACTCAAACACTTTCTTCGCTCGTGCCAGCTCTCCTGCACTTCGCTGTATAAATCAACCTCAACTGGTTATCCAGTTCTTGAGTGTGAGTTGTTTTCTCATTTTTGGATGGTTGCAGAGATAGTCAGAGAACAGATTAATGGACCAAATGGCAGGAGGAGGGTGCTGTATAGCAAGATACGCGGGTGGCGGGTACGATATGTCTAAGGTGCACAGGATAATGCAGAGATTTCGTCCCATAGCTCCGAAACCAGCCGCAGGGGGTGGCTCTCTTTCCGCCGACTCCTCCACATCCGAAAGAGGCGATCCCTCTGTCAGAACTGGGCGTGGGAAAAGAAGGCGTGGTGCTACGGGTAGTAATGTAAAGAGGTGTCGTGGCAGAAGGACAAAGGCTTCACCGAGGAAAAGTGAGTTCGGTGGATCGGTTTCTGATGGAGATAAGATTGGTAAAACGCTGCCGTTACTTCCGGAGAACCCTGACTTGACTCCGAAGAGAAAGTCAGAAGAGGGTTTTCCTCTATGGCTGAGCTCCGGAGATGATGGTCACGTGGGTTCGGGGGTGGATCACGTGAGGTTGCAGGATCCGACGGTGGCGCCGGGCCCGCGGGTGGTGGTGGACTCGTGGGTTAGGGTGGAATCCGTGACGGAAACGTGGGTAGCGGACTGTTACGGGTGGTACAGCCTAGGGAGTACAGACGAGGAGAAGGTGAAGAGTCTGCATGCCGACGCATGTCCAGGGTTTGTATCGGACGGCCAGAACAGGATGAGGTGGATTAACGCTGCGTACAGGAGGATGGTGGGGGCGGGGAGGAGGACGAAGTGGTGGCGCAGGTGGTGGTGGAGGAGGAAGAGGAGGAGAAGGTGGCGGTGCTGCCGATGGGTTGCGCGGGTTTCACGTGCCGGGTTCGGGTGGTCACTTGCGGGAAGGAGAAGAACTCGCAAACGGTGCCGTGTGATGTGTGGAGAATGGGGCGTGGAGGGTTTGCATGGAGGCTTGATACCACGGCTGCCCTCTCTTTGGGTCGTTAGATTAATTAATTATGGATGAGGATTACGCTTTAATTAATTTATCTATGGTTGTTTTTTATTTGGTTGGATTAAGCTTACATTTATTAACATCTAATCCCTTATGAAATTGAATATCCTCCATATTTTATTTTGCTATTTTCGATCTTAATTTCGTCACTTCTATTTTGCATTTTTATCATTTCCTCAAGTGGGGCATGTAAAAATGTATTTAAATTTCGATCTTTAAGATTTTAATTTTTTAATAAAGTTGAGGCGCATAATTAAAAGGTTTATGATTCGAGCCGCATCAGTATATGGGTATTAATTATTTTAATAATAGTTTTTGGTTATTACAATAGTGATTTCAATAATCATATTCAATATAATTGGTAATTATTGTATATTGATTGTTATCAGAAATTTATGATGTAACTATAATCGATTTATTAAAGAAAATCTTGATACCTTAGGGTGGTAGAAATTAATTTATTTTAGGCCCAAATAAGTAAAAATGATGTGAGCAATAATAGGTGTAGTTAATTGCAATTAATTGGATATGTATACATATTTATACTATGGGATAGCACTGCGGGATGCGCAACTTAAAATGGACAAGAGGGGGTGCGTTAAAAGGAAGCAAATTCGCATCGTTTGTTTGGAGAAAAAAAAAAAGAAGTAAAAATAGGTGTTTAGAAAGTTAATTAGATTAGTTGTTTTGAAAATTATTCGTCAATTTTTATTTAATTAATATTATTTAAATGAATAGAGTAAGTATTTGTCATTAGCAAAAGTATTTATTGTGCTCACTATAAATGCCTACAAATTGAAAGATTAGACCTGTGGATGAGTTGGGTTGGGCATAAGTTGGTAGTTATGAAAACAACTTTTGAGAGTCGATTTTTAAATTCCAAATTGAGGACCATCGAGATAGGACATCGAGAGTCTTATAGAAACTTTCACTAGGTATTGCAATGCCGTGTTTCATCGACGGGAGACATAGGTCGTTTATGCGATTTTAGTGGATTAGTTGACCAAGTAGTCGACCGATTGAACTGACTGGTGTGAGTCGTCATATGGAAGCCTTGCAGGCTTGGTTGACATGACTGAAATATTCAGTTATGATAGTACTTAATTAGTTTTCGAACTTGAGAAATCATAATAGTCATGTGCATACGAAGATTGTATCTTGAACCTAGCGAGCGATGACTGTGTTGTGAGATATGATCATTATAAATTTTATCCAATGTAGTCTGAGTATGTAACAATGACGATGGATTCCAAAAGAGAATCTATCCCTTGTCAGTATTTGACAGTAGACCTCCTATACGCTTTGAGATGATTTACACTCTCAAAGTTTTTGGTCAAAGCGATTAATTGATTAGGGATAGATTCTAAATCGGATCAATAGAGTAAGTACATGACTTGAACCCTCTAAGTGAAAGGATCTGAAAAAAGAGACTAGTTAACATGAGTAGTCGAACAGAAAATGGATCAGAGGTAAAATCTGTGGTTATTTTTCTGTTCTTTGATTTATCCTTTGTCACTTTATCAAATGCATATTTATTTTATGTTTCTTTGTGTTTTAATTGTACTAAACGCTCGGGAATGATCAAAGGGTATACTCCTTTGATTCGATTTTAATTCCCTTTATCGCTTTTAATATTGTTTTTTATGCTTATGCCGTGTTCTCTGACCGATCCACAATCTTTAAAAAAAATAGTACAAATTTATAAAACGTGAATGAATTTCACATTTCGCTGTGTGTTACATGCACAATTGAACTCCGGTATACAAAAGATACGAATATGGTCGGAAGACTGCGTTGAAAAGAATGGTGTAGCACCCCCCCTACAATATCATACTTAATTACCACTAATTATCATACTCTCTCCTTAATTACAACCCTTCTTATAAGGTATTTCATGTTTACTAATATAAAATATATAAGCTCCACGAGATAATAGGCAATGTCAGAGGATAATATGTACTCATGTTCATGTATATAAAATCTCGAAAGAAATCAATATAACAACCTGCTTTACAAATTATATACACAACCCCCGATAAAAGCCTAACATGTTTAATAACCACATAGCCAAAAGTCTCCGCTTCAAAAGTCACGCTGACCCACCTAATGAGTATAACAGCACGGATCACAATCCAGTGCGGCTAGCCAGTATTACCTATCTCCTGAAAAGTACGTGGCAAGGCGTGAGCTGCCTACTCAGTAAGTATAGCCAATCAAATTATATATATACATCACAAGTCAACACAACACAATCATGTCAACCAATCAAGGTTCATCAATATTATCTGCAGATATAAGAAACAGCGCATGCTCATTATCATATATCAGTCTATAACATAATAATAACATCTTTGTTTGTTTCCTTAGGGCCCTGCTCAACCAAACTGGAGTGCATCACCTAATGGCTTCGCCGGCTATCACATCGTCATCTCAATCACAATATATTTTCCTTTTTTTTTATGATATCACACAACACATAGCTCGTATGATATCTCATCATCACTGATACCACACAACACACAGCTCATATGGCATCCCTCATCAATCATATCACACAGCACACAGCTCGTAAGATATGTCACATCATAATCACTGATCAATGACAGCACACAGCTCGTCATTAATCATATCATCATAGCCATTGCAGTATGCCCCCTCCTAGTTAGGTAAGCCATCTTTTATTCCATACACATATCATCATCATTGACATCATCAATCAACTCCATTTAATAATTATCTTCTCGTCAATAACTTTCTCATTTAATTTTATTCGATAATCAAATGTAAGAGCTCATAATCATTTATTTGGCTTCCATACAACACCACTATAGATAGACACATAATAACAATTCCACAGATATCCAGGTAATCAGACAAATAGTCCACGATAACACATATAAACAACTATTATACAATATCCACATATATAAATACAAATCCAAGTTCGCAATCAGATATACAAGCAACCAATATGTATAATACTACACATATAAATATATATATAATCCAATTAGCTATACTTACCTCAAATTCCAAAATACTCCAATTAACGCAGAGAGTTGCTCAATTCCCTACTTTGTCGTCACGTCCTATACAAAAGTATTATACATATAATTAATATACTCACAATATCAGGAATAATAATAATGATAATATTTTAAATAATATATTCGTACGTTTCCACCTATCTTCTAATATTTCATTTATATCCAAGTTCAGACCTCCGTTCTCTTTTCTTTTGATTAACTAAACTTTCTAAGTATATATGTAATTTATCAATTAACTCATAACAATTCATTTAATAAAACCTTTTATATATTTTTCTATAATTATCGCTCTTAGTAATATTTTCTAAATTAAATTACGATTAAAACCCTCATTTTCCTTTTTAATAACATAGTATTCTTTAAATATAATTCCCGAAATATTTCTATGAATTTTCTATCAATTCCTCGTTATTATACAATTTAATTATACACCAATACATATAATTATGCATTTAGTTAATAACCCTATGAAATCGAATAGATTAACTGTAGAAATGATTAAATCTACCAAATCCAATAATTTAATTAACTTACTATAACATTTTCGAATCAAATGGGATATTTAATTCAATACTAATTTTAATTGACAAAATTATAAAATACTCCATTAAATAATACATCAACCAATGTAAATTACTTTTAATAAATGGACTAATTAAATAATATAATTATATAAATTAATAAAAATTTAAAACTAAAATCTTACCTTTGTGTTTCGCGTCCGAAGCCGAAGTAATATACTGTGTATGTTAAAAGGCACAAGAAGAAGAAATTAACAAATCCTACTCTAAACACACCAATTTAATAGTGTGGCGGTGGGTGAGGTGATGGCCCCACCGCCCACTTTCTTTTATGGGTAAATTGCATAACACCCCCCTGTGTTTTCAAATTTTAGCTAAAAACCCCCTGTGTTAAAAATATAGGCAAAAAATCCCCTGTGTTATATAAAATACAGCAAAAAACCCCCTCTCCGTTAGAAACTAACGGAGAGTGTGCATCACTTGCCTATTGTGCGAGTGGGCCTCATTTTTTGGCATTTTTGAGATAAAAAATGTCCATTATACCCCTTTCCTTCATATTTAAATATATATTATATTTCTTTCATATTTAAATACATTTTAAATTCATTTATTTATATGATTATTATTTAAATATATTTAATTAATTTAAATTATTTATTAAAACCAAATATATTACAATAAATTATAATTAATTATAAAATGTACCAATTTAATATAAAAACACTTAAAAAGTATATAAATATTTTAAAAATTAAAATTTTGAATTTAAAAAACACAATACAAATTTAATATAATAAAATTCACTTTTCAAATTAAAAATTTAGATGCAATATATAACAATCACTTATAATATATATTATTAATTCAATTAAATCATTATTAATTTATAAATAATACTAAACACTAAAAAGTAATAACAATTATTTTAAATTATTTATTTATTATAAATAATATTTAATTAAATATTAAAATTATTTAATATTTAAATCTGAAAAAATTAAATTATTTTTATTTTACTTTCAAAAAAAGTTTTTTTTTTTTAATCATCTTCTCCGTCGCCGGCCAGTAGTGGCCGGCGACGGCTCCTGGGCTACGGAGGTCGCCCAGAAAAAGGGCGACCTCTGTCGCCAGATCTGGCCGCCGCCCCTCCAGAAGGGGGCGGCGGGAGCGGCAACAAAAAGGGCGACGCGACCGTCGCCCCTTTGTGAAGGGCGACGGCAACGTCGCCCGCCGTCGCCCAACCCAAAAGTGTCTGGGCGGGCCGCGCAACTGCGGGGCGACTCGCCGTCGCCCTCTCTGTGGTGACCGGCGAGTATGGCGGGGGAGGGGGTTTGTGGGGGTGGGCAATGGGGAAAGAGGGTGGCGGTGGTGGTGGTGGTGGTGGTGGTGGGGATGGGGGGGGGGGCAGCGGGGGGTAGAGGGGGGATTTTAATTTTATTAAATTTATTTTTTAAAAATAGTAATTTTATAATTTGTTAATATATTTATATTAAATATATTTTAAATTATTTAAGATCTGAACCGTTCATTTTTTACAATTGAAGATCAATGGTCCATATAAAAAGGGTATAATGGACAATTCAATAAAAAATTAACACCGTTAGTGTTGACTTAACGGAAGGGGAGAGTATGCAACATTTTGAAAAACACAGGGGGTTTTTTGCCTATTTTTTTAATACAGGGGGTTTTTAGCTAAGTTGTGAAAACACAGGGGGGTTCTATGCAATTTACCCTTTTTTTTTATATAGATATATATATATACATATATATATATATACATATATATATATATATATATATCCAATTTTTCTATTTTGTGATTTCATGACTTGTCTATCTAAGGTTTTCGCTTTTTCTTGCGATTTTTTGCAGCTCTAGGGTTTCATTTGAAACGGGTCGGACCCACACTGTACGCACGCACACGATTCCACCTCTTACACCGTTGCTCTCTTTGTGCTTTTGAGATCTAAGCTTTCCTGATTGGGGGTTGCTTTCACGATATTTTGGCTGTGGGGTTTGGATTTTGCTGTCATTTTCGCGAATCAGACAAAAAAGCTAAAGTAATTTTCAGTTGGATTTAAGGTCTGGGGTTGGAGTATTGCTGGAGTTTTGAGGTTTTACTGGATTCAGCTTTGGTTTGGTCTGTAATTTGTTGCTTGAATTGTAAGTAATTTGGAGGGGAAAATGATAGAATTATCTATTTATGCCGACGGCAAAAGGCTTTTGCGAAGATGTATGTTATGTTTCTTCGGTGCGGTGGAATTGAGGTGCGGGTATGATTCACATTTTTTGAATCAGGTGCTGAACGAGGTAATGGTGTTGAAATTCTTCTAAAAGTTTATTTCTTTTATGATCAGTAGAGAAGGTTTCGAATGTGAAAGGGTTGATATGTGCAGAATTTGGGTTTGAATTTATGGCACCATCCATTCCAATAGATTTCACAGGACAGAGGGAATCTAAGAACTTCTCGATCTCGAAGACGCGGTTGGGCAATGTGATGGGAAAACAAGAAAAGTTTCCAAGGGGTATTCCACTGGTTTCGTGCCTGATTATCGTCATGCCGTGGAGTCAGTGGCTGAATCAGAAGGTTTTGGGAGCTCAGGTCGTCTTGGTATAGAGTTGACAGCGTCGGAGGAATCTTCTGCTCTTAAAAGGAAATGCATTAACCTGAATGTGGGTGGTTACGATATATACGTGCCGATGCGTACCTTTTCCTTGTCTAAGATGTCACGATCGGACAGGAGGGATTTGGAAATGCGGTTGAAAAGTGAGCTTGAACAAGTTAGGATGTTTCAGAGGAAGATAGCTTCTCTGGATGCCTTGGCACTTCCACCCACTAATGAAACTATTAGTTATGATAATGGCTCGAACAAACATGCTATGGCCGAAAGTTTTCCAGTATCCATGAATGATGTTGCTATGGTGCCGGTAAGGAAAAAGTGCCCTCCTGAAGAAATGGGCCCCGCACTAAAGGTGGGGTTGTGGCAGGTAGGAAAACCGAGTCATTCAAACAGTTTCTGCCGCAGAGTAACAATTTTGTGATGTTAATGAAACAGTGTGAGGCCCTGTTAACTCGATTGATGACCCATCAGCATGCTTGGATCTTCAGTGAGCCAGTTGATATCGTAAAGCATAAAATACCTGATTACTTCAATGTTATTAAACATCCTATGGATTTGGGTACAGTAAAGAAAAAGTTACTTTCAGGTCAGTATTCCAGTCCAATGGGGTTGGCTGCAGATGTGAGGCTCACCTTCAAAAATGCACTGACATACAACCCAGCCGGACATGATGTCCATGTCATGGCTGAGGTGATGAGTAAATATTTTGAAACAAGATGGAAACCTATTGAAAAGAAAATTCCAACCACTGCAGATGAACCTACAGCCTCAAAGTCAAGTGTCATTGTAGAACCTGAAAGCGCTTATGTACGTCCCACTAAGAAGCAGAAAACCGCTTCTATAGAAAACAAGGTCAAGCAAGAATGTGGTAAACGAGGAATGAGTGATTTTGAGAAGCAAAAACTGGGTGCAGAGTTGGAGGCCTCATTGGCGGAACTGCCCGACAGTATAATAGATTTTCTTAAACAGAGTACTCTGAATGGAAGTAGTCAAGTAAGTGAGGATGAGATCGAAATTGACATCGACACTCTTAATGATGATACCCTATTTACATTACGAAAACTTCTGGATGATTATCTACTGAAGAAGGAAAAAAGTCAAGCTGAACAGAAGCCTTCTGAAATTGAGGTACATCGCAATTTAATGCATGAACAAGTTTATATATCTATTAACCATCTCTTCATGCGATACATATTGTTTATATATGAATGTGAATACTGGTTTTCTTGCAGGTACATGATAAGTCAGGGTTTAGCAATTCATCGGCACTGAATTGCAGAGGTAATATACTTCATTATAAAGTTGCATTGAATTCATTATTCTTCAGTTTGGCATCTAATTAGTTTCTTTTCCTTCACTTTCTCCAAACACTAATCAGATCATGAGCCAGTTGATGAGGATGTGATATTGGTGGAGATGATCCACCACTATGTCCAGTTCTATACCAGTGAAAATTGACAAAGATGCTACCCGGAGGAACAGTAATTGCAGCAGTTCAAGTAGCTCCAGCAGTGAGTCAGGCTCCTCTTCCAGCGGTTCGTGCTATTATGATCTTTTGATGCAAACTTTTCTCACACTATTTTTGTTTCAATACAAGGAGCTGTGTATGATGTCATGGGAACGTTATTTATGTAAATTTCTTTGGATGCTAAGGTCTTATCACAAATTTTGCTGTTGGTCCATGTGATTGGGATTGAGATCTAGATCATGTTCTTGTGTGTTCATACAAAAACTTGGCTAATCCACTTTCTTGTTATTTTCGTCTCTTCTACCATTCGTTGGACCTGAAATGGTCAGCTTCTTATGTCAGTATGTAATGCCAATCATCCCAAAAAGATATCAAGGGGGTTCAGCTTCATCTCTGCTTCATGTAGTTGTCTATGTGTAGACATAGAGAAATATGTTTAAAGACTTAATTTCAAATTATTTAAGATCTGAACCGTTCATTTTTTACAATTGAAGATCAATGGTCCATATAAAAAGGGTATAATGGACAATTCAATAAAAAATTAACACCGTTAGTGTTGACTTAACGGAAGGGAGAGTATGCAACATTTTGAAAAACACAGGGGTTTTTTTGCCTATTTTTTTAATACAGGGGGTTTTTAGCTAAGTTGTGAAAACACAGGGGGGTTCTATGCAATTTACCCTTCTTTTATATATATATATATATATATATATATATTATATATATATTATATATTATTATTTTTTATTTAATTTAAACTTTTATTAAAATACCCAATATGTCCTATTTAATTTCTTAATTAATAAATTTGACCAAATATTATAATGAAACCCAATTTGCTCCGTTCAAGTTTCATTATATTCGAATTTCAATCTATAATTTATTTTTAATTAAATTTAAATTTTTTTAAAAATTAATAATAAGTCTCCGAATTTTATATAAAATCCTACGAGCGTCACAAATGGTGCATTAGATATCATAATATTTACATAGTACTGAAGCAAAAACCTTTAATGGAATATTTATTTTGACCCATATAAAACTAGACCATGGTAAACACACAATATTCGATCATGAGCATAGTAAAATGTCCGCTTTCTTCTTGTGCATGCCGATCGAGGAGGCCCCCACGGTAGACAGTGTTGGCCAATGCAATATTGACCACCCGATTGACCATGTTTTTGATCGATTCTCCTTCAAGTCGAATGAGTCCCCAAAATCTCAATTACACAATCGAGATATGGTGAACAAAAGATATATCCATGTATTGTCACCAGTGAAAAGCACATTCAAGGGAACTTGATTGACATAGGTAAAATGAACCAATAGTTAGCCCTTCGCCTCCGAACACGTTTTATTTCTTCACAAGAATTACTAGAATTAAATAATTCTTCTCTAAAACAATATAAACTTTTAGATAACATAATCTTGTAACATTGTATCAAAGCCAAGCCTAAGAGATATTAGGTTCCAAAACCCAATGTCATTCATTTATAAAATATATATTTTACAAGCAAGATTTGCATGTGATGGGGGTGTGTTAAAAAGAATTAATATTAAAAAAATTCTTCTCTAGCAATGTGAGCTTTTAAACGAGGTGGTGGTTTAACATATACTATATAACGAGGAATTTAACATAAAATTTGTAGCTGGCGGACGCTCCGTCGTTGTGTTCGTTCTTCGTAAAATACATTTGTCCATCTTAAATCTCATTAATTATGCACTATCTTGTCTCTGAGCAAAACCTGTTGGAAAATAGTGAATAATAAATTAAATAATAAATTTATTGTAAATCGTGACAAATGATTGGTTACGATATGGGACGCATAACAAGCTCGTGACACGTGGATGATAGTTGATGGTGCCCAATCATCATCCAACCGTATTTAAATTCAACCAAACAGTTGTGTCCTTTAGTTGAAATGATGTGTCCGTTGGGTGAAACCCTTTGAATGAAACGATGCGTCTATTTGTGTGAAGTGGTATGTCATTTGGATGAAATGGTGTGTCTGTTAAGATGAAAAGTTATAACCTTTTAAAGACACATTTTCTTATCGGACATGACCATTCATTGATACATTTCCAACTTATATAAATAGATCCCCCATTTCATTTTTTTTCATTCAATAAGCAAAGCATTTTGTAAGTATAGTATTAATAAGAGAGTTTCAAAATATTATTTTGTTCGCCGTTTCTTAAAGTTTGTAGTGCTACTACTTTGAGATTTTAACTCGTTGTATCTTGGGAGACAAATTGCCATCTTCCGTAAGCACCAGAACGGGGCAATAATTGTCTTAAAGATAAAGAGTCTAACTCTTGCCTCAACTTCATAATACACAAATTCCACACATCTCAAATTCTCCCTACAAGTTTAAGACAATTATTTCATTTTTGTGTATTATGGAAGCCTTTGAATTGGTGGTTACTAATTAGATTTTATGGTTGTCCAACCTCCTGTGGCACAACTGATTGCTGCCCAAGGGGAGAGGCTGGACAAATTCTCCGACAACGACTTTAGTGATGACATTAAAAAATGTCATTCTATTTCACTATATTTGAACATAGTAAGATTCTTAAAGTGAATGGAGCCCCTGTTAATTTGAAGGGAAAACTAATACCCGAAAAAGTGTTGTTTAAATGCATGGGGACGTGGGAATTTTCTTTATAGAAATCACATCCTCAATGACATGTATGATACGTTGAAAAATGTATATTGCCCAACAAAGACTGCAAAAGTTTTTTTTGGGAATCCGTAGCAGAAAACTACAAATAGACGTAAGTCATTATTCTTAAATGACGAGTTAATGGAACAACCTGAAGGGTTGTCATTTTTGGGCAAGAAAACAAGGTCTGTAACGTTGTTGGATAGGCTTAAACAAGTTCATAAGTAATGGTATTTATGAAAGATTTGACAAAATAAAATTGTCGAATGACTTTCAAGTCAACGAGTGTAATAAAGGTGTCTATGTTAAAGGCACTTCCATCTCTTTGTCATAATCTGTTTATATGTACATGACATATAGATGAAGGAAAAATGACATATTTTATTTTGACTACCAAAAAAGTATTGACAATATATTTGGATATGAAAGACATAAGATTTAACTTACGTAGTATTAGAGATTAAGATCTCTAAAACATCTGATAAACATGTCTTATCATAGTCTTATTATGTTGAGACTATATTTAGAAAATTCAATATTTATGATAATTCACCTGCTAAGACAAATGTGGATCGAAATCTACACTTAGCAAAGAACCAAGGTGAAAGCGAATGTCAAATTGAATATTCAAGAATGGTTGGTAGATTAATGTAAATCGTGAAATACACTCATTGAGATATTGCCTATTCAGTCAACAAACTGATGTCAAATTGGATATTTGATATTAAAAATACTAAGTCCTCAAATGAATATGTATTCACCATTGGAGGTGGTGCAGTATCGTGGAAGTCCTCAAAATAAATTTGTATAGCTCGATTCAATATAGAATTGGAGTTTATAGTTTTAAATAAAGTTGGAGAAGAAGTTGATTGGCTTCATAATTTCTAGAAGGGCATTCCTTATTAGACAAAGCAAGTACCTGCAGTTGTGACATATTGTGATAGCCAGTCGGCTATGGGAATGGCACAAAGCATAGCATATGATAAATCTAGACATATACATGTAATACCATAATACAGTAGATCTCTAGTGAAATCATATTCATTGGCTATATCAAGTCAAAAGATCTAGTTGATTTATTAACGAAAGGCCTAACTAGAGATCAAATATACTGTTTGTCGAGGGGAATAGGATTAAAACCCGATAATTAAATCTTTACAGCGGTAACCCAACCTTGTTGACTGGAGATCCCAAGATCTTGGTTTAATGGGACAACTAAGTTATAAAGATTGTGAAAAACACTTGGAGTTTTACTCCTTCCTATTCCTATGACGTTTAGTGATGTTAGCTAAAGGGTAGAGGGTAAGCTATAAGCTTATAATGTGACGCATAACAAGCTCGTGACACGTGGATGATGGTTGATGCCGCCCAATCATCATCCAACCGTATTTAAATTCAATCAAACAGTTGTGTCCTTTGGTTGAAATGATGTGTTCATTGGGTGAAATCCTTTGAATGGAACGATGCGTCTATTTGCGTGAAGTGGTATGTCATTTGGATGAAATGGTGTGTCTATTAAGATGAAAAGTTATAACCTTTTAAAGACACATTTTTTTATCGGACATGACCATTCATTGATACATTTCCAACTTTATATAAATAGATCCCCCATTTCATTTCATTCATTCAATCATTCAATAAGCATTCTTAAGCAACAAAAGCATTTTGCAAGTATAGTGTTAGTAAGAGAGTTTCAAAATATTGTTTGGTTCGCCGTTTTTCAGTTTGTAGTGCTACTACTTTGAGATTTTAAGTCGTTGTATATTGGGAGACAAATTGTCATTTTCCGTAAGCACCAGAGCGGGGCAATAATTGTCTTAAGGATAAAAAGTCGAACTCTTGCCTCGACTTCATAAAACACAAATCCCGCACTATCTCAAATTCTCCCTACAAAACCAACTTACTTTGAAATCGTTATCAAGAATTCTTCTTGATGAAGGACTTTTGAATATTTAATTGAAGATTGCATCATTAACCTTAATTATGTACTCATGATCTTTGTAATACATGTATCTAGCTAGATTATATATATATATATTTATATATTTGCCATCAATATTGTTTAATACAATGACAAAATCATGTAGAGATATTTTCCAAATATTCGTGATCATGCATAAAATTGTGATTCTTCATGCATAAGATCTGATGACTAGAACTTTAGGGTGCTTTCAAGCATGCAAAAATATTTGCATGCAAGTGGTATGATATC
The DNA here is from genome assembly GCA_034509725.1 of Sesamum angolense. Lineage (NCBI taxonomy): Eukaryota > Viridiplantae > Streptophyta > Magnoliopsida > Lamiales > Pedaliaceae > Sesamum > Sesamum angolense. Next base: position 11,178,986 of record JACGWL010000009.1, read on the forward strand.
ATCGAGTAATTAAGAATGAAAAATTAACAACAATACAACAAAACATAAATATTAATTTAAATAAAATTAATACGACAGTACTTTCTCATTTCTATTATGCAAAGTACATTATTTTTGTGCAACCCTTTGAAAAAGCTTAAATATAATTTGTGCAAGTTTAATAGCCGGAGCTCTCGGAGTTGGAGCGACGTACTTGGCTTGACGCGATGGGGAGAAAGGATAGCTTGTTACTATATATTGGACATGAGCTGCACTTGAAATTTTGTAAAGAGCGAAAAATATTTGTATAATTAGACTTAATGTTGAGTGGTCATAATTGTTTTACAAATGACTTATCAAAGGTTGTGCAATGTTGTGATTGGTGGAGCAATATGCATGACAATGTCCATATTTGTTGACCTAGTCTGGACATGTCAGGATTTGCATGATTTAGAAAAACTTGCAGATATCGTAAAAGGTATACGAAGACAAACACATATATGGAATTATTTGATGGAATTCAAAAGATAAACCTTTTATGCACTTTTCATCTTTCTCTTTTGCTTCTCTTTTGTTTGGTTCTTTTACCTATGATATAATAATATTAATTGAAAAATATTTTAGGCAAATCAAGCATGGTAAGAGTCAAAACTTGCAATTCACGTGTCACCATATAAAATTCTTCTTTTTGTTTTTTATTTTGAATAAATCGACAGTATACAATTACATTAAGAATTTCAATGACATATCAAATATTAATTATATTTAATATTAGATTAAAATGAACTAACATGTACGATTATTATTACGATTGAAAATTCACAATTCAAGTTTACAAAATTATGGAGAAATTGATTGAATAATTTTTTTGTTCTTTGGTTTAAGAATGGAATCCATTTTAGCTATAATGAGCAAATGATAGTTAAAATCAAATCCATTCCTCACACATTTGAACGACACCCTAAATTAAATTATTAAAGTCTGACGTGTTTGAACTATACTATATGTGCGCGTTGAGTGTGCATGGTGAGTTGGCAGGGGTGACGTGGTATTCTACGTAAGCAACGGCTGAAAAAATGCATCCAACGTAAGCTAATTCGTCGAAAATCCCCATATTATGCGGTCACGTGAGTTATTCCAATAAAATTAGGGTATTTTGTCCTTAAATTGTCATATTTAATCTTAGAGAGTTTTATATTTTATAATAGTACTAATTTCAGCAAATAATCATCAGTCATACGAAGAATGACATTTATTGCAAATATATGAGTTGTATGAAATTAAATAAAAGAAAAATAACTGACATTCCAACAAAAGAATAAGAAGTATCGAGTTTTTTTGAGAGGGAACGCAATTACATTAATAAGCAATATCCTCATGAAGTACATGCTCCAGACCTGGAGGGAGGAGGGAAGCATCCCCTTCCTGATTAAGAGCAGTCCCAGCTAGTAAGTCAGTAGCTGAGTTGCCAAGCCGACCAACAAAAGAAAAAGAAACAGAGATGAAAAAGGAAGACAAATGAAGAACATCAGCCACAATGGGGCTAGTAATAGAAAGATCAGACTGGTTAGAGGCCAGCTTATTTATCAACACTTTGTTATCGCCTTCAAGAATTACTCGTGGCCATCGAAAACGAAGAGCAAGCCGAATAGCCTCCCGCGCCGCCAAGGCCTCCGCCATTTCAGCTGACCCACCTCTGTTCCAACAAAACGATTGCCAAGCCACACACGAACCCTCGGTATTGCGAGCAATGATCCCAATACCCAAAGCTCGGCCTCCGTCAAGAAGACCACCATCGAAGTTAATTTTGATGCAATCAGTAGGGGGACAGACCCAAAGGGGTTGAGGCTGCATTTCAATCTTCTCATTTCGAAACTTCCGTGATTGGAACGCAGTTAGATAAGTGGCAGCGAACTCGATAACCTGCAAGGGGTAAAGGAAGTGCTTGTGAGCTAGCTTCAGGTTTCTCGTCCACCAAATGGTCCAACAAATCATGATGACAAGGGAGAAGTCGGATGGAGGCAATTTGCAGGAGAGGGCATGAACCCAGTCCTCCATAGTCAGTACAGCAGAATTGATGCTACTCCACTGAAAGTTGGAGAGTGCCCAAACCTGTCGAGCGAAGGAGCAGCAAAGGGAGGTGTGGAGAGGAGTTTCCATTGCTTCCTCGCACAAAGGACAACAGAATACTTCTTGAGGCATGCACTTCTGTAAATTACTCGCCGTAGGAAGAATGTTACGAATAGCTCGCCAAATGAAGACCTTGGCCTTGTTTGGCATATGAGCTTGCCATATTTTACTCCACAACTGACGAGACCACCGAATCCCACTAGAGCTCGCTGGACGGGCCCAAGCAAGTGCAAGGTGATAAGCACTCCGGACTGAGAACAAACCATTACGTGAATAGTGCCAGACAAGCAGGTCCGTTGAGCCAACCAGGCGTAGGGGGATTTGAAGTATAAGGTCCCGATCCTCCGGCCAAAAGAGGCTGTTAACGAAGCTCTCATTCCATACCCGCAAGTCCGCATCAATAAGCTCACTCACTTGCGACGCCTAAACATTCAGTGGCCGAGGTGTGATAACTCGGAAAGATGGTGTACGGGGTATCCATGGATCTTCCCAAATATTAACCGAATGCCCTGTTCCAATGCGCCACCTACAGCCTGAGCGAAAGAGGTTCATGGCCGTGAAAATACTTCGCCACGTGTATGATGGCCGAGAGCCAAGCGTAGCATCAAATAGATGAGAATGAGGAAAATACTTAGCTTTTAGGACTTGATACACCAAGCTCTCCAGTTGCGTCAATAAGCGCCAAAGTTGTTTGGCAAGCAAAGCCAGATTAAAAGCCTCAAGATTCCGAAACCCCAAACCTCCCTCAAGTTTGCTGCTACACATTTGGTCCCAAGCCAGCCAGTGAATCCTCCGTCTATCCCCATCATGCCAGAAAAAATTTGCAGCCAAAGCTTGGAATTCTTGAAGTAAAGATTTTGGAAGTTTAAAACAAGACATGGCGTAAGAAGGGATCGCTTGCACAACTGCTTGAATAAGAACGGTTTTCCCCGCCTGAGATAGTGATTTTTCCTGCCATCCCTGAACCCGCTTCCAGATACGATCCTTAAGAGCAGCAAAGAGGGCCTTCTTGGATCGGAAAGCCAACGCAGGTAAACCAAGATATAACTCGTGTTTGTTCTCAAGGCGAATGCCCAATACAGTCACCAAGTTTTTTCGGGTGTCCCTGGGAGTGTTACGACTAAAAACCGCAGAGGATTTATGCAAGTTGATTCCTGCCCAGAAGCGAGTTTATAAGTATCCAGAACAAGGCGGACAGCTTGTACCGTGCTAAGTGTAGCCGGGCAGAACATCATGGTGTCGTCTGCAAAGAAGTATCGAGTTAAAAATACAATAAAGTTCTTTATTCCATTTCAAATTATTATATTTTATATTACAAATTATAGGAAAAATAGTACTTTTCGTCCTTTAATTTAGGGTCTTCCACTTTGATCCTATTGGTATGAGATTTTCACTTTTTGTCTCGTAATTTTTAAAAGATAACAGTTTTGGTCCCATGATACTTTTACGTTAGATATTTAACGGAAAAGGCTACGTGGTCGTTAACTGTAGGATACCAAAAGTGTTACTTTGTGAATATTATGGGACCAAAAGTATAAAAGCTCAAACAGTCACGTGCTATTTTCCAATAAGATATATAGTGAAAATATGTCATGGGACCAAAATTGTTGCATTTAAAAAATTATAGGATAAAAAATGATAATTCCATAATCTATGAAATTAAAAGTGAAAAACCCCTAAATTACGAGACAAAAAGTGTTATTTTCCCTATTATATATCTGTACGTGAAGTTGTGGTACTACTAAATTCTGAATATGCATATAAGACAACAAAGTAGCAAAAGATATATTTAGACTTGTAACTTTGCTCGGGCGAGAACAAACTCAACTGATGGGAAAAAATGCAAGCAATTCCCTTATAATATTGCAAATGAGTAAATTATCTCTTTATAAAAAAAATAGCAATTTACCTCCTTATATTTTTAAAACGTGGTAATTTATCCCCCTATATTTTTTAAAATGAAGCGATTTACCTCCTTGGACAGAAAGATAAATTGCTTCATCGTAAAAAGCACAAGGGGTAAATTATAAAAAATAATTTACTATTTTGTAATATTATAGAAATAAATGACATTAAACCCGAACTAATGAGATATTAGTGTGTATTAAATGCCCGCCATTATAAGCAAGCAATATCTGAGACATCAACTTCTTATACATTATAACAAATGACCAAAAATCAAATTTATTTGCTAGAAAAAACTGCTAACTGAAGACTTGAGTTTGCATTGTGTTCAGCTTCCATACTGAATCTTGACAAAAATTGCAATTTTTGTTCATTAGGTATAGGAGAATTTGGGATAGTTTTTGGCTGAAAATTTATAAATTGACAAAAAATCTCTAAATTAGCGCGTTATATGCACAACATATATATTATTCTGGCTAATTTATAAATTTCGACTGGGATTCTCCTCAAATCGTCAATTTTTTTAATTGTCAGATCAAATTGTCAAAATTAATTTGATCAATAAGATCAATATTATCTTCTCCATTAAAATGAATGAAATTGGGGTTTTCTAATTAGGATTTTTACTGATGAAGCATTCATTTTTTCTTTTAAGTAAAAGTGATAAATTATTATTAATTAAATAAATTTATTGTTATCATTCCTGTCGATCAATAATATCAAATAAACTATCATTCTTGTCCATTAATACCCCGATCAATAATTGAGGACTAAATTGCATCTTATCCATCGTATGTTAGGGGGTGAAATTTTAAGGATCGCGGTTTAAGTGGATGTCAGTTTTTGTTAAATTGTTTCCTGATTTGTAAACAATATTTTGATTTTTTTTTTTTTTTTGGTAAAGTCTGAATGTGATAAACTTTAATTTTATGATGCTATTACATAGTCTTTAAGAAAAACACTATTTTTACCTAAGCGATAATAATTGATTTTAGGATTAATTACATTTTGTCATTTAAACTATAATCGTTTTTACACTTTAATATCTATTTTTTTTTGTCAACTTACCATCTCAACTTTTACAAAATTTTACACTTTGTCATTTATAACTAGTTTTCAATCAAATTTTTTGCCCAAAAAACATAACATGCAGTGAATATACGATGTTTAAGGATTATATAATGTGATATTTTTTTCACATATGTACAATATGTGATGTTTTTCCGATAGAAAAATAAACAAAAAGACAATCATATGTCAGAATGCAAATTTCGCAAAGTTGAGATGATAAATTTCCACAAAAAAAAAAAAGAAACTAATGACAAAAATGTACAAACGAATATAATTCGAATGACAAAATGAAATTTAGCCTTCGTTTAATACAAAACCATGTAGAACAATCAAAGGGGTGGGTGAAGGTGTTTCTCTTAGATTCTTCTACTACAAACATTAAAATATACGAAGTAGGTGGGAAGAGTTGGTCATGGCCTGATTACTTGTACATCCATAAGCCCCCGGTTATGACCTTAAATAGGACGACTTATATATTAATTTCTTTCCTAGAAAAACTGCTAGTTAAAGATTTGTGTGTACACTAATGATGTTTTAATTTAGTGAATGAGGTTAAGACAGATGTCCGATAAATAAATTTGAGGTCATGAGTTCGAGTTTTACTGAACGCGTAAGTTATTTTTCTGATCACTTAATTATATCAGTTATTGTAATTTATTTTCGGTTATATTGATATAATGGTTTAATTTAAAATTATTGTAGTTTGTTGCTTAATATTTTTAATATATTAATGTATTAATTGAATCGATATAATACAAAAAAAAAAAAAAAAGGGAAAAGTTCTTGTTTACATTGCTCAGTTTCCATACTCAATATTGTTTATATTTAGATATATTTCATTTCCGGCTAATCTCTTCTCTCTTCCAAAATCTCTCTGTCCCTTTCTTCTTGTTCAAAGATTGTCTGCTCAATCCAATCAAGAATTACCTGAAGTTTGAGCGAGATATCAAGAATGGCTTATGCTGCTGTGATTTCACTAGGCCAAATACTAGAGCAGATCCTGAATCTTGATGAATACTTGAGCATGAGCCTACTTGAGGAACAAAAAGTTAAAGATCTCCGGGGAAACATTGCTTTCATTCAGATTTTTCTTGAAGAATATTCACAAAATGGTGGTGAAGCAGTTCACAGTTTGGAAATTCGGATCAGAGATGCAGCGCATAAGGCAGAAGATATCATTGAATCCCGAATTTCGAATCAGTTTGTTTCAGAACCAACTAGTCCTGGAGCATGGAGGCTTCTGAAGCAAATGATATCTGCCCTCACGAACATGATTCCTGCACGGCATCATAATCAAGATTTGCAGCTGGTATTGCGGGAGATTGATCTGATTGTGGAAGAGGTGATGATGTATATGAACAGCTGCAGAGTGTATGAGTGGCAACCCATTGCTGCTTCTCCTATTAGTTCATCCCAACGTGCCGACAGCAGCAAAGTCAGGATGGTGGGATTCGATGATGACTTGATACAAATAAAGGCTCGGGTTTGTGGCGAATCGTCTAAGCTCGAAACCATCTCAATTGTTGGGATGGGAGGGATTGGTAAGACGACTCTCGCTAAAAGTATCTTTGAGGATCCGTCTCTTGGGTACTACTTTGACATACGGGCCTGGACGACTGTGTCTCAGAACTACCGTGTTCGAGACATCCTACTAGGCCTTCTTGGTTCCATGAAGATGTTAGATGACGGCATGGATCAAGAAAGCAATACAAAATTAGCTGAGCGTCTACACAAATGCTTAAAAAGCAGAAGGTATCTCATTGTGGTGGATGATATGTGGGATAACAAGGCTTGGGATGATATGAGACTTTTTTTTCCAGATGATGATAATAGTAGTCGAGTTTTGTTGACTACTAGACTGTCGGAAGTTGCTGTTTATGCCGACTCCTGCCGCCCAATTCATCAGTTGCGACTTCTTGATCAGTATCAGAGTTGGATTCTGCTCACTGAAATTCTGTTTCCAGGGAAAAGTTGCCCTCCTCAGTTAGAAAATATGGGAAAGAAAATTGCACAAAGTTGCAGGGGACTTCCACTTGCTATCTGTTTGGTTGCAGGACTCCTAGCCGAAGAAAAAAACAGACTAGATCACTGGAAGAATATTGGAGACAATATTGCTGAAAATTTAAATATGGCAGCTACCAGAAATGAGGAGCAATTATCAAAGATATTCTCTTTGAGTTATAACCACTTGCCTCATCACCTGAGAGCATGTTTCCTATATTTGGGAGTTTTCCCGGAAGACTACGAGATCCGTGTATCCCAGCTCAGTAAGTTATGGGCTGCCGAGGGATTCCTGAGATCTGTCAGTCATAAAAGTTTCCAACAGATTGCAGATGACTGCATAGAGGATCTTGCTAACAGAAGTCTTATATTAGTTCACAAACAAAAGTACAACAGAAGGATCAAAACGTGTAGTCTTCATGATGTTTTAAGGGACCTCTGTGAGGAAAGCTAGAGAAGAGAAGTTTTTTGATCATGTCATGGAGAGGTATACCAACGGTTTTCCAGATAGCCTAAAGATTCAGCGTCGCTTGAGTATTCATACTGATGTTGTGGATGATGATGACGACTTGCTCGACTCACCTGCTCGTTCGCTTCTATACTTCTGTCCCTATGGCAGCGCATTATCATATTTCCATTTCCATTTCAGGCTGCTGAAGGTCCTGGATGCCGCTAGAGTATATTTCGACGAGTTGCCTCTCGAAATTTTACAACTAGTCCATCTGAGGTACGTCGCTTTCACCCAAAACTGCAGGGGTTATTGCACATTTCCTTCATCAATATTGAAACTTCATCATCTTCAGACCTTAATTGTACATAGAGGGCCGTCGCTTAGACCGTTCATAGATGCATTTTGCATCCCAGTTGAAATATGGAAAATGCCACAAATAAGCCACATTAGCGTGTTCTACACGAGCTTCTTAGCCGACCCTTCTAGCCTAAACTTTGACAGGAGAACTCCTTGTCTTGTGAACCTACAAACTCTTTCTTTATATACAAACTTCAACTTCACCAAGAAGGCCGTCAGAATGATGCGAAAGGTGAAGAAACTGAACGTTTTTATGGCGCTGTCACCCTTGAGAGAAGATCTGACTATGGTCTCAACAATCTTGTCCACTTACGTAAACTTGAAAAACTGCGCTTCAGTTATCGCCGTTCTGTGTCCTGCAACGTCCCTACTCCCATACTTGCTTTCCCTCGGTCGCTTAAGAAGCTGACTTTATCAGATTGTCGATTTCCATGGGAGCACACGACCATCGTTGGTTCGTTGCCCAATCTTGAAGTGCTCAAACTATTATGGTATGGCTTCTGCGGTAGAGAGTGGCAACCAGTTTTAGGAGAATTCTCTCAACTCAAGTACCTGGCAATTGACACCACAGACCTGGAGTGTTGGCTAGCCGATAGCACAAATTTTCCAAGGCTTGAGCACCTCCGCCTTGAAAATTGCTCGAGACTAGAAAGGATCCCAAGTGATATAGGTGAAATACTAACACTTAAACTAATCGAGTTGCGAAATTGTAGCTCATCGGCTGTGGATTCTGCAAAGGAAATACTCGAGGAACAACAGAACCAGGGAAATGAGTCTCTTCAAGTTCGTTTCTATTCTTGAATAGAGCTATAGACCCTTCGGTGATTGCCGTTTGCACTTGCAATTTTTCTTCCACTCAGAGGTAAAGAGTATATATATAGATCCTTAGAACAGAACACATAGTTGCTTCTATGCTTATGCCTTCTGCTCTTAGTGCTATTCATATATGTCTGCATGCTCTAGCTTTAGCTGTTAACGAGAGTAGTAATATGAAAGCCCTTTAAGTGTTTAGTTTCATTTCTCACTTAACTATGTACAATGAAGAGATCTTGTATGGAAAAATTGTCAAGAATTCATTTGTTCTGCTTCTTTGTTTCTTTTGTTGGGGATGGAGGTGGCAATTAAAAACAATATGGCTTTCTAATCTTGATTCAGGATTCAACTATGTGTTGTGTGCTGTAGGCTTAAATGCAGTTTTCGTCCCGTATCCCGTATTTTTTGCATTTTCGCATTTAGTATTTTATCTTTTTAGGATAGGAAAAAGGCCCTATAACTTTTTTATTTTTCATGACTTTTGTTTTTTCAGTCCCGGAAGTTTGCAAATATTGTCGGAAAAAACATGTATCCTAGAGGTGCTTAAATTAATTTGAGCTTTTGTTCTCATTGATCAAAGCAAAGTTTTGGTCCTTTGTTTGCTACATTTTGATTTTTAGTTTTTTATCTTTTTAGAATAGTAAATAGGTACTCTAACTTTAATTTTCATGATTTTGGTCGGTTAAATTGACCAATGGAAACAAAAACCCTAAATTAAAAAAGCAAGTGTGGGGACATACTATTTTCTAACATTATTTGCAAATTCTAGCTACTAAAGGACTAAAATCATGTAAAATGAAAATATTACAGAAACTATTTTCAATCATAAAAAAAATAAAGGACTAAAATGCTAAATTATAAATAATACATGACGAAAATTGCATGTAATCCGTGCAGTATAATTTCAAGTTAATGTGCCAGATTAATTTAATTTTCAATCAAAATTTACGGCCCCATTATTATAATGATTTGATTGTGTTTTTATATATATGTGTGGCCTATCGTAATTTGAGTTATGATAATATTATGAGTTTTTATTAGGTTGATTAAATTTTTATAATAGTAAAAAAATTTACAATAATTGATAGGGCCACTACCTTTGTTCATTCGATACATTGACATTGAGTTAAAGTTTTCATATGAGATTTATCAATACTTTATCTCCAACATGTGTTTAGGAGTATTGGCAATGTGACTGTGAGTTAGGTTTTAGTCTGTTCGTGGCCATGCACATGGAATGAAACAGTGGTAAGAGTTAATGGAGTTTTATCCTGAAATCATAGTCAGTTATTAAAAATTGCACGTTGGGAGGCAATCATGACTTTAGAACAGCAACAAGTATCGTAACTCTCCATATGTACATATTTTCTAATTTCTTGAATTTTATTTCATTACTGTATGAACTTATCATATTGATTATAAGTAAAATTATTTTGAAAATATAATTATAAACATAATCGCACAATATCCATGACAAGATGAAAACAAAATAAATAATACTGTTTTAGATAAATTAATACGTATTTGCATATTACATCATTCACCTAATTTAATATAGTTAACTTTGTTGTATCACAAAAATATCCAAGGTATTGATCTACTAACTCGCGGGGGCTACCGAAGTTCTCCGGAGCAAATGTATTAATGTACTCCAAAAAATCAGGATAACATGCAAGAGAGTTTCACATTAGAGCCAAGTCAAATGGGATTCCAGTGATGACTCTCCGACACTCAAGTCAGTTGGAATCTCAGATAGTGTTTAGAGAATATAAGAGATATAGACTGACCGAACTCGAATCTGGAACTGGAGAGCATATTTATGTGCTGGTGGATTGTACAATTTTATGTACACCTTTAGATCTAATCTTGATCCAACAGGGCGTAATGGGCCATACATATTCGATGGATAATGACAGGAAGTGGTCCAGGGGACCAAAACTGTGCAGTTTGAAAAGTGCATGTGGCACTGGCACTGGCACTATTATTCTGACATTTTTTGTTTTCAATGTTCAGAGGTCTCCAAAGATCTTCAAATATCCCTAGTATCTCGAGTGCTTCAAGGTCCATCCTTAATTCCAAAGTATTTCTAGGGGTTTTCGTCAATCCTGACGTTTCATAAAATCTCTTACTGTATTATGAAGATCTCTAGTGGGACGTATAAATATCCCCACATCAAACTTACATATATATTTTTGTATTGTCTTTATAAATGGACCTCAATTCTAGTGAACAAAAACTAATTATTATTAAATAATCACGTCACACGTATAATCATATACTTATCAGTCGTCCATTTGTTCCGTACACAAACATATACAATTCCCCAACATTCAAATTTATTAATAGCAATAGTAGGAAGAAAGTATTGCGTAAAAATCTTGCTAGCCCACATAATTATTCTTTTATGCAAAAATTCAAACAAATGAAACTAGGAATTATTCAATAATGCATCACATAAACAGTATACTCAACCGTGGCATCTCCCGTCTTAATATCTAGCGTATGCGTTCTGGCCTGGACATAGCCACGAGCAAACCGGAAAAGCCCGCTTCCTCCAATCACCGGCATCTCCCTCACCTTATTGAAAATAGCATTTCTCCCTACCACCGTGATCATGCTACCATTATACTTTCCTTCGATGAACACAAAGTTCATGGTCATTAATAGACCAAGCTCTTCTTGCGAGGCCGATGCATACAACCCTTGGGCCTTTCCAACAAGTTTGGAGCTCAGTTTGGGCCCTAGGGTTAGTGGGTCGTCCATCATATTGATCGCTCCGAAGCTATTGGGAGTGCGCGACTTGATGACTTGTACTGTCGTTGGCGCACGACCACTGACAATGTCGTGAAGGTATACACGAAAATGGCTGAGTTTTTTTTTAACGGGCTTTGATTGGTTCAGTTCGATCAAGAAATCATACTACCTCGCTAGTGGGTTGGTAGAGGATGGAAGAGAGGAGGATGGAGATGGTGAGAGTGCTAAAGAATGAAATTGGAAGGGTAGTAGCCATGGTTGCCTAGTACCAAGTGTCTTCTGATGTTCAATATATACAGACATATGTTGGAGATGTTGATGGCCTATATTGGAGTAGTTGGTTTCCTGAATCACTAAGGAAATTGAAGGATATTATTTGAGAAATGTTTAGTTTGTGGTATCATGTATGTAGCTAATTTAATGGGGGTGTTTGCAGTAATTTTTAAGATAAATTACAATGTGTTTATATAATATTTAACATAATTATAAATATTTTATTTTTATTTAAAAAATTATAATTACTCCCTGGTATTAGCTATTGTCTAATAACTGCTCCCTACAAAATATTATCACAATGAGGTATTTGTTAGATTATCAGTAATTTTAAAGGGGTATTTGAAAATTTTCAAATAACGAGGGGACAATTGTAATTATTGCAAACATTAGGTGAGCCCATGTAATTTACCTTAATTTTTTATTTTTATGGTGAGAATAAGTCATAAAAAATTGTAAGTCAAAGGAAAGTGAAAATTAAGATTGTTTGGAGGCAAAAGAGAAAAGTGGGAAAAAATTGAGGTTGGAGTGACGTAGAAAAATAACTTAATATTTACAATTTCTCAATAAACTATAAAAATTAGTGGGGAACTGTTTATAACTTTTAATTTACTAAAAGCTAAATTTTAAACCAACAATGTCCTTCAATTTATATTCATCGATAAACTGATAAACGATTTTGAACGGTTGCAAATACCTTATAACTAAAACGCCACATTATACAAGATTTTCTTGTTTTTATCCTTCCAGATTTTTTTTTTTTTTGGATAGTTCCTTTTTTGATGGTACACTTCTCTAAATCAATCATCACGATCACTCGTTGTGTATATACATATCGATAATGAAATTTTGATGAATTAAGTAGATTTAAAGCATCAAATTTGTGGATGATCGTTAGATTACGAAAGTTGGTGCTCTTTACCAATCATGTGATACTCACTGCTCATTTATTTTTTATTTTTTTAGGATTTAATGTAATTTATTCCTGTAATATTGTAAATGAGTAAATTACCTCATACAAAGAAAAAATTAACTATAGGGAGAAAAATTGCTTTATTTCAAAAAGTACGGGGGATAAGTTGCTAATTTTTATTTTTTAATATGAGATAATTTGCTATTTTGCAATATCACATCTTTTTCTCTTTTTTTTTTTTAATAAATTAAGTGAAAATACTAGATAATAAAGTAATTAACAATCACTTCTCCATAAATTGAAACAATTATAAATACCACATTGTTGTTTGAAAATTGAATACCCAACTAATTTTAATGATTGTTAACAACGAGCTGATTCCGTTATTCATTAGATATCCATTTAATTTTATGATGAATTGACCGAAACGTTCTTTTGGATCATGAGTTTTAATTTTATGTGGACTACTATATATGCCCCATAGGTTTTTTTATTTTATCTACCCTCAAATTTTTTTCAATTTTTCAAATGTTTTTTTTTTGTTAATCAACAAATGTAAAATAGTAATCAATTTTCACCTCACTAGAGTTCCATAATTATTTGTTATCTAATGAGGTATTTATAATTTATCAAATAACGAGATGTACTCATAATTATGTCAACTTTTAATTAGAGGAGATAACTGTAATTTACCCTACACAATAGGATCTTATACTATAAATAAAATAATTCGAAATCAATATTATCTATAAATAAAATAATTCAAAATTTAAGTTTTAACCATAATTAATCAAAATTAGGAATGATCTTGCCTATAAACAAAATATTTGATGTAGGTTTTAGATGTAGCTAATATTATGACTTCATTGGCGTTGGGTAACCATAGTTAATTAATTAATACTGGTCATGATCTTTTACTTTTAGCAAATGTCATATTTCTTCTATGTTTATATATATATATATATATATATATATATATATATATATATATTATTTTCCTTTTGTCCAATTGAAAGCAGAACAAGTGAAAAGAAAAGGAAAAGGAGGAAGAGAGAAATTTATTTTATTTAAAAAGAAATATAATATTCTTTTTTCGAGTTATTTGGTATAGTATATACTAATATAAAAAATAAAAATAAAAAAATGCCCTCCACATTCACAAACGATAGGTAATAACACTATTGTACCACTTTTTTGTTAGGCGGAAAATGTTCTTAAACTGATAAAATAACTTACTTATTTAATTTTTCCAATTTTATATATATAAGCTAATATAAAAAGAAAAGGCCTTCACACTTACCAACGACAGTCAATCACACCACCACACCAATTTTTTTGTGATCCAAAAATGCCCTTCAATTGATACATCAATTTTAAAATGCCCTTGAGTACATCAACAATTGGATAAATCTATCTTCAAATTGCAAAGATACTTTATCTGAAATATCTGCAGTCGAGTTATGAATTCAATGCATGTATTAGGAACTATGCTACATTCTTCAAGTAATAAAACCAAAGACTTTTGGAGAGCTAGTCACTCGAGCACATGAAATTGAAATGAGCTTCAATTGCAAAAGGATAGATATTCAGTTGATGCTAATGATGATGATAGTGCAACACTATGAAATTTAAAAACTCACAATGCTCCTAGATATGATCTTAAACATCTAATGCCTCTAGAAAAAAAAATTAAATGCTCCTGGATATGAACATAAACTATCTGATGTCTTCGAAAATAATTTTAAAAACTCCTTGATATGGGTATAAATTATTTACAAATTTAAATTGAAAGACTACTTGATTCGAGTATAAACTATCTACGAATTTACTCCTTTATATGAGTTTAAATTATCTACAAATACAAATTGAAACTCCTTGATACGCGTATAAATTATCTACAATTTACTTGAGAACTTCTTGATATAAGTATAAACTATCTAGAAATTCAAATTAAAAACTCCTTGATATAAGTACAAACCAAAATATTTATTGCAATTGCTATGGATAGGAATCAACAGGTACTTTCTTTTGCATTTGCATTGTTGATGGAGAATCCTATTTATCTTGGAAATGATTTCTTCAAATGTTGAGCAAACACATTACAAAAGGGCAGTTCCGGATATACCTTATTCCTCTCATTAGAGTTGTAGTTGAAATTTCGAACTTTGTACCACCTATGGAGTGCACCAATGTTGCTTAAGTCACATGTGCTTTAATTTCAACATCATTACAAAAATGTGCAGTTGAAAGATCTTTGTTGGAAATTTGGCTCTGAATAGCAAATAAGAAAGTTCAATTGAACTATGAAAGAGATTAAGAGCCACAAGCTAGAAGCGTTTGCATACCTAGACTAGATCAAAAAAAAAAATATCTCATGACGACAAATGACAGTGTAGTATTTTGACAACAACATGTAAGAATGCATCAATGAAGTTCTAAATCGGGCTCGCTGTCTGCCTGTGACAGCAACAGTAGAAATAACATTTGTCCATTTTGTCCATTATTTCCGTGAGAGGATAGTGCGGAGTAGTATAATGTTAAAATAACAACAAACTCTGGACGGAGTATGCCTACAAGTTGTTCAAACATTGGTCTGAAAAAGTATCGAGCATGCGGACATGAGATACCATCAGTTTGAACAAACCACCACCACGAACATGGATTAAATACTCATGTTGTCAAAATTGCCACCGATAATGTTCATATGGCAAATGAAATCAATTTAGGATCCCTTGCTCTCACACTCAAAAGGTATGTGCTGCATATATACATATATATATATATATATATATGATTAGTGTAACATTAATAGTTAAGCATTATTATAATTCGACAGCATACACTAAGTCCTTACAACCTTTGATGACGGAAGATTACTGAGATCTCTCAAACTTTAAGTTGGTATATAACACTACTTTTCGTACTTCTACACATTCTCATCGAAGTCAAACATCACATATCCACAACAAAATGGACCAACCACAACCGCGTCAAATACAATAATACCAACAACCTTAAGATCCTTCAAAGGTATTAGTGCGGGATCATCGTAGATCATAAATAATATTTATAATAATTGATTATAATTTTTTTAATTAATAATTTTTTATTGTAATATTTTTATTATATAAAAAGTAAATAAGCCCATTTTCCACGGACGAAACAAGCCCCAACAAATCTCCAAGGATCAGCAGATACCCTTTTTTCTATCTCGGAATTGATTATCCATTACTTCCAACAAGTCCAATATTATCAATCAAGAAAGAAATCCATCCATAATAATGTATTGGGGCCGAGACACTTGGCACAGACCCCCAACATCTCAACCACACTGCAGCTCCCGAGGCAGGCACATTATTCAAAACCAAAGCCCATATCTCTTAACATTATCATCAGTATACCAACACAAGCTGACGCACATCACTCCAACTCCAAATCATCATTTCTCTATTCTTAGACCATACCGATAACAGTGTTCATGCCTATCCCATGCCGCCCCCCAACCTCTTTATATAATTCGCTCGCCTCGCCACCTTCTTCACTAATTTACAGTTCATCAAGAACAAAAGATTCTTGATCGTCAAAATGGTGGGTTTTGAAACCTTTCTTGAAGCTCCTTCCAAGGAAACGAAAGGCGTTGCGGGGTACGACGTGCCTGAGGGTGTCGACATCAGGGGAAGATACGACCCGGACTTTGCAAGAATTCTGACCAAGGATGCTCTCCAGTTTGTGGCTGGTCTGCAGGGAGTTCAGGAGCCATATCAAGTATGCAATGGAGTGCAGAAAGGAGGCTAAGATGAGGTACAACAATGGGGCGTTGCCGGGGTTTGATCCGGCCACTAAGTACGTCAGAGAAGGGGAGTGGGTCTGCGCAGCGCCGCCCCCCGCGGTGGCTGATCGGAGGGTGGAAATCACGGGACCGGTGGAGAGGAAGATGGTCATTAATGCACTCAATTCTGGAGCCAAAGTTTTCATGGTACGTACGTAAATCTATTCTGAGTGGCCGGAACTCGTGTGCTTTGAGCGTAGAGTGCGAATATATAACATGTCAATGAAAATTCTTGCTTGAATTTGATTTAGTCGAATCAATTTAAATTGGTTATCACATATATTTAATTGTCCACCCATCATATGATTAATGTACCATACCTGTAATATAATTAATTTAAATTTGATCGAATTGAGTCCAAACAAAAATTTCCCCACATACGAAACACAATGATTATTCAATGTATAATGATGATTCACTGTCATTCCTAAGTGCTGGTTACTCGTGAAGATCTTCTTTGGGGCTTCTAACTACTGTGAGTCATGTTATTCTAATCAGTTTGGGGATAATTATGTGAAATAAAGTGTATATTTTTATTAATTAAATCCATACATTAGATTAATGTTTAATAGTAGATTTCATGTTTAAAAAATAAAATCATGCAAATTATGCATATGTTATCATCTTTTTATGCTAAGATTGTGTATTCAAAAGTTTGGGCACTGTTTTTTTTTTTAAGGTATTTTTTTATTTTTAAGGTTTTTTTTTTTTATTGTTTGGTAGATAGAGAAAGGAAAATAGGGATAAGTACGTGGGTCTTCAGTACCTTTAATAGATTTTATTTTTTATTTTATACTAACATGAAATAAATAGAGATAAATTAAAATACATTAAATTGCATTTTTTAAAAATAAAGACAAATACCATAGTAATTTTGACTATCTACTATTGAGAATCTAAAGATGTTGATGGTAATATTATGAAAATAAAATACCTGATTTATATGACTCCCTTTTGAAGAGGCAAGATATACTATTAGGTAACTTATGTGGGGAATAGTTTAGATGAAAATGGATTTGTCCCATGTGATTGGAATACGGAAAAAATGCGAGCAGCCCCATGTGATATTATAAATGATTAAATTTATCTTTAGAGAGGAAAAAAAATAGTAATTTATCTTTTTATATTTTTTCAGATGCAGAATTGCTTAGTATAGGGGTAAATTTTTTTTTTTTTTTTTTGGATTATAAATGGGCAATTTACTCGTTTGCAATTTCATTACGTTTAAATTGCACTAAACCTGATTGGAATATCATGAAGCACATAAAAATGGAACCTGAAATTCACAATCTTACAGGCTGATTTTGAGGATGCACTCTCACCAAGTTGGGAGAATCTGATAAGAGGACAAGTGAACTTAAGGGATGCTGTTAATGGGAATATAAGCTTCCACGACAAGGCCAGAAATAGAGTTTACAAGCTTAATGAACAGACGGCTAAGCTTTTTGTCCGCCCCAGAGGCTGGCACCTGCCGGAGACTCATATCTTCATTGACGGTGAGCCCGCCACCGGTTGCCTGGTCGATTTTGGCCTCTATTTCTTCCACAATTGGTCAGCCTTTCGCAAGACTCAAGGTGAAGGCTTCGGGCCCTTTTTCTACCTCCCAAAAATGGAGCACTCGAGGTATGTAAAGAGTTCAATGTTAACACACAAAACTAGTTAATCTCAACTTTGTTAATGCGTTCGAAATTATTATATTTACATGAACTAAGGAAAACTAACGAGTGCATGGAATTTGGACAGAGAAGCTAGGATATGGAACAGTGTGTTTGAGAGGGCAGAAAGAATGGCTGGCATAGAAAAGGGGAGCATAAGAGCCACTGTGCTGATTGAAACTCTTCCTGCAGTGTTTCAAATGGATGAAATTCTGTACGAGCTTAGAGATCATTCGGTTGGCTTGAACTGTGGTAGATGGGATTACATTTTCAGCTACGTCAAGACGTTCCAGGCTCACCCTGATCGCCTCCTGCCTGACAGAGTTCTAGTTGGCATGTCTCAGCATTTCATGAGAAGTTACTCTGATTTGCTCATTAGGACCTGTCACAGGCGCGGAGTCCACGCCATGGGAGGAATGGTAAGTATCGTTACTATTGCACAGTGCATTTAAGAATTTTCAACTGACTGTCTATCGTTAGCAATGTACTTAGCTGCTATATCAACCAATATGGATACATCATAAATTAGTAGAAGTATGTTGTGTAGATGTTCAAGAATTTACACAGGAGCTCTCGAGCCGTTCTCTTGCAGCCTTTGGTTATTTATGTATACAGAGTATTTAAGATATTCCCCGGAGTAGTGACAAACTCTGAATAGCATGGAGCTGTTAGTAATATTGGTTTGGGCGAATCATATCATCTTTTTGACGTGTTATTGATAAAAGAAATGATGACTCGTTTAAACAGGCGGCCCAGATTCCAATAAGGGACGATCCGAAAGCAAATGAGGCGGCTCTAGATTTGGTTAGGAAGGATAAACTGAGAGAAGTGAGAGCAGGGCATGACGGGACTTGGGCAGCCCACCCTGGACTAATCCCAGCCATCATGGAAGTCTTCAACAACAACATGGGCAACAAGGCCAACCAAATTAAGTCCGTGAAACGTGAAGATGCAGCCAACCTGACTGAGGAAGACCTCCTCCAGATCCCAAGGGGCGTACGCACCATGGACGGCCTCCGGCTCAACACACGGGTTGGCATCCAGTACGTGGCGGCATGGCTCACCGGCTCTGGATCTGTTCCCCTCTACAACCTCATGGAGGACGCTGCAACAGCTGAAATAAGCCGAGTGCAGAACTGGCAATGGCTGAAATATGGTGTGGAATTGGATGGAGACGGCCTCGGCGTGAAGGTGACTCGAGACCTTTTCGGGAGAATCGTCGAAGAGGAAATGGCCAGGATTGAGAGAGAGGTTGGGAAGGAGAAATTCCAGAAGGGAATGTACAAACAGGCATGCAAGATTTTCACAAGGCAATGCACAACACCAGTGTTGGATGATTTTCTCACCCTTGATGCCTACAATCATATTGTCATCCATCATCCCAAAGGATCTTCCAGGCTCTAAACAATTTGATGCCTTGGAGATCAATTTCCTGCTTTGTGATTTCTACTCCACTGTATCACCCTGTTTCTTATGTGTGTGCTCTACTGTTTGCTGCAAATAAATCAGAATGTCCGGTTTTAATACACTTGAGATCTTTCCTATGCGTAAATGGTATTTTATATTTTGGTAGAAACGATTTGCTCTATAACATTCTGAATAAGTGGTGATATGAATCATTTTACAGATACATGGTTAAATAATGAATGATTTGTTTTAGGTAAATTATATCGAGCTTTCACGAGGTTTGAATGTTTAAATTTTCATCGTCGGAGAAATTGTCGCTATTCATATATATATGTGATATAATTATGTAGCTCTTGATCTTTCACGAGGTTCAAATGATTATACTTTCATCGTCGGAGAAATTGTCTCTATGTGATATAATTATGTGTTCTTGATCAGTCAGGTGAAATATCATATTTATTCTGTGAAAATTTTAAATTTTTCCCAAAAAGTTTGAAAAATTATAAAAGAAAAATCTGATGTTGTACGAACATAATTATAAGAAAAGATGTAAAAAATTTGATTGTTGGACAGTCATTATAAAAAAAATTATATATATATATATATATACATAATTAAAACTCAATGTCCAAAAAGACACTTTTGGACAATAAATATAAAATTTGTGAAATCATAACGGAAGCTAGCTAATGGAAATAATTATTTGTGATGGATATTTGGATATTTGGAATGATAATGAATTAATCTCCAACGAGTTTACATCTTTTTTAACGAGTTTTCTAACGGGCAAATACCGGTTCTTGTCGTAGTGTCGGAAAATTTTTGTGAAAGATGAAACAAATCCGTCACAAATTTGATGCGGACTTGTAACGTAATTTTAAAGCTGTCCCAAATGTTGGATTAAAGTTGAAATATATTTGCAAGGGTCTTTGTTGGAAAGTTTGGAGCAGATACGTTTTCTAGCTATGCAACGCCTTTTGTGACGCACATCTGTCTCAAATTTGTCTAAACTTCTATGATGGTTTTTTTCTTCACAAACACCTAGAAAACAGGACAAAATCAAGACTCTATATTGAGACGGGTTTTCTGACATCTATTTTGTCGCATTTTGCCAAGGCATATTTTGAGATGGTTTCATGTGACATCTACCATGTGTTTTTAGTACTGGGATTTTGTTTTCCAGATGATTTTCTGTTTATATGTTGGTTACAAAATTTGTGACACGATATATATATAATATATGCTTTTTTTTATTATTTTTGAATTTATTTATTATTTTACTTTTAAATTAATTTAAATTTATTTTATTTGTAATTTTTTGTTTTAAATTAATTTATTTCAAAATTAATTTTGATAATTAAAATTCATACTTCTTATTACAATAATTTATTTGAATTTGATTATAAATTTATTTTTTTTTAAATCCTACAAATGTAAATATTAAATAAATTGTACTGCAATTAAATATTAAAAGTGGAATTAATATATATGAAATAAAAAAAATACCAAAATACAAATTTTATTTAAAAAAATTAATAATAATCTAAAGCGGCTTCCTAGCCCTGCTCATCACCGAGCTGCTCACCTGTGGCCAGATCATCTACTAGAGGCATGAGTAAGTGTGTCATCATATTCATCATCATCTTCTCCATCCTCAGGACATAATCCTTTAGTTCGACAGTATCTGGATCTTGGGTCTGTCCCACAATCAACGCGTGGACCTCTAAGTCCAAACCAAATACACAGCCCTTATTTCGGTCGCAGACTTCTGCTAAGATTCACAGTTGTTGTTCGGCCTGAGCCATAGAGCCTACTGAAGAAACAAGAAGCTCTTGGTCCTCCAACAACTTTTGAAAAAACTCCTCAAATAAAAAAAAGAATTAATTAGTAAAAGACAAACAATCAGTTAAACTGTTACTTTTTTATGTCCTTATTGCCACTTGCACTGCCCTCGGCCCACTCTAGTTACTGTTGGCCTTCTTTTTGTGGTATTTGGAGAAGAGCTCCTATACTTACAAGACGAAAAACAAAATGTAGCCTATATATATATATATATAGACATATAGATAAGGGGGCAAGGTGAAATGAACAAATATGAAGCTGCATACCCTTAATTGTATTTGCAATCAATGAGTTGGCATAATGTAATGCTTAGGCTGACTCCCCGCTCCAGCATTTGAAAATTGAAACCAGTCTTTGATCCACAAGAAAACTTATTTACTTCTAACTTTTATCTTACATAGTTATTTATCCATGGTAAATGCAAAGCAAAAGTCACATGCATAAACACAGGAATACTCAAGAAATAGCTTTATTCTCTATAAACTATCTATAATCCGATCCTATACACCTACCAAAAAAGTATTTATTTCTCATGATATGGTGTGTGGCTCTAAACTAATCCTCAAATATTCCTTCATCAGACATTCTTGGAGACTCGGTGCCATTAACATGAGGCTGGTTGGATACATTAGCACTTGGTGAGCCCAAAATGCTGTAATCGAAGTCTTCGTCATCATCATCCTCGTCATCTCCATCCGTTTCTGAATCATCTTCATCATACTCTTTAGGCTTGATTCCAAGAGCTTCCCTCTCCATTTGCTGCTTGATGGCATCTTCATACGACATTTCATACCAGACGGTGCCCTTTCCGACGATGGATTTGTTGTGGGCATCAGTCATGCGTTCTTGCTTGCTCTTTTCAGAATTCTTTGGCTCCCCCCAGTAGTCGTAGCGATACAAGGGACTATCTGGGTCATATTGGTCCTTCCCAAAGAAGCTGGGGTCTACGTATCTACCAGGCTCTTCTAATGGAAGCCCTAGCGCCTGACGGCTGCAAGTTAAATCTAAATGATTAATATCAAAATGTTTAAGCACAAGGAATGTCAATTTACTTCCATCTATGGAGACAACAAGACAGTTGAGAGAGGCTACAGTAAGCATTTGTGCAAGAAATCTATAAGTGAAATCATGCTTATTTGCATAATAAGCTGAATCAACCACAAAATATGAGAGACACAGGATAAGTAGTCAAAGCAGCAATGTCAGTTGCTAAAGTTACAGAATGTATTACATAATGGAAGATGACCAAGGAAAGGAAGAAAGATGGGACTTACTACAAGATAGTAGATATAAGAACGTCTTTTGATCATCAATACCTAAGCTTGTAATACCAAAATGAAATAAAACATAGAAATAGTTTGTTGGGAAGTATTTACAATTCCATAATTTCACCTTCATCTTATTGAAGGTAACAAATGTATATAAAGATCGGAGAAGAGCAAAAAGCCAGGGGGACGGAATGATAGATTCTGCAAGAGCTATACCTTCTATGGTTTGGTTGAGGTACTGAGGTATGATTCATATTGCTGATTGACTATTTAAGTTGAAAGAAAACAGATTTCCAAGTTTTAGCATTTCAAATTGTCAGAAAGTAGGAAAATTATAATTTATGACCAAAAGAGGTAAATCCAAGTGGAAAAAGCCAAGAGGACTATATGTTCCTGTAGGTAATACACTTAAAACTCAGTTCATAATTAGAATAAATTTGAAAGACAGTTCGTATAAATGAAATATACCAGCTTATATCTCGGAGGAGAGCTTCTCTTTCTTCAAACGATCGGCGCCAATGGATAAGATCATATTCATCCATTTCCTCGTTTCGCCTTAGCTTAGTGATTTTGTATGCCTCTCCTCTTCCTTCAGCTTCTTTCCTTAGCTTACTGTGGAGCTGAAATAAAGCAGAAATGAACATATAATAGTGGCATTATTCCATCACTTAAAACGAGTGCCCATATGGCACACAAAAGATCTAAACCACACATCTAGATTACAGAAAGGAATGATCAGTCAAACTGGGAATCTAATGCAAATTAGTATGCTTCGGACCAAATCAGAGACAGGATCATTATGTTGTGCTCCAGCAAGAGATGAAAAATGAGCGCAGCCTGTATACTATGTGTACCACAAAATTACTCAATGCTGAACAAAAGTAAGGCGGTCCCTCATGTTTGCTATATGAGCACAAAGCTAGTCTTGTATCATCATAACTTGGTAACTTTTTGTAAATTTTGTTACTATGAGCACCAAGCTAGTCTTATGTCAGTCATCCAACTTGATAATCAAGAAAGAAGATATTAGAACTCATAGAGTCACTGGAGACCCTAGCCACATTTTGCCTCTTCCAGTCAATGATAACTGAAAAACAAGCAAGATACTTGAACAATCTAACAAGTGTATGGACATAACAGGCCAGAATAAGATGCTGATCCTATTCCTTTTCTTATTTCTTGTACCATGTGCTTAATCTGATAACAAAAAGTGAAAAATCCTCGCAATGGAGCCATGGGAAGTTTTTTCTTCATTAATGATACTATTTTACATTTTGCCTTAAACAAAAACGCATACTCATAGAATTTCAGAGAATCTCACTCAATTGCACAGGTCAACATAACAGCAGTATAAGATAGTAACTATGTATCATAAAGGAAGAAAGTATATTTGTAGAAATATTGATGACGAACAGCCCACAAACCTGACGTTCAGCAAGTGCTGCTTCCAATTCAAGTTCTTTTACGCTAATTTTCTGCCAGTTGGGTATGAGCAATGTCACGTCAATCATCCAAAAGCACAACCACACAAGAACAAACCAAAAGAAAATGAAAAGAAAATTTATTACCAAAGTCATTTTCGGAAGTAGAGTTTTCTTATAATAGGCTTTTCCATACTCTACACTGTTCTCTTCATCAAATTCTTCTTCATCAGTCAATTCTGTTAATTTCTTGCCTTTATATTTATTAGGATTGGCCTCCATATCATCCAAAATCATCTGTTCAGCATTATGTATCTGCCATAGCTGCAAGCAAGCACATAGAATAACTGAGTAGTGTTGAAAGTCAAGTAAGGGCAAAAGGACTGTGCGATTAACGTAACTAAAGGACTGAAACTCCCATATTTACGACTAAAATAGCCCTTGGTTTCCAATTCGCAAAGTTGTTGAACATAAAAGAACTACAAGATTGATATCTATTAGCCAAATGAAATTGAGGCTATGTCTAGTAATTGTGCATTTGGAAGTGTATCAATCTTTTAGCTTAATAAATCAATAAAAAACTGATTCGCAAAACAGAGATTGCTGAATTTGGTGAAGAGGAAGTGAGTTTAACATGGTTCAACATGTTCCACTATATAATGATAACTCTGTACAATTATGTCAGGAAGACATGAAAAACAAGTAGATATTTGAACGGATGACAGTTACGACAAAAAGAACACATGGCAATTAGGATACAAAAGAATTTAGTTAAATACATCAGATTAGGTTCAGGTGAGCATTGTATGTGCATAGGGTACGAGAGCGGCAAATGCTTGATGTATGGAAATTTGGAAGTCAAACCAGTGGCAGCTCAAAAAGGGGTTAAGAGTACCTATTACATCTTTGAGATATTTTATATAAAGAACCCCAGAAGAATGACTAAGAAGAAAAATCTTACTTTGCTCACAGAATCAAAATCTTACTTTGCTCACGGAATCTCCTCTCTCAGATTTTACTGGTAAGTGATTCATCAACAAGTCCCGTGCACATATAAGTTGACAATACCAGAAACCAATTGTCTTACAATTTTTTCTCCAATCATTAGTAAGGAAACCAATATGTTTTTATTCCTTCACTATCTTCCCTATATTCTCTCATTTCCAGGATCAGCTATGCATTAACTAGACCTTGCTGTGAGGTTGTTAAAGGTTGTCTTTAACAACATCAAAATGATCTAAAGCAATGATGTTGAGAAAGTACTAAAAACGGTAATTATTGCATGCCCTCAACATGTAAGAATCATTTTGATTCAACAAATCCACAATATTTTTGCCAAGTTTAGACTGCCAAAGTGGTTTATTAGTTAACCTAGATTTTTCACTTCAGAGGTCACTGTGAGAAACCCGAATACTAGGCTCCAAGGTATGTATCAGAAAACTACAGTGAAAAAGTGTACGCTCTTCTGTTAGTACACTTGTTCAAGTAGAGGTGCCAAGTGCGAGTACGTCTTCAAACGTTGGATTCAAAAAACTTCTGAGTTTTAGCATTAAACTTGACAGTGCTCATTTGTCACTTAAGTTTTATTTTTTTTCCTGAAGAAGTCAACAAGTTATAAAACCCGGGGATTCGGTATAAAAATAAGTAAAACCCACTGGAAATCTGACAGCAACCAAGAAAATTATTGTATGGGTTTAAAAGGAAGAAAAGCTAAGCCACAAATGACTTCTGATCTGAAGACTACAATTTATCAGTTTCTTTAAATGAAGTTTCATTTTATGGGATAACTACGTACACCTCCCTGGGTTTGTGTGCATACATGCATATCCTCATGTTTGGATAGTAGCCAACACTTCAGGAGCTCCTGACTTTTGATGGAAAAACAATGACACCAACGAAAAAACAATAAAAAAATATCCATTTTTGACCAAATAACCCGCAGGGATACTCGCATGAATCTTCACCAAGAACGACCTAATGATAGGTACATCCTCTAACGTTTATAAACTTACATCCATCTCCTGGAATATATATTGTCATCTTACATGTAACACCAATTGGTTTTTATACCTTTGGTCTAATTATTTTGGGAGTGAAAAGTTCTAAACACTTCGTGTATGCCAAATTTTCAGAAACATCCGCTTAAGTTAACCCACATTTAGACTAATTCCCCTGTCAGACCCAATTTCAAGTAACTTCCATTGAGATCATATTTTTAATTAATGGAAAGTTTGAAATTACTTCTATAATATTACTAAGTGGGTTCTTAATTAATTCAGTAAAAAAATCAGTATTTGGAAAAGTTTCAACAGTCAAAAGAGATGGGTAAGATTCACCAAATTTTGGGTTTTCCTCTGCCTGAAGCTCCCTAGACAATTTGGCAGCAGATGATGTTTCATCAGAACCTTAAACATAAACTTACAGGCAAATCTTTTATTTGAGCTCAGAACATTTTATTTCTGCATTGTTACATGATTAAACATGAGGCTTGATGCTGCAACACTTCTAAGTGCAAGATGACTAGTTGCTATGTCACTGACAAGGCTTTGGGATAATTTTGATACACCAATCATATCTGTAATTTTCTCAACAGATACTTTAATGGCTTTCAATTTTGGTATGTTCGATCTATTGTATATCATATAAATGTAAACATGGTGAGAAATGGTTAGGTGTTTTCTCATATTAGCCGTTGTGGCACGTCGTGCCTACGTGCATATAATAAATAATCTTTTACGTTTTTAAATATATTATAAATAAAAGTAAAATATATAAATCAGTACATTACATTAATAAAAGAAAGAAAAAAAAATAATAATTTATCAATTAATATAAATTTTGAAAAGTTGAATAAGTTCATTATTTCATCGTAAAGGGCATTTTTTACTTCACAAAAAATTAGTGCGGCGGTGTTATTAACCACCGTTTGTGAGTGCGGAGGGGCTTTTCTTTTAATGTTAATATACATAAAATGAAGGTAGTTACAGATACCAATAAAATGACCATTAGGGAGCCCTTGCATTTTTAATATTTAACCTTTGTTTAAAATTACACAAACATCTATGAAGTTTGTCGAAAATTGGATCATTATCTCTTCTTAATATCACTCACAAAAATATGCTTCTTGTCAAATCTGAAAACTTTAAGTTGACTTTAAAAGTGTGGTTCTTGGACATAAATAGCTGATTGATTTTTCATGTATCATGGCAAAATTACTGCGGTGCTCCTTAATTTAAAAAGATAAAAACTAACTAAGGTGATGGAACAAAGAAAATGTAAGAAGATGTGCCTCAGTAAAAAGAAAATGTAAAGGTTCCATATATAAGATATTGACACCATAATGTGCGTTAGAGAAAAATTTATATCACTGCTACATGAAATACTTCATAATGGACCACATGAGCAATGGAAGGACGACATACCTTGCAAATAATTGAATTAGACTACTAAAATAAATAGATCTCCTATAAGAGTACCTTATCAACGTATGGGTGATTTGATAATAAAGGTTCCTCTTCCCATTTGATTCCAGGATCTTTCTAGGAACAGGAGGTCTTCGACAATCACGCTGAAAAAAAGGAGAAAAAAGTCAATGCATGTTTCAGAAAATACTATTGATATAAAACTGAAGCACGCTTGTAGCTCCAGATTATATGAGATCTTCATGAACAAATAAGAAACTAGAAATAGTTTAAGACAAAAAAGGAGATATGGTCCTTGGGATACTTAAAAGCCTCAAGTTTCTTTTGTACAAAAAAAACAAGCTAACAGATGTATATTGATAGATATGTTCATATCTCCCTAAATAATCAAAGAATATATCTACTAAACAAGCACAATACATACTGGTTAAAATCATGTCTTGATGGTAGTTTCTATTTATATAATACTAGAAGCTAGATCATATAGGTGTTTATTATCATTCCATCTACTAAAGTTACATGATCTGAGATATGAAACATGCAACGCATTTTGTAGATTAAATTGGGTGATGTTGACGAACCAGCACTTCATTACTGGTGTATATATGACCAGTAAGGTAACTTTCTTGACCTCATTCTCACAAGAAGACCTTTAACATGCATTCAACAACTAAGCTTTAACATAAATTTGTCACGTGTTTTAACTAAGATACTAGTTGATATTTAAAGTATAAAATTTAGTAAATTTTAAGATATAGTAAATATTTCTATTGAAGATATTTTCATATTTTAGTGTAAAATTTAATAAAATTAGGAAATAATTCATAAAAAGTATATCAGTAGAACAAATTCAAAAACAAAACTGAAGCTTGATGTCCTGCAGAGAAGAATTTACTCACACGTAATTCATCTGGATTAGTATCCTCGTCTCGGTGAAATATTGGGGAAACTCAAATCTATTGAAGCTGGATGCAAAACATCAAAATGTATGAAATCAATGATCCGGTAAATAAGTGTTGGAGTTTACAGTATTTTTATCAAGCACGCAGACATTACAGATTCACATAAATAAGCATTCTAAAACCTACAATATGAAAGAGACGCTTAGTGATAAAGCGTGGAATCATACTAGGGAGAAAGATAGTGTCTCCAAACTGTAAGTATGAGAAGTCTGGGAAACTTACATCAGGTGATCTATATTGGGATTGACAAATCGTAGCTCTATAGGAAATCGAAAGCGATAAGGATCTCGTTTTGCCTGAAAATGGAGGAAATTATAGAAAACATCAACTCAACATCGATCAGGAAAAGGTTGACAGTTTAAAGAAAATTAAGAGCCAATTAAAAGTTTTCCAGAATGTTACCCCATAAAAGCAATTATTGTACTGGGTGTTTAAAACATTCTCTAGTTTATCTCCATAAGTCAACCAACCCACCCATCAACTTGTTATTAATAAAGATTAATTAGTGAGACCACTAATCAAATAATATGTGACTCAGTTAAACTTCTGGGAACTACATGTCAGATCATCCAAGGCCTGTTGGGCTGCTCCTCAAGATTCAATAGCAATACTGGTATTAGAATGCTTCCTAACCTGTGAATTTAGTGCTTCATCAATGTCACCAAACTGAAATCCACCATGTTGGTCATTCATTATTTTAAGCATCTACACATTCACTACATTGACCAGTATTCCAGAATTCTTTATGGCCAAAGAGCTTTTGCCACTTTCTTATTTGAGGTTTTACCTCTGAATCCATAGCATGCTTTTGAGATTTTTATCAACCTTTTTCCCTCTCAATCCTTTGCTTAGTTTAAGAAAGGGAAAAGCAGAGTCCTTCCATGTACTTTCACTTTTCAAGGACTAGTTGCCGTTGAACTATCTACATGAAATTCTTGATTACACATGTGAAAAGCAAAGAGCAGAATTAAGGTCTAATGGCAATATATGTAACACTAATCACAGGCTCACAGCTGTACATGACTTACCAAAATTTCAACAATGACATGCATACCAACTTTGATGTGATGTCGGATCCAATACCAGTCATTACGCTTAATAGGAACCCACCTGAAATGCATTAAACTACTTTACAATCGGTTTACACATAAAAGAAATAGTGATTGAAAAGCAGACAGACCTAAAACAGAGATTATTTCAACACTTGTTCAAAAAATTGAAGACTCAGTCAAATATAAGTATATTGGCATAAGAATAATGCATACCCGTCGTGGAC
This sequence comes from Sesamum angolense, assembly GCA_034509725.1. Taxonomy (NCBI): domain Eukaryota; kingdom Viridiplantae; phylum Streptophyta; class Magnoliopsida; order Lamiales; family Pedaliaceae; genus Sesamum; species Sesamum angolense. The sequence continues at coordinate 11,208,715 of JACGWL010000009.1, forward strand.
ACCCCCAATGTCAACAAATGCTCCTTGATAAAGATGCACAGCAGTTACTTTACCTGCACATATCTGGGGGAAAAAATGGAAAAAATATTTTTAAAAAAAAAAGAAAGAAAAAACAGAATTCCCGTTAATGGTACTTCATTCCTAGGAAAGACAAATATGACGAGCTTCTCATCAACATGTAGGTCTGACGAAGAAATATAGCAACTTTATAATACGAAAATCAAACCATGGATACGATACCTACACACAGAGGACAGTAGTTGACACCTGGAGAAATATTAGAATTCTTTTTCCTTCATTATATAAAATTTCCACAGATGTTACATCGTAAGTGAGGTGCATTGAGACAATTAGCTTAGTTTGGCACCAAGCATCTGAATGAAGCCAGCAGAAAGATAGAGAAAGCTGAAGAGAAATCTAGATTCATTTGGTAATGATATAAGTAGAAAGCTAGAATATAATGCCAAATGCTGATAGCAACACAAAAATTGAGGCAACATGTTAGGATCATGATAAAAAGCAATCAACAGACTAAAGAAAATAACAGAAATAAGGGGGTACAATTTCACTTGATTGTTTATAAAGGAGAGAGAAACCAATATTTTGAAATAAGGAAGATACAAGGAAATGACAATTTGGAGCACCATATTTCATACTTTACAGCCAGGTAATAAAAGTCACTTGTTTGTTTGTATCTTTCCAATGAGTTATGAGATACATGTCCATATCAGAAGGAAAGCAATAGGAACATTTTCAATACTGGAAATGAAAACTAAAGGAAATGAAGAAACGTGAACAATAAACTTACTTGTCCTGGGTAATAGAATGGAAGCTCATACTGCAGGGCCCCAAAAATCAAAGGAAAAAGGAATAGTCAGATCATCTAATCATGCAAATGGATTTCCAGAAAATGTAGTTCGCCAACCTAAATATTAAGAAGTGAAATTATATTAAAAAGGATAAGGATATAAAGGTATAGCATTCTTTTTACCATTTCCTCTTTATAATCCTTTCCCCTTTTCCTCCTGCCAGGGTAATAATCTTGGTCATGCTGCACATGTAAGAAAATACCAGTTTTTAAGTTTCCATATGGGCATATTTTCTTCCAAACACACACACATGCACATACATATATATAGAGAGCAAGGGTGAGAGAGAGAGAGAGAAAAGAGGGAGAGAAAGAGCGCGATAGAGTAAGGAGATAAATGTTACTTCCTATCAGGTGCCCAATTACTCTTTAGCAAGATTAATTCTATCAACAAGATGCCAATTGCAGAATAATACATGACAATGATTTCAAAATTGTCGTCACTAAATAAATGAGCACAAATCAATTTCAACGTTTCTTGTCCATGAATTGGGCTCACACATTTGAAGTTTACTGAATCTATTCCAATTGAATATGCATAGATGAATTTTAGTCACTATCTGTTGGAACGCTTCCAGAAAAACATTGTGAGGTACTCAATAAATCACATTGCTTCATGCTAATCAAACCATTGACAGCCGCACTCACACAGAAGAAAATGCGCAGCAAAAAAGTCTCACAGTCCAGAAGTAACCTTGTAGGATTCCTCTTCCAGCTGATCTCTATTTGCATCTACCCACTCATGATACTGTTTCAAGAACACCTTATACCTCTCCAAGCACATATCCTCAGCCCTCGTCCCCTTCTCCACATTTTCCTCCAAATTCTCATAATCCACTCTCAGCAGAATGCAGCTTATGTGCACCGCGAATGAACTCCAATTCCTCCTTATCCACCTCCCACCCTCTTGGCGGCCAATCCCTGGGAGGCACCAGGCCTAACACCAACGGTGCACTCCACAAAGTCTCCAACGGCTCCGGAATTTCTCCTTTAATCTCAAACTGCTTTGCATAATACTCATCTTCCGTGAGCCCCATTTCCGCAATTTTCTCCTTCCGGTACTTGGGACTCAGCATTCTGAAAGCCTCAATTGCTTCAGGCGATTGAAGGGGCACTTCTTCACCTTCATTGAGAGACTTCCTCGCGAAATCGGCTTCAGGAGTGAGGATCTCTTCCCACGGAGCCCATCCCTTTTCAATCCAATTGCGCCTTCGAGCTTCCTCCTCAGATTCTTTCTCCTTGGGGCCGAAGGATGCGAGAAAAGCATCATCATCTCCGACGGGGTACTCGTCGGAGGAGTAGGAGGGCAGGAGAAAGGGACGGGGAAGATGTGGCTTGAAGGGTTTGCTTGGGAAATGGAATTTGTGGGCAATTGGGGGTTTAAGGAGGGGTTTTGAAGGAAGAGGAAGGAAGGTTGTGAAGAAGGAAAGGGTTTGCATTTTGGGGTTTTGGAGAGAAAACTCTTCGGATGGGGTTTCTATATGGATAAAGTTAGTTTTGTTAGTTAACAATTCCGGCTTCCCCTAATTCTCTCTTTTCTTATCTTCTCACTCTGCCTTATATATGTGTGCTATATTGTAGTTTATGCCCCATAATTTTAGAAATCATGAATTTGAACCCACCAAGTACGTGACATGTTGTTTATTGTATAACAGAAATTGGTTTATTATATAGTGGGAGTTTGTAATAATATTTATTAAATATTGATGTTGACGGGAATGATTGTACTTATAGTCGATTTATTTTCATTATCGCTCTTACCTCAAAAAAAAAAATGAGCCACGCTTGTAATTACAACTAAACCCCAACGAATTGCACTTGTAAATTTACAAATGACAGAAAGTATTTGTGTATTTAGACTTTAACCTCAGGACAGAGTGTCAACGTAAATTTGAAAAATAAATACGTGACAAGTCCGTACAAGAAAAAAGTCTAAACTTAATTGTCGACAACCCACAAAGTAATTACTTATTAATTAATATATAAAGAAAAAAGGAAGAAAAGCTACATATATACACAAATATTAGTGGTGGTGATCAGTCTCCTTGCTAGTAAAAGAGACTATCTATCTATCTATCCTTCTATATATAAAATCAAGAGAAGAATTTGTAGCCTTTGGCTTGCAGTATGATCTGCCTCAGTGCCCCAATCGGCGCCAAAACCATCAGCAGAATCCCCAGCACAATGCATGTCTGCACATCAAATTACATTCAATACATGCAAAAATTAGACAAACACATTCATCATATTTAGGGTAAATTACATTGGCATCCCTCAAATTAAATCTAATTACGAAAACACCTCATATCCTTTATAAAATTACAAACAAACCCCCTTAGACGGTGTCGACGTAATGTGCTTCAAAGGGTTTTTGTGTAAGTTTTTCCTTAAGGGATCCACTTGTAATTTTATAAAGTACGATTGTATCGTGTGAACAGAGAATTTTGACCGAAAATTGATAACGTACCCAATTGGCGAACCAAGACAAGCTAAATCTTTTAGGTTTGTGGATTGCGAGCCACATTATACAAGGGAGCTGCAATAATAATATACGTCAAATAATGTTTCGATTACGAAAATATGAAAATTCTATCAAATTATATTTAAATTGATGGAATTTGAGTATATAAATTTCTAATAACATATTATTTGAATTCGTCGGAATAATTCTAAATGTGAAGGATTTAAACTGTTCCGACTCGGATAAACGGTAACGGCGAGTGACTTACATAGTATGAAGTGGGAGCAAAGGCAAAACCTCCGAAGAAGCTGAGAAGTCCGCCGAAGAAAGGGAACGAAACTCCCAACACCATTGTCAGGGCTGCACATTTAGATGGTTAATTGATTGCAAGCAGCAATAAAGGCATGCTTGATAGTTTGCAAAACATATATTATTTTGACAATTTAATTCAGATTATCATAAAAATAACTTCAAATATATATTTGAATTTGTGCCGGGCAAAATATTATTATATGTATGGAAATTTTTTGTAATTTTTTTATTTACTATAAAGGATTTTAAAAAACATAGGGGGCAAATTGTTATTTTTTATATAAAAGGGTAATGTGTTCATTTGCAATATCATAGAGGTAAATTGCATTAAATCCGTAAACTAAATGAACTAGGGAAAAAAAAAAACACTAACAATAGTTAATTCTTACCAACATAAGAGGTACGTGTGAGTATACGAAGTAATTGAGAAGGCTTGAATTTCATCTCCTTAACCAAGTACGATTCCACCATGTCAAACACTGGCATCGCGAACACCTGAAAGTTTTAGTTGATTTTATTTGTGCACATGCATTGAACGTGTTTGGACCGCTAGTACAAAGTAAACGTGAGCGCCTAAGTCGAGTGTGTCAATTTACTAATCTTACGTATTACGTACCTGGTAACTGCCAATGACATGGATGACGACAAACATGTTGGCCGCAATGATAAGCCAGGCCGGTTTTTGGAGCGAGATAAAATATTGTCCTCGACCGTGTTCCGAAAATATAATAGCCGACGAAGGCGACAGGGAAATAGCATAGGGCGACGACGATATAAGCGATGACGACGCCTTTCCACATGGGCTTCTTGGAGGGCTTCTCAGGAGTGGAAGGAATGGTTGCCTGAATTTCCAAGACAACATTGTGACCAGCAAAGGCAAAAGCCACATCTCCTAATGCACTTAGAAATTCAAAAACTCTTCCTGTGCTGGTTGATGCCCTGGGCAGGTACACCACTTCTGGTGAAATCCCTTTGTGCAAAGAAGCCGCCCATGCTATGGTGGAGTAACTGTCGGAACAATGGATTAGCGTTCGATATTCAAATTCAAAGACCGATTAAACTCGTCAACAGTATAATATTTACGAGTACATTCAAGCAAGACACAGAAACAACATCCTCAATTATTCAATTCAACAAAATACGTTCAAGCGACCAAGAAAAACGACAAACTTTGCGTATCATTAATAACACAAGTACAAAACGAATATCAATTTCTCTATTCCATAAACATTCAACAAAACATATATAGTATATATAAATCCATCAACGTTCAACAAATTAAAACATAGTAATTAAATTTAGTGGTTAAGAACTTAAAATCTCTAATTTAGAATTATCCAAGCAAATTCAAAAAGAAATTACTACTGGAAATTTGAAGTCTATCGATTCAAATCTAGCCTAATTTTTTCTTTACGTCAATTTGCATTTTTCAGTCTAAATTTTGTCTATTTTGCCACATTTACTAACTATAAAGTGTCCAAAACATTTAATTTTATTTTCTCTCCCGCCCAAAAAATGAAGTAAATTACCCGTTGATAATTTACTCCATTTTTCCAAAAATATAGAATAATTTGCTAATTCATTTTAATCATTTCACATATCACAGGAATAAATTTCATTTAACCCGTGCAATTAACTATTCATATAGATCAAAAAAAATTATTACAAGTATGATCATGGGCGGTACCTGATGGACATGAGTGCAGCAGCAAGAGAAATGACGGTGATGGAGTTGAAGTTGGGGAGATGAGAGAGGAAAAAGTGGACGGAGCCGAAGATGACGGTGAAGTAGGAGAGCCTCATGGGCTGGTCGGGGCGGAGGATGTCGTGGATTTTCTTGAGGGATTTGCCGCCGGTGACCATGTACACTATGTTGACGCCTACTTCCACCATCAGCTGCTGCGGCACCACCAGCCACAGCCCCAGCTTCTCCCCGAACGCGTGCTGCCCCAGCTCGTGGTACCGGTCGAACCGCTTCCCCGGCACCGCCTCATGCATCTCCACCATTTGCCACAACGTGTATAGCGTGATGATCCATGATAGTACCATCACTGTAACTCCCGGACCCCTATATGCACATATCGTTGATTATTAATCTACAATTGCTCTTAACAATGGAAAAATATAAAACGTAACATTACAAATGGACATATTACCTCTTAAAAAATAAAACTATTTACTTCGATGTGTTTTTTAAAAGGGGCAAAGTGTATTTTATCCTAAATAAATGGTAAAAAAAAAAAAAAAAAGACCCTTTTGACCTAAATTGACTATTTGATACGAGATCTTCAGATCACGGAATCAACACCCAAGTTCAAAAATTCAAGCTCTGACAAATTCTTCCGTTTAACTGAAGATTCATTCTTGTACTCTTTCTTACTTTGTTTCAGTTTTTTAGAATTAGTAGTCTGTCCTCTAATATTAGAGGGTTGCGGAAGAAATTAGGAACTGAACTAAGTTTTGCAATGCTAACCACTCATTTTTTCACTTTCTAGAGGATATGTTTTTATTTTATTTTATGTTTCATTTTAGTCTATGTTGAGTTTATAAAATTATTAAATTAATTGTTTTTTGTTTTGTAGAGAAAGTATTTTTTTGTACTTTTGTATTCTGGATACGACATAATTATTTTTGTGAATAATAAAATTTTTGAAATTCTTGTGATCATACTATAATGCTAAAAGCAAAACATCAATTTAACTATAAAATATGAGTGTAGAAATAAATAAATATGAAAATTTAACACACATAAATATATGAGTAAGAGATGAATTTATTAATTACATAACTTCAAAGATCATGAAAAAAGCAAATAAAATAATATCATAAAAAATGTAAGACATCACTTCAGCTATAGAAGAGCAACAAAAAGAACCATAGAGAATATTATGTTTTGAAACCATTTAATGGAGAATTTAATATTGATTAGTATTGAGCCTATCTAATGAATAAAGAAATGCAGAGTAGAGTTTGTTTTATTTAAATATAAATATGATAAAGGGCACTATCATTAGGTTAAAAATTTGGGTTTGGATACACACAACTAATGTAAATTTGAAGATTTTGATTTGGTTTGGATATTTTTAGTTGATGTCCTCTAAAATTATTGGGTCAAGCCCACAAGCTTGGCATATTAGCCCAGCCGATTAAGAGCCCACCAGCAGGGTGAATAATGCCCATCAGCAAAGCAGATAAAGCCCACAGGCTTACCTACTACTTTGCTGAACTGGCAAGCTCAAAAAATAAGCTCATTCCAGCCGAACACATCATCGTACAGTTGGGAGGACACGTCATATAACTTGAAAGCCACTTCGAAGAGCTTTTTAGTGTCGTACGACACTTAGCAATTGACTTCATATCAACTCTATACACGCTTATAAATAGAGGTCTTGTGCAAGTTTTCAGGACACGATTCTTGAGCATCACATCACTCCAGCTCTCATTCTCTCGGTTTTTAGCATATTTCAAAGTCATATTTTGCACTCCACGAATACTTATATTCTCATATTATATTTCATCATTATTCTTACTTTATTCAAGTTTTTCCTTTTACTTCTTCTTACTTCTTTACTAACTTAAGTATCGGAGTGTTAACCTCTGTTTTGCAGGGCTAGCCCTTCGATAATCTTAAGTCTTTCTTGAAAATCCTTCGACCATTGTGGTGTGGCCAAATTTCTAGTATGCATCATTAGTGTTAATATGTACAACTTAATTATAAGAATAAACTCATATAAAATAAATACGTATTGAATTAATATCAAATAAATTTTTGGATAAATACAATAAATACAGTTAAATTTCATATGATTTTGATTTGATTTGGAGATAAAATTTGGGATAAATACGAAATAAATATAGTTAAAGTATACAATATTTCTAAAAAATAAGATTTTTTCTTGTCAATTAAAAAAATCAGTTATATCTTGAAGATAAAATTTCAGATAGATACAAAATAAATATCTAACATACTTAAAATAGGTGATGTGTCTTACCGATATTTTATTGTAATTTAAAATTTGGATAAATTCAAAATAAATAATTAAGATATTTAAAATAGATAATCTTTCTAATCAATAAATTTTTTTATTGATAATTAAAAAACTCAATTATAATTCTAAAAATAAAATTTTAGATAAATACAAAATAAATATTTAATATATTTAAGTAGATGTGTTTCTAACCAATGAGATTTTTCTTGTCAATTAAAAAATTTAAAATTATCAGAAATTAATATTTGGTAAAAATTGGCTTAATTTTAGTCAAACTTCGTTCTTGATGAAGGAAAAAAATCAAGCTAAATAAGGCAATGAAGATATTCCCGAAAAAGAAGCTACAAGTCAAACTTACCAAACTGATGTGAAACAATGAAATACTATAATAACCCTAGCCAATAAATCATAGCCATGTAATAAGGGTAGGTGAGGATTAAAGTAGTACTTTACTCATACCTATCCTAAATAACAGACAGTTGTATTAGTATAAATACTCCCTCATTTTTCTATTTGAGGGAATGAAATCACTTGTATTAAACTCTAGTATAAAGTATGTTGAATCGAGCTCCTATAATACAAATTTAGTCGGTCTCGCTTTTTTGCGACACCAATTCTGATATCTATATATATATATATATATTTGTGTAATTTTTATTAAATTACTGCTGAAAAATTTATTGAATTATATATTTATTTGAAGTCTACTTTTTGTTTAATCAATTAATTCGAGTCAATCATTTTTTTCATTTCGATCCGACCTATCATACCAATACCTAACACATCAACCCAATATTTATCCAATTCAATCTCCAATCCAATTTCTAACATTGCAGAAGAGTTTAAATTCTTGTGCATTACAGACATCCTCAAGGAATCAATTTCCATCCCTAAACAGCCTCAAAAAACTCATTTTTTTTTTTTTTTTTTTCAAGAGATGGAAGACAAATAAATCAAATGCATGTCAGAGAGCATTAATTACAAAAGCATCTATGTCTTACCTTAATCAACCTAAATAAACATGGTCTTACCTTAATTCAGGAAGAATGTAATTTTAGCTCATGTAAGAGGAAAAAATGAGTTAAAAAACCCCTATAAGAAATAAAATAACAAATTACTTTTTATATTTTAAAAAAATGAAACAGATTGCCTCCTATGCAAATCATCCGGGAGATAACTTACTTTATTTTTAAGATGAGAGTAATTTGCTCATTCTTTTCTCACAACTTTTCACTCACTGCTGTCAAAATATTACTTTCGTGGATTCACTTTGATAATATAATTATAGAATGTTTCAAATAATGTTTTAGCCAATTCACTTTGATGAACTTAATTAGTCTACACTACAAATAAAGGAAGGTAAAATTCAGTGAGGATCAAATTGATGACAGCATTGATTTCTCCTGGGAAAAAGTTATTAAACTTTTTCCTTGGTTTTACCTGCTATCTGAGAATAATATACCAAAGCAGTTCAATGAGAATCTACAAAAACTTTAGAATCACTATAGGACACTGGTACAAAGCAAAAAACCGCCTGAATTGATTCTGTTCCTTTCTCTATACATTTCAAACAGAAGTTCCTCATTATTCGAAGTTTAATGTAGTCATCCACATCGTAGCAAGATGAGCAGTCGTTGCGTGATTGTTTGGTTTGGCATGTGTTTATATCAGTAAGACTGCTGAGGAGACTTGGCCTCCAACTAGCGCAACTGCTGGTGGAATGATTACTTGGGTCGTGAAACGAGAAGGCATCCTGCGGAAAAAACACCATGTTTGGTAAAATCTTTACACATCCATAAAACAGGTATTCCTGCAAAACCACAACTGGAAAGAAAAGAAACCATGCGTGCTTTGTTACCCAACCCCTCAGACATTTTTACATTTTTTCAAATATTTTTTTTAAATTTTAACAAGGATAAAATAGTAATGTCAACTTCAATATCTAAGTTGCATAATTATTTTTCATTTGAGGAGTATTTGTAATTTTTCAAACAACGAGGATATTCTTAATCATGTTAAACCTCAAAAAAGGTGACTATAATTTACCCTAAAAAATTTTTTTCGGAATATCAAATATGGTTAAAGGGTTGAAGTAGGAAGAAATTAACCTTTTCCAGATCCCATTGAAGTGATTTCGGAGTGATAGGAGTCTGTGTCTTGGTATTGGCTGAGAGAGAACCTTCAGTATCTGTCTCCCACTGCAACCAAGGCAAAATAATACCATCCGTTTCAGCAGGACAAGAAGTAGATCCAGTAGGGCTCTTGTAAGCTTCAATCATTCTTACAGTAGAATCTCTTGGCTTCATAGTTCCTCCTAAAGTCGAACTTCCATCACTTCTTTCTCCATCAAAAGAAGATATGTCCGTATCCTCAACATTAGAAATGAAATCCTCGAAGTACTTTTCTGCTTCCTCAGTCAATCTTTTTGACATCCTATGTTTGTCGCTACTCCCTGTGACACCAAATAGCAGAGTTATCACAACATTATAAATCCATCAATATAGCACTGACATTTCAACTAGGCTTGTGAATTGACGGGTATCGCTCTACCAGCACCCATACGCAATGAATACCCATAGTGATTTCTTCATACCCTACCCGATGAATACCCATTGGGCCTTACTATCCAAAAAAAATCGGGTAACATTTGAGTCTTACCCATTTGTTTTCTTCTACAATATATTTCAAAAATAAAATTTATCAAATTTTAAATTTACTTTGAAGTCAAACAATGAAATTTCTTAAACTGAATTACGCAATTTTTTTATGTGTTTTCCGTAATGATATTACAAGAATATGTTACTAAATTAAGTTATTAGTAGCATTCCACGACCCACCCACCAAATAAAATAAAACTAATTATTTAAATTTTCAACTGGTACAAAGTGATGATCAATAAAATGAAATTTAAATAATAATCTTGATTTTACCCAAATGACGAACCAATTAATTAGTTAATTAATTACAAACTTAAATAATGATCTTAAAATTTTATGAATGATGACGAAATCGAGATAAGTTCAAAATAAGAACGAAAATCCTGGTATTGGTACAATAGATAAATTTAATTATGAAAATATTTATAACTTTTGGATAAATGTCTTATCTGTTTGAATTTGAGTTCAAACAATTTTCTATATTCCATATATTAGTCAAAAATTAACTAATCTAAGTTCCATTCATATTTTTTTCTAAATTATCAAGTTAAGGTTTGATAAATTTATCCTAAAGTTAATTTTGAGTTATTACAAAATCAATGATGAAAATTTTGGTAAAACATCAAAATAAAATCAATATAAATAAAATATGCACTAAAATGATTATATACCATTTACAAACTTTTACGATATTAAGTAAACATAATCGATTGATTTACTAAAAGTTTATAAATTCAAAAATTTTAAATTTAACGGATACATGAAGGATAAATGAACATTTCAGAGACTAACAATGCCTATTATTCTAGTGTATTAAGGCTTTAACCATACCCGTGGATATTTTAGGGTATTAGACCTACCCATACCCACTTATTTAATTTCATCGGTTTAGGATAGGAATGGGTCCTCCGCCCACGGAGTAGAGAACTCATATTAGTAGGTTATTTTTGAGTATGGATACAGTAAGAAACTACAGCAACATTTCAACTAAAAACTTACATTTGAGTAACATATTTTTCAACTTTAAAGTAACACAAACCTTTCTAGCTCGTGATGGCTTCTCTGCTACAGCTGAAGTCCTTGAATCAAGGTGCTCTTTGACCATTTTAGAGACTCCCAGTCCTCGTTGTTCCTCACGCAACATTTGAGCACGATGATCTTCTTTGCGCTTCTCCAACTACAAATTTGTGAGAGATTTCACATGTTGGGATTATGTATACAAGGTTATTCATCTCAAAAGAATGAAATGATGAATCCAGAAAGTTTCAAATAATTCGAGCAAGATGTATGGTACGACAATATCTAGAGGATTTTGAACACTAATTCAAAGGGTACAATACAAATTCCAATTTTGAAGTATCCTAGATTCAAGCCCTATCTAAGAGTGTGTTTGGTTGGGGTGAAAAATGGAGGAATAAGAGAAGTGGAGTAAAATGGATGTATAAGAGATAATCTTGTGTTTAGTTAAGAGGAAGAGATGGATGTGAAGTAAAACTCGATGTATATGAAACTACTCTAGAATCCAATTTTTTCCGTCCAATTTTGGACTGAAAAGTGGAAGTATATGGCCAAAATGATAAAAAGTACAATTTTTATTTTATTTATTCTATTATTCATATATATCTATATATAATTTCTCTCCAATACTTTTCTCCTTTTTGCTGATAATAGCATACATAATTTCCAAAAAAAGATAAAAGAATCAATGAAAATCAACAAAAACTAAACAAAAATCTGCAACAATATAAACTGTGCATAATTTGCAATGTGCTATGATCAAAGTTTTGTGTGTTTGTTGATGTCTCTTATTGAATATAACTAGAGAATCATTCAGTTGGACTTCAAGCTTCAGAGAATAATGAACTCCATATGTGAAGCCGCAGTAAAGGCATCCCAACATTATGTACGAAGTTTCATTTTGACTAGTTTGCTCATGTTATTTTGACCTAAAGAAATCAAAGCAGAAGCTTGTTATGTAATTCTCTTTCATACAACCAGTCAATCCAAAGGTCTGCAATACAACAAGCTGAGGCCCCTAAAACTAGACAAGGAAACATTATAAATTGTGGATTGCTAAAGAAAGCAAATTAAGGCATAGTAACAATTTGCTTTTATTAAAAAAACTACAGATTGGTGAAAATAATCTGTGTCGATATACCAGTCAATCCACTAGATTGGAATTGATGGCATCCAGAATCAACTTCTGCCAAGCCCTAAGTTTATGAGAGAGAAAGAGAAAAACTAATAATCTACAGAATACAGACCTGATGAGATGGAATGACTTTGATTCAAGAGGCAGAACACCCACCAGTTTCAATTCCGTAGAATAATTTTTGTTGGTTCTTGGAATATCCTGAAAAGACTCAGATTTGTCTGATTCCAAGCAACTAACTAAAGCTGTCTGGTTTCTAGCCATTGCCTGTGCATAAAACAAGAAGTACAAAAATCACAAAAACTTGTTTTTTACCACCATGTGTGATATAACTGTTTCAGCAAACCAATCAGTTTCAACGCACTTGATTTAGTTCAGTTCGGATCTCTTCAACAGCATATCTGAGCTCTTTCCTCATCACTTCATAGAGTTCACCACTTGCGACATCCTCACTAGGGTGCTCAGCCTGAATTTAAAACCAAGACATGCATACGAGAGATGAAAATGGGATAAAGAACTTTCAGAGTTTACCTCTTAAAAAAAAATCCATGGTACTACTATGCATGAATTATTAAAAATAAATAACTAAAAATATATAAAAAATAAATCAACCTTCTTTTGAGCATGAACTGCCCGGATTATCTTCTCAAATCCATTGTTCCTGAGACGACTACCCTTCGATTCATCATCAGTAAGAGCAGACGAGTGGCTCTGCGAGGTTCAAAAATAAGTCATCATGACATCCATTTTTGAATGAGTTCTGTCTAAGCTCAACATGATTTATAGACATGATAGAGGGATAAAAGGTAAAAGACAGGTCGTGAAAAAATTGTGCATCAGCTTTATCGAATTTCCAAGAAAGCATTCAGTGACTGTCGCCAACACAAGCATATTTACAAACAAAAATGAACAATACACATATCATAGACATGATGCAGATCTTACAGAGTATCCATCATGTAAAACAGAGAGATCTTTATGGCTCCAAGTTCTACCAAGCGTTCGATTGCTTGAAGCTGTTGCTTTTGGTGCCAGAGGCATTTGGCAATTCCCACTCCTAGGAGCCTTCAAGTTAGCATGATTGGTTGAATCCGAGAATGATCCACCTCACTCTGTAACGAATGCCAATGACAGCTTAACTTGAAAGAACCACAATTCAGTCTTTACTGAACAAAGTACTAGAATAATCAGTTGCATTAATACTTGTGTTCTCTCTACATGAATGTGCATTATGTGTCTGCTCCTTGTTTTGGCTTATTTTCCAGACAAGAATAGTGAATAGAGCATCAACAACCCAAAGCCCAATTATTTTTTGTCATTTGCCACCAACCATGGTAAAACAACTCAGGCTAATCTTAGCAAGACCAAGTTATGAAGCTTGGTCTTCAATGCTTTGGGCCTTGAACCAATTTATTTCAAAATATAATAACGCACTCAAAATTTATGGCTCGTGAGTTTGGGACCGAGCTCAAGCAAAAGTTGAAGAGTTGTGTCCAAATTGAGCTACAGAAGAATAATAATATAACAAACACGTAGTTACAAAAGGCGTCGTAGTTGTTAAAGGCGCACGGTGCAAAGGTGCCCTGGAGCCACAGCGCATGGCATGGCGTACCTTTGTAAAGCACCGCACACATTTGCATATATAAATTATATTTTCATGTATTAATATCTTTTAACATCAATACTACACAAATAATTAAATATAAATACTAGAAATTATAATAATCATTATACCATTAAAAAATATATATGTAAAACAGCTAGCGTGCGGTTTCTCTTCCTTTTCTATTTTCTTTTTTTATTTTCTTTTACATTTTTCAGTTACTTTCTTTTAAAAAAATAAGATAAAAGGTTTAGGAAACCTTACATTTTTATGTTACTTTCTTTAAAATTTATATTCCTTTTTTTCTCTTCTGTTCTTTTCTCCTTTCAAACGGAAAAAAAAAGAAACAGAGAGAAATGAGATCTCTGAAACCCTAGTTTTGTGCCGCGCCGATGTCCTAGATCAGCGTCGCCACCGAACCCTAGCGCTGGTACTGTCATCGCGTACCCCCAATTGACTTATTGCAGAGCAAACAAATCTTTCCTAACTAAACTACTCTTATAATAATGAAAGATATAACTCCTCACATGCATTAACATGTGAAGATATATAAGAGTAATTTGATCATAAAAAGATTTATTTGACTTGTAAAAATCAGTAATAGTTAATCAAGGGTAAATATGAATTTTACCTAATTTTTTGTTAATATCATCAACTTCGGTGAATTTTGACTAGAGGAGTAACTTATCTATTAGACATAAGCAAACCTATCTTTCAAGCCACAAGGGTCTCCGTGTAATTACACTGAACTTGAGGGATAGGAGTGTAATTGTCCCTATTTTCTATTTTCTTTTTTCAAAAATGATGAAATCTATTAAAAAAGAAATTGTGATATCAAAAAATAATCTTTACTGGCTTTTTACTGCCATCAGGTAAGTCCTTGCTGCAGTGTGTCTATTTTCTCAAACATTTAGATGTGCTTTTGCATATTAAGCCTCCATTTAATATTCTAAAAGTTTACAGCCCTTCGCAGCAGCTTTTACGTGCCTTCTTAGTTAAACTAGACAAAGTAATACGACCACAATTTTTTCCTAAAGAATAACAAATGAGAAATCGAAGTCACCTCAGAGTCGCTAATTTGATACCGAGCCACCGATAGCGACCTTCGCCTCCGTGAACCGGCATCAGACAAACTGACATTTTTAGCCCTGGAGACGGAGCTACTCGAAGAAACATCTCCACGGCTCCTTGACACCGAACGCCCCCGCCTCATCGAAGAAGCCGTATCACTCGCCCACCGCCCTATTTCCCCACGCCGAGAAACCGAGCGCCCCTCTCGCTCCTTCCTCTCCCCGACTCCCCCGTCGCTCCCATTCTCATTCCTCGAAGAAGAAGAAGAAGAAACTCGCGAGATCGTCCAAACTTATCTCAGGGAACTGCGTCGTCGGCCTCCTCGTAGTGTTCACGAACTTTTCCCTTGGCTCGTTCTTGTTATAGTTCGGTAGTATATCGTCCGGCTGGGCCTGGGTCGGCCGGGAAAATCGCTTAGACTCCGTGAGCGGCGGAGAGAGCGGCTAGCACTCCCGGAATGCTCGGAACTGGTGGCGTCAACAGAAGCCCGCTTGGTCGTGGATTTGAACGCCGATGTCGCCATCGTTTCTTAACTTGTGATGATCAATTGACTGAAAACTTTCACCTACGTAAATATTCTGAACTCATTCCGAATGCATATGTTAGGGCTTTCTTGTGATCAAATTTTTAATTTTGACCACTGTAGAGAGAGAAAGGAATGTCTATGGGAAAATGGGATTTAGAGAGATATTTAAATGGAGCGCTTGGCGGATGCATCGAAGATGGGGAAAATAATTTGAAATGAAATAATTATTTTAAAGGGATAGATCTCATATAATTTAAAAAATTACATCTAAATTTTAAATTATTTTTATCTTTCATAAATTTATTAAATTAGTTGTTAATAAAAAAAAAAAATTTATATTTACTATCAATTGACTTATCATTTAATTATTACAGGCCAAATAAATTTTTTTATGATCAAATTATCATCATACGTCTTCACGCATTAATGTATGTGATGAGGTGTGTTTTCACTGTTATAAAGGTAGTTTAATCAAAAAAAAAAATATTGACCTGCAATAAGTCGTAAATATCATTTTTCATTCAATTTTTTTTTATTAATATCAGCAAATTCAGTTAATTTTGATTAATTGAGTGACTTAGTTGTTAGATGAAAACAAACCTATATGTAATTTCTCAAAGCACAGAAGGTCTACATGTAATTACACTAAACCTCATGGAAGGGAGTGTAATTATCCCTTATTTAAATTATATACACACTCTATTACTAAAGGTGTAATTTTAAAAAATAAATCAAAAATAGTATATTTGAATTAAAACTAGGGTAAATTACATATACTTCCCCTGAGGTTTGGCATAATTACAAATACCCCCTCATTGTTTGAAAAATTACAAATACCCCCTAATGTTTGATAAAATTATGTAATCATTGGATGGATGCATAAAAATATCAACTTTGCCCTTACAGTATTTTTTTTTTTTTTAAAAAAAATTAAAATCTTATAAAAATATTGAATGGGATGGATGAAAAAAATTATCGCCTTAGTCGATAAAAAAAATATTTTTAAAAAAAAAAAAAAAAATTATAAATTTTAATTCATAAGGGTATTTTGGTCAGTTCACTATAAAAAATGCATAGATTAAGGGTAATTGTTAGACAGTTGTTTTAGGGGTATTTGTAATTTTTTAAATAAGGGGGGTAATTATGCCAAATCTCAGGGGAGGTAGATATAATTTACCCTTAAAACTATTGTAATAAAATTAAAAAAATTATATATATAAAAATAAATAAATAACAAAACACGGAAAAACATACATTGTGTTTGGTTTTGTTTTCTAAGTGTTTTGTTTTGTGTTTTGGAGATAGAGAGAGAAAAATATAGATAAATAAGTGTGTGTTGGAAATAGAGTGTATGTTGGATTTGTTTTTAGAGGTAATTTAAAATATTTTTAAAATAAGTGGTGTATTTGTTGTTGGGATTTGGGAGACAAAAATTACTGTTTCTTGTCAAATCATGTATTTTTAATATATATCTTTATATACAAGTATGTGTATATATAAATGTTGTATGTTTAATGTTGTATTTTTAGGAGACAAAAATTACTATTCATTATCAAATCATGTCTCTTTTTTTATTATATATATATAAATGTATATATATTATACATAGAAAGCTAAAAAAGCAAAACACACATAAATGAGGTGTAAAAACAAAGAAGCAAACATTGAGTGTTTTTTGTCTCTCGGAGATTGGCTAAAATGAAACCAAACATAGTGATAAGCTTTTGGCTTACAAATACTTTTTATACAAAAAAATTAAAATGCTTTTTTTATAAATCTTGCAAATACTTCCTAAAAATTACATGATAATTGAATCATTTACAAAAGGTGCTCTTGAATTTTAAATCGCTACTATATTGATTTTGAAAATTGTAAATATTTTTACGCTGAGTGGTATATCTATTAATAAGCAGATTCAGACTCAAACCCATTATAATAGTTTCATACCCAAACTTGGACCCTTTAGTTTTATATTAGATCCAAACTCGAACCCATACTCAAGACACTTATCTCAATGGGTATAATTTCGGGTCTAGACCCTAAAATACCTATAGGTATGTATATTGAATGGGTAAAATCTAACGAGCTAAAAATTCATAAATATCTATAAACTTAAATCATTGAATTTTTATTTTTTTATAAATATCGATTAGATTTACTTGTTATCTAAAAATCTTAAAAAAAAATTATTAAATTGTTTATGTATTGATATTTTATGAGAAAATTTGTCAGAGTTTTTTAATCTTTATTTTTATAGTGACAACTTTAAATTAAGTTTCTGATAAAACAAATTTGAAAGTAAGTGATAAGTTAAGCTTGATTAATATGTTAAACTGATAAAATGTATTTGATTTTGAATTGCAAAAAACTCATGAAATGAAAGTTTTAAAAGTTAAAAATATGATTTTTCATTTTTTTTTTGTATGTTGGTTCTTTAATTTTTGTTCCTATCTCAATATGTCAATTATTTAATTGATTAGTAATAATACATTATTTAAATAAAGTCAAAATCATTATACGCATTTCAACAATATTCAATTTGCACTTTTTAAAATTTCAAATAGTAAATAGAAGAGTCAAGAGCCCTCATTTGGTTGATAATTTCTTAAATCCAAAATCCTCAAACTTTTTGTTGCATCCGTAAATATTTACAAAAAAAAAAAAAGCAGAAAAAATGGTAAATTATATCCCAAAGAAAAACCCTTGTGCTTTGAGTAATTAGCTTAATATTCCCTTGTGTTAATGAAATAAGTAAAAAAAATCTTATGTCATTGTAAACCCTGCAAAAAATCCCTCTTTTGTTAATAACAAACAGAGAGTGCATAATAAGCATTGGTTATGCGAATATAAATTTTTTCTTCTTACATTTTAGCAAAAAATCCAATGAAAAATGATAAAAATACCCCCTTTGGGATCGATTATACTTTATCAAAAAGAAAAAAAAAGAAAAAATATGAGAGCTTGTAATATGGTGTTAGGTCATTGATGCATACCGAGTTTCGGTAGCACCACAAAGGTCAGCACTCGATACTTAAGTAACATTATTACTGAAGAAAAAAAAAAAATATAATGGTGAGAATAATGGTTAGGAATAGTTTGAAAGTGAAGAAAAATCGCATGGAGTTCCAAAGTATGTTGCCAATAATTTAGAAAATGAGAGAGAATAAGCGTTTGAGTGTACTAGCATGTTTACCAAAAAAGGTGTATCATGCATCAATTTATAGGCATTTGTAGAGCAAGCTCCAAGGTTTAGTTACAGCAAATCTGGTTCTATTAGATAGCTACTTGTGTTAGCTTTGTAACAAAAAAAAGAGTCATGAGATTTGGACTTATTTAGAACAAGATATGACCATTTGACCTAACATTGCCTAATCTGGCCGGGTTTATAGGGTTACGGTTACTTGTTGACTAATGAGTCAATTTCAGCTAGACCTTTTGCAGTTACCTGGAGATTTTCTATTATGACGTGTCTTAACGTGTTAGCCACCTCTATGACGTGGTTGCCCTGTTGTATGATAACTAAGCTTGCTGGTTTTCTTATTGGGCCTCTCAAATTTAACAAAGATATTGTGGCTTTGTGAGGTAAAAAGTTTGGTTCATGGCATGCTCGGGTCATGCCTTCTGGGCTAGATGTCCCCCTCCTTTCTCTTAGGTTTCTAAGGTACACATTTGAGGGAGCATCATCACTCCCCCCTCCAGGAGTGCAAGCTTTGTTGTCGAACTGCTGGAGTAGGACAAAATGCATGAGTAGGAAGCCTTGTTGGGTTGACTTTACCTTGCTCTGTTGAAGAGTCTTTTTTGGTTGTTATTAGTGCACGTGAACACACAGATTTAGGATATATCTGCCTATCTGCAAGAATAATCAGAGTGATCATTGCCAAAAAGATAGGAAAATGAGGTATACCTAGCTGCATGCGACGCGCGTGATCTCTGATTATTGGAACTTCCAAGATGACATTTTTAAAATATTATATGTATGCCCTTAAGGTATGTTTTTCCTCTTGTTTCACCCACAAAAAAGGTTGATAACCCATTTTTTATATTTCTCGCTACTAGAGAATTAGTAGGAAAGAGAGAGAGAGAGAGAGAGAGAGAGAGAACTAAACTATGCAAAATAACATATTGATCCAGTTGGGAGCTATTCAAACCACTGTTGGGCGAAGGCAATTAGTGTAGCAAGAAAATCATTATATTTAATATCATCAGTATACTTGTGGAGCAAGGCTGCATTTTTTAACTTACCAATGTGATCAATAAGGTCTGTAGTGCGTTGCAAGCCGATGGGTGTGATGAGCAGAGAGCCCTTTTTCCATGATGGCATTGTTGAATGGAATACTTCGCTTCGTAAGTGAAGCTTCTTTCATTACCTTTTGGTGAAGTTTCACCGATTCCTTCTTAATAGAACGCTAGATCTCTAGAGGTTTCTAGTTGGTCTCCTCCTTGCTGATGGATCAGCAGGGGAAGTTTGACCTGCTAGAGCACAACATTAGTTGATTTCTTGCTCTCTTTGCATACTTTGTTGCTCTTACTGAGATGATTGCTCTGCTCTGCTGACAAGGGAGCCCCAAATGGTTGAGTTGACGGTCTCAACAGTGAATTGTCAGAGTTGCTCATTTGGGTTAGCGGCAGCAAGTAGGGTTGCCATCAAAAGCGGGAGCGGGGAACTAATACTCCCTATTGCCTGTTCTAGAGGTGGAATCGCAGAACCTGCTACAACAGGGAGGGATGTGTTGTCCTTAAAAGAACCACTGTCACTTCCATTCTTAAAATTAATTCTATCACTTTTAGTGATTTTCGTGTGACTCTATAGGTTCACCTTTAGCCAGACTTATATATGGTCCTACTGTCTTTCATCTCCCGATTTTAGTTTAGGACATGAAATTGAGCGTTGGTTCTCATAATTGATTAAACATCTATATTTCATACTCGAAATATGTTTACTTTACTTATTAAGAAGGATCTTCAATGGTCTAAATCATTTCGAGCCCAATTCTTAAAACTTAAATGGTCGTAAATCATTTCGAGTGGAAACCATTGTTGGATCTTCGATGGTCTAAATTATTTCAAGTCCAATTTTTAAGTCCATCGGCTGTAGCGTTTTGAGTCCAACAACCATAATTGTCGAAGGATCTTCAATGAAATCCTTAGATTAAAGAAGGACTAATTTGCAAAATAAGGATTAGCGCTTTGATGTTTGAATTAGTAATCAATTAATTAAAGAAATAATCAAGAAATTTGAAATTACCTAAGAGCAATGGTACAATAACCGAAGAGAATTGATCAAATATTGAGATAAAGTTACAATGATCGTGCGGTGTGTGAAATATTCAAGAAATTTGCTGAAAACTGAGAAAAAAGAGATGTGAGAGTGAGTGATACGTATTACCCTTATGGTTGCATGATGGTCTCTATTCATAGGCATTGAGATAGCAAAATCTAGAAGTAGTTGAGCATCATACACTATTTGAAAGTTGGCGGAGTTAGCTCACTAGCAAAAAAAAGAAAAAAAAAAAAGAGATTGAAATTTGAACTTATCTTGATTGAGATATAATGAAAGTTGACGGAGTTAGCTCACTAACAAAAAAAAGAAAAAAAAAAAGAGATTGAAATTTGAACTTATCTTGATTGAGATATAACCGTTGAATGAGTTATGCCCAGTCAGTTCGAGTACTGAGAATTCTATTTTACCTGTTGTTGTTAGGTCGGTCACTATGAATCTAAGGGGAACTTGTTGGGGATTCTTTAATATAATGTGTTCCAAAATATTAGAAAAATATGTATAATGAGTCATACTACTCTATTGAACTTGTTTTTTTTTTGACTTGTCATGTTAGTGCGGCCAAACAATGGGTGCGCAACCCTTATTTTTGGCTTTAGGAAAAACAATGGAGAGGTATCAATGTTAAATAATTTAACTGAAATAGTTATCTCTTAATTTATATAATTTAGGAATAATTACACTCTCTTCCCCTCTCCTGAGGTTTGGTATACTTACATGAGACCCCCTGTGGTTTGTGAAATTACATCTAGCATCCATGATATTTGCTTCCGTCCAACATATAAGTTCCTTCGTTGGTCAAAATGTACCGAATCTACTAATATTAACAAACAATTGAATGAAATTGATATTTACACTCGATTGATTGATTATTGATTTATTGTATGTCAAATTATTTTTTCGAATTAAACTACTCTTATAACGGTGAAGATATACTTCCTCATATGCATTAATGTGTGAAGACGTATGGATGATTTGGTTATAGAAATATTTATTTGACCTGTAATTAATCACTATAAGTCAATCAGGGGTTAATATAGATTTTTTTCTATTTTTTTAATATCAGCAAATTCGATGAATTTTGACTAGTAGATATACTTATTTATTAGACGCAAGCAAAATTCAGGGGTGTCAAATATAATTTATCAAGTCACAAAAAATTTACGTGTAATTACACAAAATCTCAGGGGAGGAACATAATTGTTCCTATAATTTATATCTAAAGTATTTATCTATACTATTATAAAAGGAGCCCATTTGACGTACCAATTTTAAAATGTCCAATTTTCCTTTATTTTATTTATTCTTTTTAAAAAAAATCGGGTCAATTAGTAATTTTAATAATTTTATATTATTTTTTTTTTTAACTACCTACTGCTTCACATTCCTCTCTCATCTTAATTCTTCACATTTATCATAATTTATAATTATAATTTATTTTTTTATAGTCTCTTATAATATATATATATAATATATATATATATTTGCGGAAATTGCGTATAATGAAAATTAGTAGTTAAATAAGTGAAGTTTATATGAGGTAATTGAAAGTATAGACTGTACTTTTTAACCGTTGAAGATAGGACCCGTTTTCTTACTCAGCAATCGGAAGACGACAAGAGTGGCGGTAGTGGTGGGGTGAGGAAGTGTCCACCACTCTAAAGAAGGCGATCTGAGCCGTCCAATGGCTCAGAATCTTCCAGAAGACAGTCGTAGGAGATATCTTCTTTGAGTTTGAACTATTATTATCAACTTTTCACGCACACCAAGGGCTTATCAGTGTATGGTCAATACAAAATCCAACGGTCGATAGTGTCTTCTCCAATCTAAACCACAAACCCAACGAATCACGGTGCATACACCGAATACATAATAAAACTCTGCCCTCTGTTTTATATCTAAAACCCCTAACGACGGTTCTACTCACTTCTCCACTCACACAGTACTCTCTCTCGCAGACCTTGTTCTCTGTTCTTCTCTCTCTCCTCTCTCTTGAAAGAAATGGGTAATTTGCTTTTTATTTTTAGTTCTTTTTGTTTCTTTGATTATATGCCTTTTGCTTTTGTGTCTAATTATTGATTTATTTTCTCTGCTGCAGCCAGATTAAGATCGGAATCAATGGTACTAGATCTGATCTCCACCTTATGATTACGATACTGATTTGCTCTTTTCTCCTTTTTTTTTTTTACCTTCTGGTGATTGTAATGATTGTTGATTAATTGTGGTAAATTAAAATATTTGCTGCTTGCTTGCTTGTTTGATGAAGGATTTGGGAAGAATCGGACGATTGGTGGCTAGGGTTGCTCTGCAAAGAGACGATGTTGAGCTTGTTGCAGTCATGATCCCTTCATTTCCGTTGACTACATGGTACTTTTATGATCCATTTTTGGCCATTCCTTGTTAATTCTTTTCTGCATTTTGTGAATGGTTATTGCTTGCTTGATCTATAGTGTATGAGTATACCTTTGAAATCTTAAACTGAAAAATTGATACTTAAGTGTTTATGTTTGTTAGGTAATGATTCATGATATAACTTTCTCTAGTTAAATGATTATGAATATAAGTTGATTTTCTTGCACGTTTTTATAATTTTTGTTTATAATACTTGATGGAAATAGCTGTCTTTTGAAACTGGGTGTTTCTTTTCAAGTTGCTTTTGCTCGTGCTTATGGGTGTTATTTTTTCCTGGATATGGTTTTTCCTTCTTCCAAAATGTAAGAAAAGAGAACGATAAGTTTGAAATACCAGTAAGTTCTTAATCAAATGGGTTAAGTGCATTTTACCCCTATGTGAACCTCACAGTATGTTTAAGAAACCTTCTCTGGGAAGAATACTTACTCAACGTGTCTGCAGTTCTCTGTAGAGCTATTTATTCTTGGTATTAACATTGTCTGGGAAGAACGCTTACTTAATGTTTGTGTTGTTGCTATAGACCTACATGTTCAAGTATGACAGTGTCCACGGCCAGTGGAAGCACCATGAGCTGAAGGTTAAGGATGACAAAACCCTTCTCTTTGGTGAGAAGCCTGTGACTGTTTTCGGTTTTAGGTACAACTTTTACCTTTAACAATCCACAGCATCATATGTTTTCATGAATTGGAGTGATATATGACTTAAATGTTGACCTTTTCCACTTGGTTGGCAATGAAAGGAACCCAGAGGAGATTCCATGGGCTGAGACTGGTGCAGAATACATTGTGGAGTCAACTGGGGTTTTCACCGACAAGGACAAGGCTGCAGCACATCTGAAGGTTTGGCATCAGTGAATGAATACTGAAATTTTGCTTTTTTGTTGTTTGATTATTATGGCAGCTACAGTTATGTCTTCAATGAATGTTACAATTTTTCTGGAGGCTGGACTGTGTTTTATCGACTGTATTTGAGTTTTGAGTTGGTTTACATTTATTTCGTTCAAACAGGACAAATTGTGGAGGTGTGAATTCTGTAATCATTTTATTGAGCCTTTTTTCTTTTGCATAGTGGAAGTTGTACTATTACATTAGATGGAGGAAGTTGTATTGTCTTTTTGGATGGGAATTTTTTGGATGTTTTTTTGTGGGAAATGCAAAACATTATCTACATAGTTCTGCTTGCCACTTATGCCTCATTTTTGTTATCACCAGGGTGGCGCAAAGAAGGTCATTATTTCTGCTCCAAGCAAGGATGCACCCATGTTTGTCGTTGGTGTAAATGAGAAGACATACACACCAGACCTCAACATTGTTTCTAATGCTAGCTGCACCACAAACTGCCTTGCTCCTTTGGCAAAGGTTGGTCACTGGAGCTTATCATATCTTAATGTTTATGTTTTGAAATGTCTTATAGGTCTATATTGCTTCCACTTGCAGGTTATTAATGATAAGTTTGGTATTGTTGAGGGTCTTATGACCACAGTCCACTCTATTACTGGTAGGTATAGTTCTATCTCCTATTGTAAACTTAATCTTTGTGTCAATATTGATTATGTGTTGTATTGCTCAGCCACTCAAAAGACTGTTGATGGACCTTCCGCCAAGGACTGGAGGGGTGGAAGAGCAGCTTCATTCAACATTATCCCCAGCAGTACCGGAGCAGCAAAGGTATTTAACCTCTTATTGGAAACTCGTGCAGTGATCATTATTTTCTCTTTGTCCTCTCGAGTTGTGATAGTCCTGATACAATGCCTGATATTCTGTTTTGTGTTTACTTCCAAGGCTGTTGGCAAAGTTCTTCCTGCTCTAAATGGAAAATTGACTGGAATGGCCTTCCGTGTCCCAACGGTTGATGTGTCTGTTGTCGATCTTACTGTAAGATTGGAGAAGGCGGCTTCTTATGATGAAATTAAGGCAGCTATCAAGTACGGACGACATTGTCTATCAATTAATATACAGCCTTTTTAGCTTCTGCCGCTTTATCTGTTGTTGTGGTTTTGTTATTTTATTTGAGAAGATTTTATTTGGATGCTAGCTGGAAGTATTTTGTGGTGAGCTTGGGAATTTGATCATCTTTGGGCTTTTCTGGTAGGTCGGAGTCGGAGGGAGCCTTGAAAGGAATCTTAGGTTACACTGAAGATGATGTGGTATCCACCGACTTTGTGGGTGACAACAGGTGAGCTGATTGTTGTCGTAGTGCACTATACTTCTGGGCAGCATTGACTGCTCGTACAGTTGTTATGGAGCTCCTTGTCTGGGATGTTGTGGGGATATTCTTATTGCAGTGACCTTGAATAAATTTATTGAAAGTAATGCTAATATAATTGGTTTGTTGGAACCAGGTCAAGTATTTTCGATGCCAAGGCAGGAATTGCTTTGAGTGATAAGTTTGTTAAGCTTGTTGCGTGGTATGACAATGAATGGGGTTACAGGTAATTCTGATGCATCTCTAATTCCACAACATTTCTGTGACACTTTGCCTAGGTTCTTTTGGCTGATTCAAGTTTACTTTGCAGCACACGTGTGGTTGATTTGATCAAGCATATTGCCTCTGTTCAGTAATTTGGTGTAACCCTGCAGTGCTCAAGTACGTCGGGAGCTTTTGCTATTGTGGTTTTGTGAAATTCTAGTTAGAATAATGCACACTCTGTTTGGCGACTACCTATAAGAGTGTGGCTTGTTATCGGATTCGGATTTACGTCTTATGGGACGTGGGCTACAGCCATGTTTTGAAGAGTTTTATGTGAACAATATTTTCAAAATTCTCTTGTACTGATGTGTAATAATATTAGGTCTTGAGTCTTTTTGGCTTTCTTTGCCTAAGGTGAAACGCTTAAAAGACTTTTGCTGCCTGGTACGTTCTTGACCCCTATATAGTCTGAAGAGGCAAATGATAAACTTTTGGTCATTTGGGTTTGGGACGGGTCATGACTGTGGGTCCTTAATGACTTCCCCCATATCACATAATGGGCATTGGGGTTGTTGGCTTGTCCCAAATTCTTTATGACATTTGTATCATATCCCAACTACTCTGTGTGTGCAAGATAGCTAGTCTCAATGTGGTTAAGGCAACAAGACAACAACTAAAATCAATTTCAATTGCTGACTTCACGGTCAGGATTACGTAGGCGTGTTAGTGGTGGGGGTGGTGGTGTCGCTGCCTTTTACTCTTGCATTAGAGTTTAGTTGATGCTGGGTGTGTCCTTGAAGCCGGTATATCAGCCTATCATCTTAACAATAAAATGGCCACCAGCTTACCAGCTTACGGTCTTTGCAACTTTAAGGATTTCATAGAATGTTTATCGGGTGATGGCGATGCTAGAGTTGGGTGGTTGTTATTGTGTTGCTTCCCACCTACCTACCCATTGATGGCCAACCGATAAAGAGGAGTTTATGAATTCATTATTCATGGGTCTTTGGGTTTTGCTCTACTTGTCTTTATTTAATGACGTGATCTTTGACAAAACCACCTTTCTGTGGGGGTATGGTGGTAGTTGACAGTCCATGCCACTTTTTACCCAACTAACCGGGTAGGTTTTGGGACGAGTGGAGTAGCATTTTGACAGTCGAAAGGAAGAAACAGGCTGTGTGGGCCTGAAGCTGTTCCACAACCCAATTTTGCTAAAGCCTAACGTAGAAACCTTCAAAATATTTCAGGCTAAAGAAATTCAGAGTTATTAGGTTTTATTGCTCGGGACTTGGCACAGGCTTCCCCAAAAAAAATTTCATCTTTTTCCATTTTTGTATTTGCTGGTACAGTAAAATCTCAGTAATATTGGAATTTGTGTAATTTTATTATTTAGAGGAGAATTGATTAATTTAATTTTTGATTCGACGAACTTGTATTATTCTTTATAAATAAAATCAATTACGATGGAAGAAAGTACTTATACTGTAATAACTTTTTGCAATTATTTAGTAGTTGTGCAAACTCTATATCCATATGGTTTATACTTAGGGATGCCAATGAATTCGTACAAGACCCGAACCTATTTTATTTGGGGTGAAGATTCCAAGTTAATTATAATTAAGTTTTGGTTAGGTCTCACGTCTTGGTATTTTAAATATTTATTTTAATATTTAATTTCTTAATATACACATATATAAAGTATATTATATATATGAGAAAATATTTATATTTTATTTATACTTATACAATGTATAAAATTAATATTTTTATACATTAAAAAAGTTGATATGAGTTTATAGATAAACTATAAGTAATAGTTGTAATATTTTGAAGTCTAAAATATGCATTTATAAATTTTATTAAAATAATAATCTTTCAAGAATATTAGTCTTATATTTATAACTTCTTATGATAGTATTATTATTAAAAAGTATATTTTTAATATATTTTTAAAAATTCTGAATCAAGCTTTCTACTACTGGATTCAACAACGAGATTGTGAGTTGAAGAAGTTTTTGGAGGGTCGATCTCGAATTTTAGTAACACCCGTCTTTTTTAGATCCAACTTATAGTCATCCTTATTTGGAACGTGACGTCATGAAATATGATGAGTCTATTTATGTTGAAGCAATATCACTTTCTTTTTTTTTTTTTTTTTGGGACCTTAAATTTTAATTAGAAATGCTAAAATTAAATAATATTACGTCATTCACAACACGAGTTTAATGGACGAAATTAAAAAATGGAAGGCGATATTAATTAATATTTTGTATTTCTTTTTAACAAAATAATCTAATAGCTCTTACTTTTGACTATGATTTAATATTATGCAAGAAAATAAATGAAAAAAAAAATGATAATTATACTTTTACAATATTTTCTTGTATTTTCACAAAACTAAATCATTTTCATTTGTTGTTTCATTGGTATCCCATGTTCTGGACCTCAATACGCCAGTGCCTAGCTACCTAGGCCCTCAAAGATTCTCAAGCCCCCCATCCTAATTCACAGCTAATTTTAATACTGTAAGCAATTATATTTATATTTAAAATATAATTCTTATTTTATTACAAAAATGAATATTAATAGTAATTAATATTTTATAAAAATTGCTATTACTAAGAATTAACAACAAAACATAGTGCATAAAATTTTCATTAAAAACTATTAACAAGACACATATATAATAAAATATTATCATTATGCTGCGCTATCATTATTAATATCAATTACTTATTATCTAACGACAACTTAATGCACAATTCTTCTACATTAATAATTATATAGTGATAAGATCATAATTTTTGTAACTTAATGTATATTTGTAATAATAATTCTAAATTATTACTTGTTATTTTATCACTAATATTATATTTTATTACGATGATCTCTTTCTTCCGAAGTTTTTCTGTACACTTCAAATTTCAATGCCCCCTTTACTTGACGTGATGGGATTTAAATGATATAAATATATTTAAGATTGTAATCCAGTTATAATAAACTACAATAGCGAGCTTTAACTATCAATATCGGGCTGATCAAAACAAAGTAAATAAAAAACTAAAGCTAATTAAATAAAACATCGATTCTAATTAATAACTCAAAGTAAAAGTGTCCTTAATGAATAAAGGTTGATCATAATTAAATATTTTATTGAGAAAACTGATTAATTATAATTAAATAATTGAAGACAGTGTTTGTGATGCAGAGCCCACGAAATTATTGAAAAAGACATGAAGCCAATGATAGAGCCAGCTAAGGACACTAAGGAAATTTAGGGTTAGTAGAGTATCCTAGGTTTATATGTTGCATGAGAGGACAAAGATCCACTCCAACCCTCACTTGTATTTAAGTGTCACAACCACTTTTTTATTACTTCGATGATTAAATTGTAGGGTAAATTATAACCACCTCCTCTGAGATTTGACATAATTACGAATATTTTTTTGTTATTTGAAAAATTACGAATACCTCATGAATTTAACAACCGTCTAACAAATAGCCCAATCTGTTAGGTTTCTATCCATTTTTTATGATGAACTGACCAAAATACCCTTGTGGATTAAAATTTATATGTCTTTTAAATATTTTTTTATGGACTAAGTGGATTTTTTTTTTTGTAATTTTTAAAAAATTTTCATCCATCTCGTTCGATTTTTTTATAAGTTTTAATTTTTTTTTAAAAAAAAAAGTAAAAGCAAAGTCAAACATTAGGGGGATATTTGACATCTTTCAAACAACGATGAGGTATTTGTAATTATGCCAAATTTCAGGGAAGGTAGTTGTAATTTACCCTAGATTATATTACATAACAGCTTGTTTGACTATAGGAATATTACAAGTTCAAACATTCGTCTGTTTACTGTAATAGTAGTTGGGTAAATTACAGCTACATCCATTAAGATTCGACATGATTATAAATATGTTGTAGTTATGGAAAGTTACGAATATACCCCTTAAATAAAAAATAATTATATAGTATCCAGATGATGAGGTAAAAATTACTGCTTTATTTTTTAATAAAATATTTGGAAAAATGTGACTATAAAAAATAAGGGTGGGTAGAGTAAATGATTCATAGAACATTAATTTCATACAATTATTTTTTTAGAAAATTATAATAAAATAAACAGAATTGTAATATAGAATTCAAAATGGCATTTCTGGTGGTTCACCACAAAAATTGGATGAAAGCCTAATAGAGACTGATGAAATGATTTCGTTATTAGACAAATATTAAATCATGGGAATATTTGTATTTCCACGCAACGATGAAATATTTGTAACTATTGAACCTCGTAAGAAAAGGTTGTAATTTAAGTTATTGATTGTTTATACATATTTGATCTTAATAATTAACGTATAGTGATAATTAAAATTTATGACGTAGATAATTAATTTATTATATATATATATATATATTATATATATATATATATATATATATATATATATATATACTAATATAAAAAGAAAACGGGCTCCATACTCAAGTAGTGGTTAATGACACACTACTGCACCAATTTTTTATAAAAAATGCACTTCAACTAATAAAATAACTAAATTATTCAAACTTTTCGAAATATACTTTAACTAATAAATTAGTTTTTCTTTATTTTATTTTTTTAATACAATGTATTATTTTATATATTTGCTCTTATTTATAATATATTTTAAATCATAAAAAATATTTATTACATACACACAGAATCGACGTGCCACAACATCTGGTATATATATATATATACAAGTCCAAAGAATGTCCCAGTCAATTGTTTTTATGGTCAAACCATGAAATGTGGGTTGTCGCTGGAAATGCCAACACACCATTTCTAAAGTAATGGCCCCTCCATCCCTACAATTATGAACCTTACCTCTCTTTCACTTCCTACAAACACTTATTACAAATGTTGCTCCTTTTGTTGGTTTCCAAAGTTATTATTCCCAGAAATTAGATTTTAGCCAGCTTCATTAATCATTTACATCACCACTTTTATTTGAAATGATAATTATATGAATACATTAATATTTTAATAAATTAAATAATATATCAATTCAATCAATACATTAATATAATTTAAAATAATAACACAGATCAAATTAAACTCGTACATTTATTTGTCATCCATCCTATATTAATTAATATGTATTACGCCTATTTGGCTTCCACGGACTAAGAGAGTATTCGTCTAAACTTATTTATCAGATTTTATAAGTCCACGCATTTTGTAAGATGTTCTTTTTTTTTTTTTGATTTAAATTATAAGATGTTCAATTTTATTCTAAAAAAGAAAAAGTTACTGAAATATTTTGATAAAAAAAGATAATAAAAGATCATAAAAAATCAAATTTATAATTAATTTGATATTTATATTTTATAATTACCAAACACTTTAGGATATATTATAAAATATTTTAAAAAACTTATATACTCACCCAAAACACCTTTAAATTGCAAATACGAAAATTTTCGAGACAATATCCAACCAACAAATACTCAATGGTAAGATCATATGAAGTTCGTACGAGTAGAGGATCACCAAATTGCATGTCGGGAAATTCTAATCCATACTCGGTTTTGACTGAACTTGAATTAATTATATGACAAATACAATACACTTATTGTATGATTGGTGTACAGTTCATGAAAAGTGACCAATCACATAGGCATGCTCTGTCATTAATTTGGTTAAAATACAAATAATCACACGGTAAGTGTATATTGCATTTGTTATATAATTGATTCAGGTCCAGCAAAATTTATTTAGATTAGAATTTTCCCATGCAAGGAAAATTCATACTAAAAAAACCAAAATATATTACATTTGTCATATAATTTTATCAATCACACGATAAATATATTACATTTATCATATAATAGACTGCAAAAAATCCTTTCAAATGGACATAAGAAGGGAAAGTGAGCGTAGGAAGAGGGGTGAACATGTTCACATGGCCTCGCACATGCATAGTTTCTTTCTTCGTGTTTTTCGGGACGCTTGGAGTAACTGTAGAAGACATGGACTAAAATTGGAAGAATGCTCAGAATCTTGTAGCTGTATTTAAATTTTATATTATAGAAAAATAGTTTTTTCTACACTGCAATGATAAGGACATAAAAAAATTATGATAAATTAATATTATATCACGAGCGGACAAATTAATAAAAATATTTAAGTTATTGTATTATTGTTCAGTGTTAATAATCAATATTTATCATGATTTTAATAAAATTAAATTAAAATATTTGTCACGGACATATTAAGTATGACCCAATCATTTGTTTCAATCATGGTTGATGTCTTGACCCCATCTTGCTAAGATAACTTTTATTTATTTTTTACTGTGACGGTTAGTAATGATTTGATTCCTACATATTAGCAGGGACGGGGG
The DNA here is from genome assembly GCA_034509725.1 of Sesamum angolense. NCBI lineage: Eukaryota > Viridiplantae > Streptophyta > Magnoliopsida > Lamiales > Pedaliaceae > Sesamum > Sesamum angolense. The sequence continues at coordinate 11,240,846 of JACGWL010000009.1, forward strand.
TGTTATAAGGACATTCAATTTTGAAGGTGGTAATTCAGGGCATTAATTTTTAACTTTTGTGCAATTTGAGGACTCTTAGCCACGGTTCTGGCGGCAGTCGAACGCCTTTCCTGTGGCTCCTTTTGTTTCCCCCTTGCGGCCTGTTTCTTGTTATATAAGACGGAAGTTTTTCACATCATAATTCTACACCCCAGTCTTGAAACCTTAAAAAAATGTTACCCCATTGTTTAACGATCATTGGGGCTCTGGTAACCAGAGTCCTCAAATTGCATAAAAATTAAAAGTTTCCTAAATCCGCAACTCTACATTTGAGATTTCGTAACTTTCTTTCACAAGAATAAAGTATCACTATTCTATTCATTGTCTGGTATAAAAAAATGTCGAAAACAAAAAGGTTGTATTTTGTAATATCCTTCTTCGGTCTACATAGTAGAATAGTGGAAAGCAATCACTTTATTATCGGTATATTAGTAACAAAAAATTATCAGTATATAATTATATATATTTATTATCAAGTGAGTAGTATCTTACTCTATTTATTTATTTATTATCTAACTCTCTACTCTTCCACCATCTTTTGATAGTTAATTTTTTTTTTTGTGGATATTTTGCATTTTTTCCATCTAATATTATGTAATTATTTTTTTATCATTATTTTTTCATAAATTTAATATTAACTTATCATTTTGTATATATTTATCAAAAAAATACACACTTGAGTGTGTCAGAAATTACTATAATGCATAAGTGGAGTAAATTTCTATTTTGTCAATATATTTAATGATTTTTCATTCTATAACATCAAATGTGATGTGTTGATTTATTTATTTTATTTTTATTTATAATATATTTTAAAATATAAAAAATTATACATTTATGTATGTCGTGCCACAGCAACTAGTTTAAAAAAAAACATAAAAAGGAAAAAATTGCAATTATTACCCCCACAAGATCTCTCCTATTTCAATTACCTCCTTTTGGCAACTTTAAGTTGAAAGATGAGGAACTAATTGCCAATCTTTGACAGACAGGAGTTTTGGCAGTAGGTTAATTTCATGGGATAAATATAAAAAGAAAAGACATTTTCTCGTAAAAATGATGATTATAACACACAACATTAATTTTATTGCTATATCAATAATACTCCTAAATTGATTTTTTTTTTTTATTGGTTTATATATTTTTTATTCGTAATATATTTTAAAAATAAAAATATTATTTATTATATGCACGTATGAACGATGTGCCACCTTGGTGGCTAGTGGGATAAAAAATTTGTAAATTGTGTGATTTTATTGTTTACCCGTGAAAGCTCAGAATTTGAATGCAATGATCAGTTCATATCTTTCCAACGGTAACGCTATAGTGTGAATGCATCCCCTCTGATCTAATTGATTAGATGTTCCCAAGCAATGCATTTTATTTTTATTTTGTAATATTATAAATGAGTAAAAATTATTTATTTATGAAGAAAAAATTAGTAATTTATCTTTTATATTTTAAATTATAACAATTTATTTTCTTATATGTATATTTTTAATATAAAGCAGTTTCTTATTTAAGGAAGTAAATTACTTCATTTGAAAAAACATAAGAAGATAAATTGTTATTTTTTTTATAGCAATGTAATTTGCTATATCACAGGGGTAATTTACATTAAACCCTATATATGTATATAATTTAATTATATGAATTCACTAAAAAAATATTAAAAAAAAATTAAGTGACAATTTTAATTTTATTACTAAGTAATAAGGATTTTATATTTTCAATATAATGATTCCATAATTTTACCGTGGTGATATTTGTGTAAAATTGCCATTTACTAACATAAGCAAACTAAGCGGCCCAATGCCAGCTCCATAGCGAGCACACCGTCGCGCCCGGGGCGAACTGTGTGAAAATCAGGAGACAGAACTAAGCGATGAACAGCAAACCCCCCACCCCGGGGTGGAGCTGCAATATAAAAAAAAGAAGAATTAGGTTAGAGAATTGTGATTTTGGGGGCAAGAGAGTGAAGTGGGTGCTTGGTTTCCACCTCCCCATTTAACCTTTCTATCTCTCACAGTCACACCACAAACACACCAACACATAACTCAATAAAAGAAAAGACGAACAAGAAAACCTCCTATCCTCGCCCAGCAGTATCACAATCCTCTTCATCGCTACGATGACTCCACGCCCTCCTAACAACGCCCAGTTCTTGTATCAAGTCCTTGAGAAGAGTGAATCAGACCCAGAGCTGGATCGCAGTACTCCAGCCGCCATCAACTGCCAACTTACACTCGATCACCATCATCTACCACACATATTTGCTCGGGCCCGCCGATGTTGGCTCAGTAGGATGTGCATCATGCATTATTTCACGTGGAATGTGACGCACATAAGATTTCCAAACCTGCGGAATGAAAAATAACACACACAAATTCTTCCCAACAAGCGGTTGGTTAAACGTCGTTAGCTTGACGAGAGACTCATTATATACCATTACTAAGAACGTGGAGGTGTCCACAAAGCCAATATCTGACAAATTTCAAAAGTTACAACAACTGAGAAATGGATCGCCGATGACCATAGAATGTTTTCAGTGTTACCGCTCTTAACCATTCCTACGCACCCCCCCACCAAGAGAAACATTAGACCCTCAACCGCACCAACCTCACATGAACAACACCTAGTCTCCACCTGGCATAAGTATCAAAAACACGCCTGTATCACGGAGGACTTCTGTCCCTCACACTCAACACCCGCTTTCTCAAGACTGGAACTAGTCATGAAATTATTTGCCTTCTCCTGTAAAATTGCCGCCATTTTCTCAATAGCATCCAAAACAATTCCTCCCAATTGCAATGTAGCTTCCGCCCCATTCGGCTTTTCCCAATGTCGAAATGCATTTCTGTAACGCCAGAATGCCCACTTGTGATCATATCCCCACGGGTAAATCGAAAACCTCCAAACCAAATGGTAGGAGACCATCTCTAATTGGACCAATAAGGCCGTTGATAGCCCCACAATGCATAACAAGTTAGACTCCAATCCTTCTTAATGGAACCGCCATCGTTTTCGCTCTCACAAATGAATTTCACATCTCGAGTTTGAACACTTCAACTTGTCATAATCGTTATGGTTATCTGTGGTCGCCATGGTAATGGTGATGCCATATCTTGAATAAATTCCACTGCTCGACCTTGCCAGAAATGGCCTTGATCCATGATGGATCTCGAGGGACATCAAACCTATGAACTAAGATTCCATAAAAATCTACACAACAACAGAGTCGCATTCAGGGTGGCCTTGCTTTCCACCCATTTGGAACATAATCACAGCTAAGAGTAATCTATAAAACACAAGAGAGAAAATGGACCCACAAAATCAATACCTAACCACATCAAATATCAACTATCAATATCAGGTTTGTGCATTCGTTTATGGGATTATTAAGGTCTTATTGTTGCACTTTATTTTATCACAATAAAATTGTAAATATATTCTATACACCTTGATATAAGTATTATAGAGATATAGCACAACACACTAAATAAAAAAACCTCCTAGCTTCCAGATACTGAGGAACAAAGACCACTCATCCATAGCTACACAATTTTCGTAGTCGAATGTTTTAAAGATACCCTCAACGATAATAGACTACAAAGGTGCATAATCATTACTTGATCATAACGTGCACCAATTACAACCGAATGATTGAAAAATGCTCACCAGTAATCAAACAAATTAGACGCCCCGAGATACCCAACAGCACCATATAAAATTTTAATTGCACCAGCGTTTTAAAATGCTACTTATAATAGAACCATATTATATTTCAGAGTAAGACTACACCTAAGAATCACGGTGCGAGAATACAGAAAGTTGTATCAGATACAAAGACATCTAGGAAATAACCAGCTAATCTTTTCACATTTTGAGACGTACATACAATGCAGCGAGAGAGAGTAGAGTTATACAATACTTCTCTCTAATCGATCACGTTAAGCTGATCGGACTTTTATAACTCTATACATATATAGTGTGCCTGAGCTTGTTCTATATGATTGTTATCGACATACCAGGTAGGAGGAGTTCATCACCGAAATCAATCTATCGATGATGAGATTACCGTGCATAGTATCTAGATCAAGTTTTTTTAGAACGCAAATATTGCATTAACACTAATATATAAAAAACATTTTCTCGCCCTTCATCTACGGTATGTGTATTGATACACCTACTTTCATCGAGATAATTATGATCTGAAGATATGCGGCAATGCATAAAAATAATATAACAATCTACACATTAATTCAAGTAAACTACATCAGAGTTAAGATGCAGACTGACTACTAGTCTCAAAAATCTTAATACTTAGCGAGAGTCATAATACTAAACATCATCATGAGATACAAATCACACATACAATCTCCAAAAAAAACCCGACTACATAATGCAAATTATACAGCTACTATGAGCATCAGAAGTATACTTGTAACTATAAGTCAATCAGCTCTAATTGTTGCGCACACGAAAACCTCAATATCTATTAACCCCTAGCGTTGTGGCTGAAAACCATTGGTGCACAGGATTTGTACTACTATCAATATCACATGCACAATTCAATAGAAGGACCAATCTTACAATCATCCACCAAAATCAAATACAGTTTTATCTGCGCAAATTAAATTTCTATTTAAATCCTTCACCATCTATACAAAATATTCTAGCTTACACTAGTTAACTACATAAGTACAAGATACAACAAGTGATTAATTTAGAAGTCCATATATATATTCGTCAACTTCCTAATAAAAAATATTCGAGACGATTAAATAAGATATCATGCTATACACTACTACGCAGAAGTGAAACCGCAGATAATGATATCACAACATTGAACATCTATAGAGAGTAAAAGTAAATAAAAATCTAACCATATCGATACTAATCAAATTATATCTCTTTTCAAAAGTTATAGCAGTATTATCATACCTCTAATAAGCAACGAAAAACCCACAAATCTATTAAAATTACCAAATAAAACAAATACCAATACTAAATCGATCTATAAAAAAGTATATTTTATTCACAATAATATTTAAGAACACAACCAAACTTTTAGCTTAGGTCAGTCACTTTATAAATACTTATCAAAAGGTGTGAGTTCAGATCTATCATATCAACTATCCAAACGTATTAATATGTCTACTATGAACAACCTTTCAATTCTTTAAATAAAAGCACAGATGGGCATGAAAGGACAGAGATAACACAAAGTAGAGATACACACACTTTGAAACCCAATCCATCCAACAACCCAAAGGAACAAACAAAGAGCTACAGCATATAATACAGAGGATACCTTTACACATGCTTTCTCTCACCATTATTCATTATCCTATACATGTCCACATTATTACTGCTTCTCTTCTCTAACATCAACTAGCCAACACAACACACACACACGTATCTCACAGAGAGATGTGAATCCAAGATGAAGAATCAAGATCATCATGGTAATCTTAGGGTTTGAATTGCATAACAATGAAGGAGAGCGCAAACAAGTAACTAAATAAGGGTGAGAAGAAGATAATACTCGACTAAAACAGGTTATACTACTAAGTCCGAAGAAACGCCAAAAAACACCAATTCAAAAAAGCAAAACATACTGCATCCATCATATCTTGAAGAAGGACTATGTGAATTAAGAATGAACAGACAGAGAGACACTCAATCACTGGCTCTCTAAATTGACTAACTTAGAGATAACCATATATCTTCAATTCTATCTCATAGATTCTGAATAAATCAAAAATTTCATAACTCTCGGTTTGATTTTCTCGAATTATCTTAAGCTCATGAGTTCCTTTAAATCATCTAACGATAATTAGAGAATACACAAGGATATTAGCAGATTAAAAAGTAGATGCACATGCGTAAATCAAAATAATGACTATAATTAGTACATGCCAATTGATATCCACATAGACATTTCGGTTATCCTGAATGTGGAGTTCTCACTTGACAAATTTCAGCTAGGAAAGTTAAACAGACTACTGATTATCGTTAGTATAGAGAGTAATTAACATGGTTATCTTATATTATATTCTCTCATTTCATTCGTATTATGTCTCCTATAAGATTACCTATAGGTTGTCTCTGAGTTATACTGAGAGTAACAGGAATTATCTATATTAGACAGACAATATAAACTATGTACCGATAAACATAATTATAACTGACACATCACTGCTATGCCACTACAGCGATATACATTAAATGTCGGAATAATTTTGAGATTGGTAGACATTGACTACAGATTATATATATAAAGAAAATATATAAGAGATAAGTAAATATATGAATTTTTTATAACCCGACGTGTCGAAAAAGCAGTCACATAAGATGAGCCTTCAAAATTAAGCTCTAACACGAAAATCTATATTAACTCAAAGGACCTTAGAATAGGGAATAGAATGTTATTCAGACACTAATAACTATCAGTCGTGACAAATTGTAGTATATAAGACATACAGAGAGTCTGAAGACCATAATGTATGCTACTACTAGATATTCAAATAGACCTAAGTTCTTCATTAAATGATTGACATATCAGTGTACAGCACATACAAAAACATCACCTCATGAAGGGAATTTGAGTGATTAGCCAACATGTCTTATCAGATAACAAAAGACTAATTCGCGCAAAATAATGCATCACACGAGCTGATTATACAAGAATGGCAATTCGTCCACATAAACTAACAAATCTGATCAAAAGTACAGTGTCTCGTCATCATAATATATACATATTTAAATAACGCTCACATAAAAGTCTGTTAGTATTATACTACAAGAAGCCGTCTTACAAAGAAAAGTGAAAATAGATATCTGACTGTGTCTCGACGCACAGAACTTAGTAACCTATCACTTATCTATAAGTAATACAGACTATCTTCCAAATCTACACGAAGAGATATATAAGTCAACCAACAACGTCTATTGAGCGAGTACCACAAAAGTTAAATACGGACATATATCTCTCCACCAGACGCATTTAATAAAAGAAGTTATTACTAGGCGAGACGCTAGATACTAGAGGAATATAAAAAAACATAATCTTATCACCAGTAAGAACTCGTAATCAACATATAATCAATTCTCTGGTATCGATGCCAATGGCACATCCAGTAGCCTAATAAGTGTGCGACATCCACACCTGGGTTTAGCGCTATCTACTGGGACTGCCTTTTTCGTGCCCTCCAATATAATTGGTACATATGCTTTATTACAAAGACATAAGTATCTTAAAGAGAGAAGCAAGCATAGATAATTTAGTCTGTAGTTAGATATATATAGATGAAGTTGTTAGGAAATGTAACAATAAATAAATTCAAAGAGACACATAACTGTTTTGTCGTGACAAACTCGATAAATATAAAATGCTACCCCACCACTAAGGCACATGCAAGGAAGAGAGAAGACTAGAGAATTATCACAAATTTATTATAGAATGTCCACTAAGATGAATACTAGAGCTGAGTTATTTTATCCGCATAATATTCCATTCCACTTATGTAATCCGAGCGATTAATATATGGTTAAGATCTGAGATATACCTATCAATAATGAGTATAAGTTTAGAATGACAAGGAGGCCATCGTTGAGCGAACCCTTATTATCAATTAGAAAATTAGATTTAATTTACTATAGAGGAGATGGTAATGATGATTCCTCTACTTACTCTACACTGGTGTTTCAATTAGTCACTCTACAATTCTTGTAAATAAGACTGACATCTCGAGAGAACATGTATAATGAATAAAGACTTGAATTCAGAACAAGATCACAAAAAGATGCTAAATGATATAATAAAAAAAAGCACTATGATTCTGGCTTCCGATAAATGGTAACCAAAAGTGAGATGCAAAAGAAGGATCTAGAGCTCTTCTATGAAATGATAGTGCGGAAGAGTTAAGATGATCAAAAAATAGTAATATGACAAAAGCGCATATGAATGTGACTATCCTATATTAGTATAACGCGAGTCTATCGAAAGATGAAGATAGACGAATACAGATACTCATAATAGTAAGACGAGAATAGAGAGCTTCAAAAGAATCAGTACAAATTGTCAAGAACACATATATCAGAATTATCCGAGTCTACTAGATCTAACAGTAGCGTCCAGATTGATCTGACTACCATCAATGACTTATGATCCAGACTGACTCAGCTGACGCAAATAAGAGATAATAATACTTAATCTGACGGACAGAAATCATAACACGGACTCTCCTAGAATAATTACAAAGCTCAGTCACTTGAAGTATATCTAATGCAAAGAAATTATGTGCATAATCATGCAATTACAATACGACACACCAAAGGTAGACCGAGTTATTGGTATAGATGAGTTTTCTGTATATACATTTTGAGACAGAAGCAATCGACTCTAATCCATACTAGTGAGATACACCCACAGATATAATATAGAGAATATTCGAATACTACTTTAAGAGCACAATACACTCAATGAGTCCTGACTGAGACATTAATGATTTCAATTTGCAATAGTGAGATTATTGAAATGAAACTAATCCACATGATCAATATTGTAGTATAAATAATTTTACGACGAAAATAAACAAGAAATGCGAAATGAAGTGTCCATCGAAAGGAGTACGTCAGCTAAGCATACACTTGAGTCATATAAGCAGAACATGAACATGCTGTTTATAGAAAACTTAAACCGATCATATGCACACAGGCGCGCGATAACGAATCAACGAGAAATGAGTAGTACACAGCTCTTGAGTGCCATGATTGTGTACCACGAGAATATATTGAATAACCACACACACACTGTGTTTGACTAAATAGTCAATAAGAGAGCATAAATACAATACCAAACCGAGGTCATAGGAGTATAGTATGATTCATAATCAAATATAAAGCAAATATTGATGTTTATTTAAAATTCTCAGATTCAAAGACATAAGTAATGACACGATAAGTAACACATATTATTGTACAAATAGAGGATATATGCAGAATATAATACATGGAAGTAGCAAAATGAAGAGATATCCATACATAAGAATAGATATACTACATCATTTGATGATGCGAGCGACAGGAGATTCAAACACGCTTGAGAGAGTTCTTAGCACTCACCCCTAGCTCATACACGAAATGATACTAGCTCCACCCATTTGGTAGACCTTAGGTAAGCACCCCTCCCAAGTGCAATGGAGGTCAACAAACTAGGCCATGGGCCTTCTTGATCGCCCATCGACCCCGTCCAGGTAAGTATATTTCAACTTGTGATTCCTTTGGCTAATATCCACATCTCTCCTACTGCTCACACATTGCTCATCGATGTGGGATGCAATGAGGATTAAAAACATTTCTGCACTTTTCAAATCATATGCATGTTTTAAGTTATACAAAATAGTCGTGATGAATAAGTACAAGATATCATTGGCATAATCCATGCACAGTTCTGTGGAGATGCAAATGCATTTTAGTGAAGGAATAAACGTAGAGGACTAGAATTGGTGGGGTGCGCCAGGCCAAGGCAATAGTGCAACGCCAAGGCGACACTTGAGAGCCCCAGCAGCAAGCTGCCTTAATTGATGAGCTCTCCCCCTAGAAGAATTAATTTAATATCATGTGGATCAATGATCCACGTATCAGATATTAAACTGATAAGAACAGATACTACACTTGATCTTAGCCAAAAGGCCGAGAAAGGTATGATTACTTCGCTCACAGACCCTAATCTTTTGTAGCAGCCACCACCACAGCCCTTCCGTATTCTATGTTCCATTCCGATGTGGGAGATCAGAATCACATCATATCCCATTTTCAGGTTCATCAGTTTCCTCATATATATATATATGATCCAGGCAGGCAATCACATTTGATTTCTATTTATGTGCTGCTGCAAAATCAGTTTCCATTTCTACTATATATATATGTTGCAGCAAATTTTCTCTTCTGATCTGTTGCTGCGCAGACTTGATTCCAAATAAAATTCCAACGTACATTGCAGGGGCCAAAACCTATTACAGTTTCTGACCCTCCAAAAATGAGAGTATGCTGTTGAATGAGGCAAGCACACTGTATTCTTTAGTAAAAGGCGAAAGAATAGTTCGCTCTGTGCTTACCTCTCGGCTCCTTAATTTCTCTCCACATCTCTCCTTACGTTTTCGTTGTCACAATATCTACCAACCCTTTATTGTTCTCTCCATGTGGGAACAAAGTCGTCGATGCCCTTCAGTTCTATCCGGTGTCAACGACGTCTGCGTCTTGTTTCTTACTATTGGTCAAGGCTAACTGCCTGCATGCTTTCAATCATCTCTCTCTCTCTGCATTGCTTATATCAAAACACTGAACTAATCGTAGCTGCAAATCACTTCCACTATTCCCATTTCTTGTTTCTTGATGGAATGAGTACACTTGAGTTTTTACAAATAATAGTATTTTCATACACTATATTTTATACAAATAAACTTTAGTTTCCAATTACCTTATTCTGAAAATTTTCTAACTTAGTGAATGTTTTAGGGAATATATGGCATAAGAATAATTATATGAAGAAAAAAAATTGTCAAAAAAAAGACCTATAGCAACAGATTTTTGTAATAAATTTTATGTAAAATTCGTGGCAAAACGGATTTGCCACAGACTTTTGCAACGAAATATGATTCGTTGCTACAGGCACCACCGCTATATAGCAACGAATTTTTCGGCCGTTGCAAATTATTGCAATGATTTTTTATCCGTTGTATTTTTCGTTGCAAAATGAGTTGTTTTAATATTTGACTTTTCATATTTTACAATAATTTTTGCAGTGGTATATCCATGGCAAACTTTTAACACGAACTCGAAGTAATGAAGTTAATTTTCTTGTCATAGTCTCAATGAGCGAAATCAAATTAGATGTAGAGATTACTATAGTTTCAAGAGGACCATAAAGGCAAAACTCGCAATTTGTCTAAAGGCAAAAGTTTTATTAGCTCGGGACCCCATAAATGAAACTTCATTGAGATCCCAATGAAAAACGTTACACCAAAAACTTTACATCCCTACCAACTTCAGGATAAGAAGAAAGGTACCCCTCGAGACAACATCACCATAGACTTTATACGTGAAACCCTTCTGTCATAAATGGATGGCAATGAGATTTGAACTTAAGATCTATTGTTTTACATTACTCTAATACTATGTTAAACGATCACCTAATCTAAAAGCTACCAAGTAAACTATTAAAGAGAATAATTATTTAATATTAATATGTTAATAAATTTTAATATTATAGGGTCAAATTAATTTGATTATCGTTTTTTGAGAAAATTACAATTTCGGCCCCAAAGTATATAGTAGTTTGCAATATTAATCCCATACTTTTTAAAATAATCAATATTAGTCCAACGCATTATGAATATGTCCACCGTTGCAATATTAATCCCACACTTTAGGATAACGTTATAAAAACAATCCCCCATTTTAGAAAAATGTCACCAAGTTAGTTCTGAAATAGTCCCAAATATTACAAAATTAATCCCAAACATTGTGAATTTTTTATATCGGGATTAACTTTATAATATATTTTTAAAAAAAATATAAAACTAATACTGACTATTTAAAAAAGTAGGAAATTGATAATGCAAATCGTACTATACTTTAGTACAAAAATTACAATTTTCTCTCATTTTTTAATCAAAAATTGTCTGGAAGACCAATGAATTGTCATCGTTCCCGCGCTTCTATTCCTATTTGCCGCGTTAACTGTAGCAACTCAAATGTTCAAAAACAAATATAAATTTCGAAGTCGGTAAAGTTTCGTTGACACTCTGAAAAGGAGGAAGAATGCTGGGGAGAGTGAGAGCGTCGCCGATGGGCTCATTGGAACTACTGGAGATGGAAAGACCAAACTCCAAGGTCATCAAGCACGACTCTCTCTCCATATATGGTACCTTTTTCTGCACCTTTTATTATTTGATCTTAATTGATGAATTGATTAGAATTTCACTCATTGACGAGGCTAATTATATTCGTTTTCTGGCTTGGTTTGGTGTGAATTTAGTGTATTCTCATTTTTTCTTCTTTTGCAATAGCTGTGATTCAGTTCTGCGGTGTTGAATTCAGGGGGTTATAATAGATTTTGTGGAGTGGATAGTTAGGGCTTCTGCTGTTTGGGTTTCTATGATTAACAAATTTATGGTGATAATTTGGGGGGAAAGGATAAATTCCCTTGTAAAATGAAGATGGAGAACAAACTGTGTTAATTTGAAAGCTAAAATGATAAGATTTTGAACGAGTTTCTAGCTAACAGTCTTCTTAAATATATATTGGGGATTCCATCTGTCTTCTATAAATCATTCGAGAGATTGCCATGAAGTAGGAGAATTTTGTTAACGACGGTAAATTGCTATTTTTTTTTTCTCATATAAAATAATTTGCTCATTTGCAATATTACAGAGGTTAAATTGCTATTTAACCTTAAAGGGGAAAAGTATATTGAATGGTTGTTTTGCATCTATATTATAAGTTTACTGACTGTAAACCTAATGATATTTGTAATTTCATAATAATGTCAATTTTTAAGATTATTTTTAAAATAATACATTTAATACAGTAATCCCAGTAGGAGCCAATTTATTGATTGTGTCAGTTATTTTTTTATTAAAAAATTTATATGTTGTCTATAATTTTTTCATAATCATAAATATTACATAGATATATACAATTTTCATATCAGAACACACCCTTTGTCAATTAAACTATTTACAAGCACCGTCTCAGAAAGACATAACTTCATATAAGCACCATTAGGATTATACAAGAATTACATAATAATTCATTTAAAATACACACTAGTAAGTGGGTACAATTATTTAAGTGCACAGAATAAGTAGAACATGACCAAGAAATTACACTTACAATAATTCAATCACCAATTCTTCTTAAAGCTCTCAACACATGGTTAATTTGTATGTGCATTTGAATATTTTGCCAGAATATATTTAAGCAGTAGCCTATTAGAATGATTCTTTTGGATGGAATTAACACAACGTTGGAATAATTCTTAGTATGAATTGTTGTAGTAGAATAATAGTTAGAACTTAGAAGGATTTGAAAGGCATTATGCCATCATATTATTGAGGTTTAGCAAGGGTTAGCTTTGCTTCACATTTGGTTTGGTATGACTATCAAATAAGCTAAAGTCATAATGATATTAGAATATTTTTGTTCCTAAATTAGTAATACATATAATGATTTCAGATTCTAATATTTCAGCTTTGCTTCAACAGTTGGAAAAAATTTGACCTTACAGCATCCTAAATATATAACCATGAAAAATTCTCCCCTCCAGGACTAGACTATAAGTATTACAAATACAACCAGGGGCATAATGGACATTTATAATTTATTATGTAACTATTATTTAAAATTTTAAAGTAAAGGTAAAATGGACACGTCACCACTTTTGTTTGACCCAGATAGAATATTTTCAGAAGGGCATTAGTGTAATTTCAAGGGTTTGGGGAGATAATTTTACATTTTTGGATAGAAGGCATAAATTAATCCTACTTAAAAACTTAAAAGATGTTGTTGACAAGCTTAAATCTGCAATAGAAGTTCACTTACGCCGATAAGCATTATTGTATGCTACATCATATCCTAAAGCAAGTCTCTGTAAACGTAAATCTTATTATACAATATAATATCCAAGACAACAGGGGATTACTGAACATTGTTACCAATATTCAATGAAGATATCACCATTTAGTCAATAATGTCATCGTACGAAAGATATACAAATATGTTATTATTGGATATTATTTGTTTACATGTGAACTCAAGTTATAATGGGTAATATTTATTCTCATACTGAAAAGATTGATCCAGATACATATCAACTAATATTACTGGAATAGTCTGAGAATGAATAAGGGATAGTCAGTAGAAGTCATCCTCAGTAGTAGTAATTAGTGCAAGATCATAATTTTGGAGTTTGGTATATTGTTGGTATGTTAAGATATGCCCATTTTATTGGTTGGAAATAACCTTTATCTTGTTTTGTTCCAATTGCTGTAGAATCCACCCTCATGAAACTTAAACAAGGCTCCCATTGTAATCCAAGGTGTAACACTGAGGACTCTGCTAGAGCGGATCCAGATTGTACTATAATGGCAACTAGTTCACCCGAGGAGGCTGTGTCTTCTGATGCTGATTGTTGCTCGACTGATTCTTTCTCAAACTCCATACCTTGTTTGCAATCCACTGGCCCCTTAAAGGCTCAAGGGAACAGGAATATGTCTATTCTTTATTTCTTCTCAAAATATAAGAGTTCTCACTCTCAGCATGCACAGAGCTCAAACGATAAAGAGGATATGGCTATAGAGAGCGGCTATTCTTCTTCTTCCAGTGGTTCACCTATGTCTAGCTGTTGACAGTAAAGAAGTGCCCGAAGACAGAACTGGAATCAGGAAAGAGTGGTTCTTTTCTCTGGTTTGGTTCAGCATTTAAGTTGTGGACTAACCCCACCTGTTGTGTGTTTTCTTCTTCACAATTCATAATTGTCATCCACGGCTTGATCATGTTGTAACTATAATGTTTGTGGATTCTTCAGTTTTGTTTAGTTGATGTTCTCTTTTTAGTGATGTTCCTTCTCAGAGAATCAAGTTGTTATTTACTCTTTTTCAGAATCAATTTATTCTTTCCATATTTATAGCTCAATCAATGTAATTTCAGCTTCTCAGAAGTTGCTCAAATTCGTCCATCACAGGAGGACCATCGTAGGGCTCTCAAACTTTTGAGTTATGTTTGTATCTGGAATTTGAGTGGAAGTGAAGAAAACTGAATAGATAAATGTAGAAAAGCAAATTAGTAATACTCGTTTGAGATAAAAATAAATCTTAGTCTTGATTCAAACTAGTATTGGATCAAATATGAATCAGATTTAAGTAACTTAATAATTTTTTAAATATATCTTATTATTTTTGCACTAATCAAATCAAACTATTGAACTTGAAAGCTTATCGACAAAAATATTTGTTCGAGTTTGATTTATTAAGTTTTAAAAATTAAATTCAAACAATTTTTTATCGATCAACTTCAATCGAGTAGTTTAAATTTAGTGTCAGCACTAATAATCATACAAGCATTTCCTAACCCAATTTTCTCGAAACCTGAAAAGAACATACATCTTTTTACCATTTGCCTTAAGAAAGATGGTTGTACTCCTCTAGCTTGGAATACAACTTTCATGTAAGCTCTAATCAATTAACAGAAAAAGAATCAGTGATTCACAAATAAAGAATCAAACAATTTCTTTAACCATGGCAGAATGAAAATGACAGAAGTCGAAAATTGAAGTGTGTCGTTACATTTCTCAGTAGTTAGAATACAAAAATGAAGTACGAACTGCAGTTGAGGTGGCTGAGGAAACCCCAAACTAAGAGTTGTAACATAAGAAGATTATTCCTTCAGCCATGGCTCTAGAACCGGAGTCCATTCACATAGTTCTCCTTCTTTGAACCACAGAGCTTCAGAGGGAAAGTAAACACAAATCAGTTGTGACCAGGGATGTATTATGAACAAAGCTCCATAACATAAACACCTTGTGTAGTCACACTATATCATATTACATGGTACACATCCCTAAAAGTTGTACGAAGTAGGAATTATATCTGCTAGATACTAGGTTTTTGAGGTTTCTAAAAAGAAGGGAACCCCTACACAATTTCACTATGTCGTCGCTTTATGTCAAAAGAGTATGCAAACAAGAGCAGTACATATTCGAAAGATATCACCTAGAATATTTTCCTAATGCATGATCTTTAGTTCAAGGATCTTCTCGCTACATACGTTTGCACAAATATATATTTAATTTGACTGCCTAAGTCTTGTTCATTTCTTTTTCTGGAGATACGATGGAAGATTCCTAGTGAATTTAGATTTCCACCAGTTTCTAGCTTATTCTTTGTGTGTTAAATTCCAAGTAGTACATCAAGATGTTACCATACAAACTTCGAACGTTTGATCCTTCACAACCTCATACATTCAAATCCAAAAAGACCACCATTCAACAAAGAAGTTATGAACTTTTACCTATTTCCCTTTTGCCGTTCTCAGGACTATCACTCCCATGAACCACATTCCTGCCAATGTAATAGCATAAAATCTTGAGACTCAATAATTAAAAAGAAAAAATAATCAATTTAAGTCCATGGATTTCTGCTGTGATGCAGAAGTAATGACAAAAGCATGTTTGTAAGATAAGTTTTGACCTTCCAGTTTGAACAGCAAGATCTCCTCTAATCGTGCCTGGCTCTGCATTAAGCGGATTTGTTGCTCCAATTAACTTCCGGGCTGAGGCGACAACTCCAACACCCTCCCAGGCCTTGCCAGGAGACATTATAACACATTTGCAAGAAACAAGTCAAGAAGTAAGAAGATAAGAGTATAATTTACGACGAGTTGACTGAAAAGACAATCATAAGTTAGGAGAAGCATACCATACAAACAACAGGACCAGATGTAATGTAGTCAATCAGTTTGGGGAAAAATGGTTTGGACTGCAAATCCTTATAATGCTCCTGCAACCATGTGTAATTCCAATGCTCAAAGCAATGAAAATTGGACTAAAGCAGAAAGATAAAATACATTATCCAAAATTTAACACAATTGCTAAAGATGATTCAGCCCAAGCCTTCTCAAAATCCATGAAAAAGAAAATAATAATTAAGTCAGTAAATATTCAATTAAATTCTCAAAAAGAAACAGACCTGTGCTAGTTCTTTTGGGCATTGGAAGAGCTTCAATCCTTTCAACTTAAACCCCTTTTTCTCAAACCTGGAAATTATCTCTCCAACCTACCACAAAAACCAACCAAAATAAAAGGAGAAAAGAAAAAAAAAACAATGTAATAAGTTATGAATATCTAATTCAATCACATTATTGATTAACAAATGAAATCTTACAAGCCCACGCTGAACCCCGTCTGGCTTAATCATAATATAACTCTCTTCCACATCTTCCTGTACAAACAACAAACATAACGACGGAAACAAACGAACAACCGGAAATTCTTGCAAAACCATGAAAAAAGGAAATTGAAGTTAAATACCAGTGAAGCAACTAAGTGGGGAAGGAAGATGTGGGCTTTGTGGAGGTTCTTGGAAGCATAGGGGCGAGACGGGGAATACGTGAAGAGAGTTGAACAAGGTCGGAAAGCGGCGAGGTGGGAGGTGCGTAGATTAAGCCTGCGGGTGGGGGTGTGGGATAAGCGGCCATTTCTTGCAAGTGAGGAAGAAGCATAGGGAGTCGGAGTTGCTACACCTAACACAGCCACAGCATCCATTTTTGTCACCTCAATCCCCTCTCTGCTCCTGCCGAGTCAAGACTTAAAGCAGCCCTCGGATGAGGTTACCTACTTCCATTTTGTACAATTTAAAAAACTAAGTAATATGTGCACACTCCATGAGCGTGCATATTTTTTAATCAGGACAAATTATAATTTTTCATTTGAATTATGTTTATTTTACATTTTATTATCAATTTTTTTTTTGTGAATTTATTATTTTAATTTTATTACATTTTTACTTTGTTATATATAATTATTTTTTTTGTTGATTTTTCTTCCGAAAAAAATATTATATATGCACTCTATGTGATTTTTTTTTACAAAAACATTTGATTAAAAAAATTATAAATAATAAAGTGTAAAATTTTGTAAATTTGAGTTGGTAAGTTGACAAAAAAATATATATAGATGTCAAAGTGCAAGGACGGACATAGTTCGAATGATAAAATGTAATCAACCATTTAAACTAGATAAATTACACTCTCATCCCCTAAGGTTTAGTGTAATTACACGTAAACCTTCTGTTATTTGGGAAATTATATCTAGCACCCCTAAAATTTGATTCATTATAACAAATAAGTCCCTACGTTAGTTAAAATTTATCGAATTTGCTTATATTAATAAAAAAATTAGAAATTGATATGTAATTACCCTCAATTAACTTATTACTCACTTGTATCCACGCGTTAATGCATGTGAGGAGGTAAATTTTTACCGTTATAAAGGTAGTTTAGTTCGGAAAAAAATATTTGACCTGTAATAAGTAAGTAATAAGTCAATCGAGGACATATATCAATTTTCATTCAATTTTTTGTTAATATCAACAAATTCGGTGAACTTTGACTAACAGAATTATTTATTTGTTATATGAAAGCAAACTCCATGGGTGCTATATATAATTTTTCAAACTAAGAGATCTACGTGTAATTACACAAACCTCAGTGGAGGGGAGTGTAATTATCCCTTTAAAGTATATAGGGTAAATTACAAGAGGCTCTTTTTATATTTATCTTAAATTATAAATATCTTTATGTTATTTGAAAATTACAAAAACTCTCCTGAAATTATAAATATACAATAAGCTATCACAAGGGGTATTTGTTAGTGTGTTTATAATTTTATGGAGTATTTATAATTTTTTAAATAATAAAAAAGTATCTATAATTATGTTCGGAAGAGTATATCAAAAAATTTAAAGCAATATTTAAATCTGACCATGTAAGCGACATATAGAACTGATCATGTAGGCGAAAGGTAAAAGATATAAAAATAACAATAAAATCCGCCATGTAGGCGGTATGAAAAACCGACCATGTGGTGGGAAAGCAAAAGAATATTTTTTATATTATGATAGATATAATAAAAATTGGATAAATTAAGGTAAGACTAGTTTGGGAGCCTTTTACATTTCGTTAATTTAACATGTATGAATGTTGGTGAAAGAATGCCACACCAAGGCCCAAACAACGCCATAAAATGGCAAAATTGGGCAACAATGGTAAAGCCAACCTTGTTCATACCCATAATTTAACTCAATGACCTAGAGTGTCTTTTCATTGTTTTTATCCAATTTCTCCTTATATTTATCAGTAATTAGTTTTTTTTTTCTTCTTTTGCGCCTTCCGCCTACATGGCCTGTTCTATATACCACCCACATGATCGGATTTAAATTTTGCTTTAAATTTTTCGATCCTCCATGGCTTAAGACCATGGTTCTTATGTTATCAGAGTCATGTTATTAAAGTTGTATTGGATAATTCAGCAGTATTTTATTTCTCTACTTAATATGAAGTATTTATTTGATAATAATATTAATCATGTAAAGAATACTAAGAAAGAGGAATATAAATTTTATGAGAATTTAGATCAATTAAATAAATGGACAATTCTTAAAGTAAATTCTAGACTAATTTAAAATTTTGGAAGATTTAACTTTTGAAAAATTAAGCAGGTAGAAAAAACTATTGAAAAATCTATTACACTTGGTAATGAGGATTTGAATGCCTTGGATATAAGGCATTACCAAAGAAAATATAAATTTCACTTTAACTATGTCACAATTTCGATTTATTAATTTGTGTAACGTTACTTTCAAACTTGCATCTAATAGGGTTGCTAATAGGTTGAAACTTTCCTTGATTCTATTATCCGATCATATATATTTTTTTTATTTTTATTTTTTTATAGGAGATTCTATTATCTCATCATTGACAATATAATAGTGACTTTTAATTTAAATCATTTTCTTACAGTTTAAAAGAGGGGGATGTTTACTATCATATGACAATTAAATTCGATAGAAGTAAGACGTATGATAGGTTAGAGAGATTTGTATTAAGAGAGTGTTGCCTAGGTCAGGATTCCATAATCAAGTCATGTCTCTGATCATCAAGTGTTATTATTTAGTTATTTAATCCTTCATGCTTAATGATTTGTTAGATTTTTTTTTTACTCGGGGAGAGGAATTTGTCAAAAAGACATTTTTTTTTCCTTATCTACTTTATACTATGTGCAGAGGCATTTAGTTGTCTTCTATAAGATAGAGAAGCTCAGGGGAGATTCATGGAATAGATGTGGCAAGGAATGCCTCGAGAGTTTCTCATCCATTGTTGCCGACGACGCTCTTATTTTATGTATGGCGACAAGTCAATGGATTTTTTTGAATGGTTTGAGTGAAAGGAACGTATCACTCAAAAGAATGAAATGCAAAAAAAAAAAAAAAATCAATAAAAATGAAAGAAAATAGCGTAATACTCCCTTGTATAATTCGCAAAAATCCCTCACCGCAGTGATTAAAATTTACCCACTTACTAAAATAATTAGATAACTTTACAAAATAAATTATTTAATACACCAACTTTTTAACCACTCTTATACAAACTTTTTTGACTCGTGATTATATCATTCAAACACTCAGCAATTTTTACATTTTGAGCATTTGTCCATTTTTATTAAAATCGAACACTCTAAAAAATTTCCAAAAATGGGGAGAGAGTAAAGTACAATTTGATGGAGAACTACAGGTGGAAGAATTCAAGAATAAGAGGCACGTGCGGTAATACTTTCGACTGCAGTGACGAACATCAATCAGATAAGAAAAAGACTCAATCAGCTTCAAGAAGAGTTATTTAAGTCTCTCCTTTGTGCATTAATTCATCCATGTGAAAAGTAAGCATCATCTCTGTGGGAACTCTTCCCCACTATTTTAGTAGTAGCAAGTAGTAGTAACAGGTAGAGTGATTACATCGCCACCTGCTCTGTACGTTCATACACTCTGAATTGCGTCAGCACGATTCCTTTTTCAAGAAAAAACTTATCTTGTGGCTTAGATTGAGAGAAGGGAAAAGTTGATAGGCATTCAAATACATAACCCTTTTCTGAGAAGATTTTTGCTACACCCTGCAAGAATTTCTGCAAGAAATGGCTCGGAGTGCAGTGGGGTTTGTGGGTTTGGATGAGGTCTCCTTGAAATTAGCTGCCTCTCTTCTGCAGTCTGGCTATGCAGTTCAGGCATTTGAGGTTTGCCCATTTCAGAATTATTATTTCCTTTTTTTTTCATATGTAGAAGTCTTGTTTTCTGTTTTGCTAATTATCTGAGAAGAAATGAAGATGGAAAGTACGATCAAGATGGTCAACGTATGGTCTTTCTCTTTGCTTCTCTGTTTTGTCATTTTCGTGGTGTTCTGTTTTTTTTCTCATGTCTTGTTCTGTGTTGTGTGTGTGTGTGTGTTCTTTTTTTCTTGGGCGTTCTTATAAATTGAATAAATTGGGAAAATGTTTGATACGATCAGTTAAAATAAACTGAAAATATTCTGGTTGCAAAGAAAATGTTGCGATTGATAGCGTTCCTTAGTGAACTTCAATCCTGGTGAAGTTTTGAGGTGAATACAATTGCTAACCATATTTGTTGAGGGAATCAAATCAAGAGTAGTGAAGATCCATGCTGACGAGATCATCAGCTCAAGTTGATGCAACCTTATTCATGGATGAACGGCCATTGCACATTATCATCTGCCAATTCTATTATGACATTTTCCAATTTATGATCCTTGGTCACATTCATTTAGTTGGTCTCCTCTGGCAATTGATTCTGAGTCCATAATTATATATGTGATACTGGAATACGTTTGATATTCTATGTGATATAAAGGACTTAGCAAAATAAATCTACGGAAAGAAATGATGCGGCAAAAGCAATACCACCTTAAAAGATGTTAAGCCCTTTTCCTATGCATAATGAACATAAAAATATATGTCCTGAATGCACACACGGGGCATCACCGATCCATTTAGACTGCAAACATATGAGACCCACTTTCAAGAATACATCCGCAGCCAATTTCTTGTCAAAATTCCCCCATTCATGTAAAAGTAACTGATTTAAATATTTAGGTTCCAAACTTTGTTTTACTTTATTTGTCTGTTTGTCTGACTTGTGCTTGAAACTTATACATTGCTGACTTGTGCTTGAAACTTATACATTGTAGGCATCTAGTCAACTGTTGGATGATTTCTCAAAACAAGGAGGTAAAAGGTGTACCAATTTGATGGAGTCAGGGCAAGGTGAAGATATATCTACCTTTTGCAGGGTTCCTGTTGTCATTTTTCTTCTTGTTGAAATTTGAAGTGGTTTAAGATCATACCAAATTGTTTTGCATGAGTAGCTGGCAAGACGTTTTTTTTCCTCACTGATTCTATGATGTTCCATCTTACATTGTGGTTTGTACTTATAGTAATTGTACAGTTGAAAACAATTAGATATAGTAAATTGGATATGTTCTTGCTGTGAATAGACTAGCTTGACCATGTCCAAAGTAACAGCGACACAAATCGGAATGACAGACACAAGATGTAAGTAAATGTAAAAAGGAGATCAAGAAATGGAAGGTCCTTATATTTAATGTTGTTGTTGGTTTGTACCTGGGAAATCCATTCATATTGCATAGATGCTCTTACTTCTGAAGACCCTCATAAAAGAATTTGTGACAAGGGACATGCCTTAATTAAAATTGTGTTCTAAGCTGGTTGTTTAAACCTATTCTGCTGGGGATCAAATAGAGCAGACTGCTCTTCTGTTTGGTAGTTTGAGGCTTAATAGCTTAAATTTATGATATCTCGTGTACATTCTTTGTTGACATTTGACATTTTATTTGTTTGTCTGAACATGCAGGTGTTAATGCTTTGGTCATACTTATATCTCATGTTGATAAAATAAATGACCTCTTTTTTGCTGATGAGGGTATTCTAAGAGGTCTTTCAAGCTTGTGAAATGGACATTCTTTATTAGTTGTGACTCCTTGGGTTTGAAGTGTACTAATATTTCCACCCCCGCCCCCTGAATTTCCAGGATTGCCGAAAGATGTAATCATCATCGTCCATTCAACCATTCTCCCTGCACATTTACAGAAGCTGGAGAAAACTCTTACAGGCGAGTTTCAGTTTATTAGCTTAATTATTCTTCTAATTGAATGACATGTTGTCCAAAAATTATTTGTTCTACGGAAAATATGTATGTGCTGCCTAGTTTGTAATTTCCCAGCAGATTCTGTTGTCACGAGTATGCATATGCATGCTTAATATTTTCTGTCTTACTGTGATAGACACTTCCATTTCAAAACAAAATAGGTATTGTTCACAATTCACATTCAACAAAATTTCCTTTTGAAACTTCATTTTAATTTGTTTATGTATAAAAACCATATTATGTTTATGCAGCAAAATCAACCAAAACTTTTTATCTTTAGATCTCTGTCCCAACTACATCGTTAAGGTGGCTATTTTGCTTGGTTGATCTAAACTTTACCATTGCATTCATTTGAATTGAGGAGACATTTTTTATGGGACTAAGAAAGAACAATTTAATTACATGAAAAATCTATTTTGACAACTCCTATTTAAGTTTGCTTTGGGAGCTTTCAGTAATCCTATTGGACCATCACGAAATGAGCATAGTTAAGTTTAGTTTGCATTTTATCAAATGCTTTCTCCATTTTGTTCAAAGTATGCTGGAATATTAGGATGGTGACTACCTTAGTGTACAAAAAGATTTTTTTTTCCCCTAAAATTTGATTACGAGGTTAGTTTATGTGATGATTGTAGATATGACATGGAATGAGTGAGATTTTGGTATTAAAGTTTATCAATTATCCTATTGTATCTGGAAAACCACATATCATAAGGTTATATACAGAGAAGAAAATGGAAGAACTACCTGTTGTGAGGATAACTATAATCATTAAATCCAATGGTTTATTTGATATTATTAAAAGAAATGAGTTATGTAGCTTTTAATTGTCATGTTATACTAATTTTCTTCTCCAGTTGCATGCTTTCTCCCAACCTTTCTTGGCATAGCAATGTTTTGCTTATATATTCTGTGTTTCATTATAATTAAGCGTGGTTATTTTTCGTAATCCATAGGCACATGCATCATGTTGCTCTAAAGTGCGAAGTTTTTTTGTTACTATTTCATTCATCTCCTTTATTCTATGTTTATCTCTCCATGCAGGCACGTCAACTCTAGTTTAATTATCATTTTTTATTTCATCTATAATCTTTTGAGTGATAAATGAACCTAGAAATTCAAAAATTCGAATTGTACATAGGTGAAATTATTGGTATTATTTACCCCCATCCATGGGGATTGGGGAAGGAAATAAAGGTCTCTACTTGAAGATGGAATTGTGTGGATGAGAAGGATCTGTTGCTGTATGTTGTGTATCCTATTTTACTTCTCCCCCCATATCATATAGTTTCACATTGTACTTGCAGAGGATTATCAGATAGAAATCGTTGTTGATATGCATGCTTCAAAAGCAGTGTCTGAAGCTTGGAATGGAAAAGTCATGGTAAAACTGTGGGATTATGATGTTTTATATATTAAATTTTATCTTGCTGTCCATGTCCATACATGAAACTTCTTTTTTCTTTGGTTTGGTCATTGATCTTTCAGATTTTCATCTGGACAACCGGAATCTATCTCTAGGGCGCAACCCTTTCTTTCTGGTCCACTTTCCTTTCTCTTTTTGTTTCTTTTGAAGCAATTCCTGTTTGCAGATTACTCTGAAATTATATGTTCTATTTATTGGTCATACTGCTGAGTTCAACTTTTGCTCTGTGGCAGCCATGGAGAAAAAACTTTTTTTATTTGAGGGTGATATAGGTGCAGGCAGGTATGTTTTCTTCTTGGCTCATAGATCTCCATGACCTATTAAAAACAAGAACTTTTTCATGTTCATAGACAATTAGCTTCTAATTAGGATAAAAAGTCCATGTTTGTTATATACTCATGCAATAAAGTACAGGTTTCACATTCAATTTGCACAGATCAATTGATAGAGCAACCAATAATAGAAAACGCTCACGGTTCATTGATGGATTGTATGCGATGCTGTGTTTCTCATTGTGAGAATCACATGATTCTCAACACTTATATTTACTTTTTCTGTTTTCCTTGCAGCAAAAGTAAAATGGTAATTGAGCTTCTTGAAGAAATTCACTTTGTAGCTTCACTTGAAGCCATGTCTCTTGGTGCTCAAGCTGGAATTCATCCCAGAATAATATATGATATCATCTCCAATGCAGCTGGAAATTCATGGTAACTAAGTTATGATTGCTCCATTTTCTTTTGTTGTAACCATATAAACCCTTTCGAGCATCATGAGGGAACAAACTTATTTGATCGTCTTGTTCTCTTTTGATAGATTGGTGTCACTTTGTGTAGAAAATTAAGCTGCAACTGCTACTTGTCTGCATCCTTTTATGGACGATTACATGTTCAAGTAGTCATTTTGAGTAGCATTCTGAACTAGATTAATATGAACAAGGGACTCTAACTTGTTTCTATCTTATCATTTTGCTCTAGAACTTATTTAGTGGACTTATATAGTGCAAGGTGCCATACCCTAGGCACATGAATATCATCTGCTATGAAGCTTTCAGAATAATTCTTGACTTGTGAGGTGTAGCATTAAAAACAAAGTGATGGAGGTTCAGGAACAAGATGGAACAGAACGCTTTATTGATCTTAGATGCAAACTGGATTCTAGGGGTTAAGGTCTTATTGTGAATGTTGATAAGAATGCAATTTATATTGAGGCTAACACTTGGCTTTTCTGGAGATTTTGCAGTAAGTTATGGTTTTCTATGTCCTTGCTGTAAGAATAGGTATATAATGCTTATTTCGTGGAAAAGAAATTAGACCAGGGATATAACATACAGCTAAGTGGCTCGGATAGATACTGATTTAGTGTCTATGTTTATTTGCCGGACAACAACAATTTTACAGTTACTTGATATATTATGTAAACCTGAGAGGTTGACCTATATTTACAACAAATCCTAGAGTATCAGTATCTATCCTTGTTTATCTGAAGTTACAGTACAGTAAATCTTTCCAATGATTGAGCGTTATAGCCGGACCTAATTGGTTTAGTGTTTTTTTTTTTTTTCTTTCATCTTTTCAATGTTTTGCAGGGTTTTCAAAAATTATGTTCCCCATTTGTTAAGGGGTAACCAGTCCACTCATCATCTCCTCAGTGCTTTTAACCAGAACTTGGTAAGATATCAAAATATATAGAATGCGGTGGTATGCTGGCACTGCCACTGCAAAGTTAGACGCAATGGTTCATGTTGTATTTCATATTGATGTTTCTTCACGTTATTCTAGATGTGATAATTTCTCTTGTATCTCATATTGTTGTTTCTTTTTATTCAGTTACCTGCTATGACTTGATGGAACACTTAATTAGAACTGTTTCCAGAACCTAAACTTGTGGTAGTAGCGTTCTTGATATTACTGAACATAATGTATCTGTTTTCTTTCATCTCGCATTCATTTACATGGATGTGTATAGAGGGGAGGGAGGGATAGAGGATGGGAAAAAGGGTTTATGAAACTTTTGCTTTCCACTCAGGACAATAACGCTCTATTCCTATTTCAAACAACTGACATTCAGTTTTGGTAAGTTATCCCACTTATCTCGGTAGATAAAGTTTTGGGGATGAAGCATGCCTTAATGAAGTTTTAGTGTCTGATGGAGTGCAAGTGTTAGATTTAGGATGGATTTAATAAGGAGTTGTAGCCGGAACACGAAATAGAGAGTTTTAATCAGTAAACAAGAAAGTAAGGTAAAGATCTTAAAAGTTATAGTCAGTTGAAATAAAGGTAGGGTAAAGATCTTAAGTAGTGAAAGTGTCATTCGTACTAGTATATCATGAATACTTTCCTGCAACTGGTGGTGGAAGAACAAGAGCCTGAGTGCATTTATTATGAATCTTCGTGGCTGAATAATCTAAAATTTTAACCATCTTTATTTGGGGTTCATGATGGGTCAAAGCTGGCTAAGGTTTTGAAGCTTGAATAGATTCAGGGAGAAGAATTTTAGGGCTTTTTTAGAAACTGTGAACACTAACTTGGAATAATTAAAATTTAAGAAGGAAGACAGAATGGTGCTTCCTCAGGAAAGATATTTGGCTTTTAATTTTCTTCAATACTGCAATTTATGCAACTGTTTAAACTGTTATAGATTCTCTTTGAAACCTGAAAGGCTGAAACTATTGAATGCTATTGCTAGATCCAGAAAATAGGGGAACAATGGAACATAAAATTGAAAATTCAAAAATTTCATTTTGGAAACATTGAACCTGCTCCTGGAAGTGCATAGTTTCAGTTAATTGACAGAAGGCTTGCTAATTTTAACCTTGATTTCGATATGGCATAAAAGGATTGGTAGTCCAATCCATGCTGAATCAATGAGAATTTTGAGATTGGTCCAACACCTTCATTCAAGTTTTCTCATCTTTGTGGCCTAAATACGGATGAATAAGAAATTCACCAATGGAACAGCTTTAATAAGAATCTTTGGCTATACTCATCCTTGATGATTATGCTTTACCATCATCCTCTGTTTGGTGTTGCTTGGCTGCCTTTGATTTTCCGAATTTGGTTCTGATTAATTTGCATGTGTGTTTAAGGGAATAGTTTTGGAGATGGCAAAAGCACTAATATTTCCTCTTCCGCTTTTAACTGTTGCTCACCAACAAATCCTTGCAGGTATGGCATACATATCTTAAGTTAAAGTTAGTTTAGACTCATACTATGATGTGTTAGGCAACAATTACATGTGGCCTAATGCAATCTGATTTTTCTTAGCTTCTCTGTCTTTTTTAACAGGATATTCACATGGTGTGAAGGATGGTGAGGATACTGCATTTCTCAAAGTAAAATAATAATAGAACTTCTTGATGTTCTTCCAATCTTGCTTTTCTCAGACCTCTTATCACTTATCTCAACTAAATTTGTGAACAGGTCTGGGAAAAGTTATCTGGAGTGAACATCATAGATGCAGGCAACGCCAAAGCTTACAATCCAGAGGAACTGGCCAGTAAATTATCTACCAAGTCAAAAACTGTAAAGCGAATCGGATTTATTGGGTTAGGAGCAATGGGATTTGGCATGGCAACACATTTGCTGAAATCAAATACTGTTCGTGGTTATGATGTAAGTCTTCAACTCCCGGGTCAGTCTTCTTATAATCCTTGCTCAGGCAAGAAAAACTTATCAGATAACATGAAAATTGCATTCATTCCACATTTCAAGTAGTTCTGTTACCATATGTCCGGTTTATGCTTAGGATGTCTTATTATTTATTACCTTTTCTACACAACTGAATAACTTCCTCTGTAATGCTCATAATTTTTTTTACCAGAAAAGTAAGTCTCACTCCAAAGAGACCTTAAATTGTATTGTTTTAGTAAGATCATAAAGTCTTAATTCAAGAGCTCAACCTCAAATGTATAGTATTGAGATTAAGGTGATAATGGTAAAGATTTACACCCTAAAAATTAAAGGGTAAATTACTCATCCCTGCAAAAGCTCCTCGTTAGATCAGAATTACATTTATACTATTTGAGATTTGCTTCATCTTACATTTGTCTCCTTTCGTTAATGTTCTGACAAAAAAATATGTAATTGCCCTCAATATGTGACCAGTTTTTATTGACCGATTTTGATCAATTTTTATCAACGAAAATGCCCTTTGGACGTAATTGTAAGTTCCTTTTATATGAAATGGGAGTATTTGTAATTAATAAACAATGCAAGGGGTCTTTGTACTATTTTTAATGACCAATTTTTTTATTGATATAAATCAATAGTTCATATCTCGTTCATTTCAAATTTGACATGTTATAAGATATATATATATATATATATATATATATATATATATATATATATATATATATATAAGAATGTTTATAAATATATAATAAATAAAAGGGTAAATTACATTCCCACTCTTTGAGGGTTGCCCTTATTACAAATACACTCCCTATTAGATTGAAATTTACGATTTCCCCATTTGAGGTCTGGAAAACCTTACAATGCTTGAAGGGTGTAAGTGCAAGTACAAATAAGAAAAGAACAAAAAGACTCTTGGTGAAATTTCAAGAATTGACATCCAAACATAGGCTATCACACTGTTACTTTCCTAAACAAACCCTCATTCTCATATCTTGTCTCTTGCCCTTCAATTCACTTGTCTCTCTTCATGAGTTCGCCCGTTCAAACCCTCATCGTTGGCCGTTGACCTTGCGATTATTTTCAGCCCCGATGCGCAACTTCTCTTTATCGGTCCAATGTCATCTTTTTCATTTAGTGAACTCCTATCTATTCTTCTCTCTATGCGTTCAGTCTCATCTTTCCCTTTTCATTGGATGATAATCATCGAAGATTGCTGGTGACGCAATCCGTCACCAGCCAAAACCTTACTGGATGGATAGAGTTACATGTAAGCTGGGGAATAAACCTAAGGTTGGATTATTGTAATTTTTTATCTCACACGGATGTATCTATAAGTAGTAATTAGGGCAAACTTTAGCCAGTGTGCATGTAATTTATGCTAAATATAAAAATATGAATATATATAAGATATACAAGATCTATTTATTCAACATATATAAAATATATGAAAAATTTTAGAAACTATAACAAGAACTTTTGACTATATGAAAAATACAATATATATTTCTTCATAGTATAAAAATATATATAATACAAAACTATAAAATATATATTATAAATGGTATACAACAAAAATTCATAACAAGCATATATGCTAGTATTGAACATGCATGCAATATGATGTACATATAGATAACATACAAATTCATATATATTATCAAACTAATACTTTTGTATATTATATGTACGAGTATAACCATATATTTAGACGTAATTATATATTAAATATAGTAAATATGTCTGAGTCATAATTATTTTTATATTATAAATTAGCCAAAAGTTGCTTTATAAATTCATTTTTGCCCATGTTGCCTGGTCTTCAATTCTTCAGCCTTTTATGGACCATAATGCCCCTAGGTGGTGTATCTGTAAGTATGAGACATGAAAAGGGATGTCTGTATTGTATTGAATTGACTTTTATATAAAAAAATAACTTTTATTTATTATACCAATTTTTAATTTAAGTAAAAAATTGATAATATTGTACTTTTTTATCTTTAAAATTTTTCTAATCAAGATTTTTATATTAAAAGGAATTAGTTAGTTACTACTTTCTATTGTGTATCTTATTATGTGCTAGTTAAATAAAACAATTCTTGGAATTAATTTTCTTTTATTAATGTAATTAACTTGTATTAATTTAATTACTCTTTTTTGGGTAATAAGATTGATTATTAAATTATAAGTGTAAATTCAAATTTTATCTCATACCCATTATTTTAAAATTTTAACATTAAAAGAACTTTTTATTTCTTAGATCAATATTCATTTACTATTATCGTATTCATTTTTAATTTAAGTAAACTTCAAAATCTTGTATTTTGTAATCTTTTAAAGTTTTTAACTTAAAATTTTCTATAGTGAGAAGAAATTAGTTACTAATGATATTTCATCTTTGGTGAGTAGGTGTATAAACCAACCGTATCCCGATTTGAAAGTGAAGGTGGCATTGCAGGGAGCAGTCCTGCTGAAGTATGCAAAGGTAAATCCGCAACTCAATGAGGGGAACTGCTGCAAGCATGAAGCATTAATTTCTCAGAAATGTTGCTAATTGACATTCTTTAAACATTCTGTATAATGGCTTCTCCTCCGTCTTCGTATTAAAGTGGCATGCAAGATACATAATTACCTCGAGACACTTTCTTTCTTCTAAACATGGCACCTAAGTGACTACTATCCGCCATTACATCATTCTCAATTTCATTTCAAGGATAATGAAAGGTAATCTAAAGGTCACTACTTTATTTGTTCTCTAAAGAAATCCTTCATCATATTGGCATGGCAAAACACATGAGTCAGTGAGTTTCTAAATATTCTGGACAGCAAGCTTTCTACTAAGAAGAATGGTTTCTTATATTATCTTATTAGAGTACCCTTTGATGGCTGTGAGTACTTAACTTTAACTTTTCTATGCCTAACATATCATTATCTCCAGATGCGGATGTATTGGTCATAATGGTGACAAATGAATACCAAGCTGAAAGTGTTCTATATGGGGATAATGGGGCAGTCGCAGGTATGAGTCTTTGGTTCTTATATATAAATTGAACAGGACTGACTTGTCTGTTGAAGTTGCAGCCCTTCCATCTGGAGCATCTATTATCCTCTCGTCCACGGTATCTCCAGCATTTGTCAGCCAGCTAGAGCGAAGGTTGCAGAGTAGGTCCTAGCATATTTCCTATGTTATCCTTTCAGTGAATGGATTATACTGCATCCTTCCAAGTGATGAAAAATTGAGTTGGATTTAAGTTGGAGTTTGGTCACATTTACTCAATAAACACACAATTTTTCCTGATTGATTGTAATTTTCTTTTTCTCCAAAATGTATGTGTTTCTGATCACATGCCCAAGAAGGCCTTGCAAACCTTCTTTAGATTACCTGTTTGATGGTAGGTTAATTACCAATTAGAGGTTGAAGCATCTGAAGCATCAAGATGATATATATTAACTTATTAATATGCAAGCATGTCTGGTTATGCATGTGTCTATATACAATATGTCTATATGTGTTTATTTATGTTTTGGTGAAGTCTCAAAACCTTGGTGGAGAATGTGGAAACAATGAGAAGGCTTGAAATACTTTTGGAAAATTTTCATGTGCAGAAAATTTATCTCTGTTTCAGATGTAATAGTGTCGACTGTACATTAGTTGATTTTTCAAGAATCAAGTTGAAGTCATCTAAATTGATGCACTGGAAGTGATTGAAAGGCAACTTTTCCTTTCAGTCAAATTCCAATAGAAGGGAGGAATCAGCAACAATGTTATTTTGCAAAAGTTAGAAGTGTTAAATGCATATTAGGCCAACTATCCTCGACCAGAGCCATGGAATCCTTGAAAATAAGCTGCTAGCTATTGACTGTGATGATATTTTGGCTGCACATTGACCCTGTAAAAAACTAAATTCATTAAATGCTTTTACAATAAGAAAATGTTTGGTCGCCCTTGGTGGTGCTAAGTTTGGTGCCAAAATTGCTGGCTCAGCTGGGGCTTTACTTTAGTATAGAGGATGAAAAGCTTTGTTGCTCAAGGTATAGGTCGTGTGGTGACTCTCCCTGCGTAAAAGATTAGGTACTAGTTCAAAAGTTGTGTTGCTGATGCTGTTTAAATTTTGACTGTATATGGTGCAAAAGCTCTAAAACCATCCATGCCCAGTTATATATTATAAATTGACATCCAAAGTGGGAGACTTTTATCATTATTAATTTTGGCACTTGATATGGCGGCTGTCTTACTTTCGTATAGCGAGTTTCAAAGGTCTGAAACTCACTATTTGGTGAGTTTTACAGAAGATATTAGCTTGCATTTTTCCATTTTGAGTTTTGACTCTGAAACCAAGCTAGTGTGACCATGTTTACCTTTGTCATCCTGAGTAGATTCAACTTACAGTGTAAAGAGGTAAGTTTGTCTAACAGCACAAATTACCTATATTGTCTAATCTAGAAATTCATGATGGGGATGTTGAGAAATTGTAAGAACATACAAAAGAAGGGCATGGAGTCTAGGCAGTAGTTGGTCTTGGGTGGAAAGAGGTGTCACGATTGAGTTCTGCTGATTAAAGTGTGCATTGTGGAGCTGGGATTAAAATTGTGTTTGACAACGGCAGTTATCATGAGTTTGGGGTGTTGTGTTGCTAGAGGTGATGACAAAATTAAAGATGATTGAGTCATAGTAATAATGATGCTGAAGGTGTACAGGTTGAGTGTATTTTTGTTGCTGATACTGATGTGACCTGAAGTTTGCAAAATTCCATTGCAGCCATTGCTTTCTTCTCCTATTCGTCTTTGAATTAATGTTATGGCACTTAATTTTTTTATGTTCTTCCGCTGGATTGTCATGGCTTAAAAAGTTGGCAGTAGATGAATTTCACTTCTAACAGGAAGTATGTAAAGTTAGATGTTTGCTGTTCAAATGGAAAATCTTTTCTCAAAGATGTATCAAGAGGCTGGCAAACAGGAGCCATGAGAACCATGGTCCTAATAGAAGTGGTTCGATGTCAGTTAAATGAAATATAGTGAAATATTAATAGTAGTTCCACGATCAAGGTCCTGTTTATTTCACATTATACTATAAATTAGAGAAAAACACTGATCACTTTTAAGAACAGATGAAGTGTTCGCTAGTAAATAAGACCTGAAATTTCTAATCATATACAAGATTGTAGTTGCTTTTATACTTTATTATTGAATGTATATCACGCAAGATTTAAAATAAACAGTGTCCAAGAGAGTTTGATTGCCAAATTCTGAATTTTAGTTGATCGAACTTGGTCATCTCCGATAACTCAAGGAAGCAGCATATTGTTTATATTTCAGATACTTATATCACTGTGACTATCTATCTTTTACAGATGAACAAAAGAATTTGAAGTTGGTGGATGCTCCTGTCTCTGGTGGTGTGAAGAGAGCCGCCGATGGAACACTTACTGTATGAATATTGATCTTCATTCATATCTTGATATGGAGGAAAAAGTGACCTTGAATGGTTGCCTTCTGTACTGGGTTGATGTTCCTTGAATGGGAACTGAAAATAGAAATGTTTATTTCAGATAATGGCATCAGGTGCAGATGAAGCACTGGAACATGCTGGTCAAGTCCTTTCAGGTTGATGAAATGTGCTTGATAAAGTTGAAGGAATGGTAGATTTTGGATCGTCAATTCTAGAATAACGTTTTAAAACTGAAGTTATTTGATTTATCGGTGCAGCATTAAGTGAGAAGCTTTACATCATAAATGGAGGTTGTGGAGCTGGAAGGTATATCTAAGTTAGAAAATTGGTTTCTCCTCCTTTAGCCTTTCACTAAATCATTGGATTTTGTTAGCATAAATGCGTAATAGTGAATGTATTCTGTCGATTCTCTTAAGGTACAATTATTATTCTTATTTTCTTTTCATAATTCATACTAAATGCTTATTACATTTGTTTCATATAATGTTCTCAAGTGGTGTAAAAATGATCAATCAATTGCTTGCTGGAGTTCATATTGCATCAACAGCAGAGGCATTGGCATTCGGGGCTCGATTGGGTCTTAATACAAGATTGTTATTTGAGGTCATTACAAATAGTGGTGGAACATCATGGTACGTCTGACGCACTTCAAAACATAGCAATCCTGTATTAGGAGGATTTTGAAAATGTTGCTTTAACTCCATGTTTTTCGATTTGATTTCTGCATCTGGATTTTCTTATATGCAATGCAGATATTGGTTACAGTACTGTGCAAGTCTAGCTTTTGCTGGGTGAATTTTCACTGTTAGAGTAGAAGGATAGGGATCTTATGTTGCCTTTTTTAAAGGAAAAGAATGTCATCCATACGTTGACTTTCAACTTGCATTTGCACAACTAAAATTGTTGTTAGACATGCGTGCTTGCTATTTTCAGTGAAGGGAAGTTTGCTTGCATGCTTGCTAGTCTCGTCCTCAGCTGCAGCTTCCAGAAAAATTGCTTGTAAAGCTTAATCTGTTGTCAATAACCCCAAATTAGAGTCCTGCAGAAAAGGTCGTTTATCCTTCTCAATATGTATGATTTCTGGGCTAGTTTCAAGATCAGTCTGGATCGGACTTTATGCCGTACACGTCATTATATTGGAATCTAACCATAATTATTGTTCATATACAGTTTCAGGCATTTAATTTCCTTATTATAATAGAAGTTATTCCCAAATTGAAACAATTTGCAATATTTTATGTGCCTCAGGATGTTTGAGAATCGTGGTCCACATATGGTAGAGAGTGATTATACACCATTATCCGCACTTGATATCTTCGTGAAGGATCTGGTAAGACTAATATGTACCAGAACATGCTGTTTCATGATTTCACCTGAAAGGATTCTGTTTATGGCTTATGTACAGTTTGCACGCAAGTTTATATGAGCGTAATTCTTTTACAGGGCATTGTTTCTCGTGAATGTGCATCTCGCAAGGTTCCACTTCATGTGTCAAATATTGCACATCAACTGTTCTTGTCAGGTGGGAAGAATGAGCTTATTTTTTAGTTTCATATATTTTTTCCTATCATTTTGATTGATGACAATTTCCATTTGCATGGTAGTGGTACTCACAAGTATAATATTTCATACCATAATTAATGACCAGTTTTATCCTAATAGTTTTGAGTTGGTAATATTTTTGTTGAAGTCTTTATCCTTGACCTTCTACTCATCTTTGATACTTGATAGGCTTTTGCTTCTGTATTTTGAAATTATAAGCCAATAATTGGAAAAGCTTTTAGCATGCAGCAGGTTGAGATTTTTTCTAAAAGTTTTCATTGAGTATCTGTTGAGAATTTCATAAATTGATTCTCCAAATAATTGTAAAATCACGCACAGATTTTACACAGGAAAATCACAACAAAATTTAAGTGATCCTTGGGATATCTATATGATTTGATTTTGGAGATCTTTTGTCTATTTTTAGTTATCCATATACTTAATTCACCTTTATAAATAGGTGAAAGTTATATCACCAAACTAGGAGAGAATAATATGATTTAGCCCTGTGGACATTTGTCTCACATAGGTCACATGTCATGTCCAACTTGAGGGGGAGTGTTGGGAATCAAAAAATTGATTCTCTAAATAACTGTAAAATCACAACAAAATCTAAGTGATTCTTGTGATGCCTTTATAATTTGATTTTGGAGATATTTCCTTCATTGTCATTAATCCATATATACAATTCTCCTATATAAATAGGTGGAGGTTATATCATCAAATTAGAGAGAATAATATGATTTAGCCCTTTGGGCATTTGTCTCGTAGAAGACAGTTAGCCCATCAGAAGCAAGAGCGAGGAAAAGGAGACCAACAACAATTTATATGTAGAACACCATCAGCAGTGAAAGGGACTCAGCCCATTAGAAGTAGAAACGTGTTAGATATATGAGACTAACACGCAGTTTAGGTGCACAACACCCATAGCAATGGCTTGGTGGAGCCAGTGTTGCCTATATAGCACAAGTAGTGTTGGCGCAGCCATGCACGCTGCGTGGAAAAGGAGTGTGTAAGGGCTGCTCAAGTTGCGCATGGAAGAGGTACCTTTGGTGGCGAGAGGTGAGTAGTCGCGAAGTGGAAGAGGCAAAGCGTCGGAATGCAACTAAGGTTCCAAGTGGTAGCGGCGCACAGTTGGGTTTTAGGTGGCAAGCGCACAACTAGGGTTTCAAGCGGCAAACGTGGCTAGGGTTTTAGCAATGTCTCTTAGTTCGGTCGTATGATCTACGTCCACGACACAAATGCCCGAAGGGCTAAATCATATTGTTCCCTCTTATTTGAGGATATAACCTCTGCCTATTTATATAGGTGAATTGCATATGTGGATAATAGAAAATAGAGGAAATATTTCTAAAATCAAATCGTATAGATTTCACAAGAATAACTTAGATTTTGTTGTGATTTTCCTGTGTGATTTTACAGTATGATTCTCAACAGTATCAAATTTTTGCAGATATGAAGGAGATGCATGTGCATAGTAATAAAATTCCAAAACATAATTATGGATTTTTGGGGTTGCTTTCTAAATTTCTATAACATCAGACAGATTATTTAAAGAGATGTAAAGTAGCACCATCCAATTTGACATAAATGTTTGACTTCTATTTTTATTTATTTATTGTTAAAAAGCATAAAACGATTTACGTTTTGCAATGAATTATCTCTCATAAAATGATTATCTCATCATGTATAAATTTAGAAAATAATAATATAACATATAAAGTTATATAATAGTTTCATTTAATAAGTTTAGAAAATAATAATATAACATAAAAATGTGATTTAAGTGGTTGCATATTACTTCTACTAGTCTCACTCGATCTTGATAAATGAATCACCATTGATGCTAGCTTTACAACTTGTTCATTATCTTTTCAGCATTAGATGGACACTAGCTAAAAATATTTGGCCTTGAGCAAACGTTAATTTTTCTCTTCTGGGCTTATTTCAACTTTCTTCTGACTGATCAAAGATGCAAATCTATACATTTCTGATATCATGCGAAGCATATACATTGTAGACTGTTTAGTTGTAGAAATGGACCTGCATGAAGTAAATGATCCATCTTATGACCTTAAGTGACGGATTTAATACAACTTAGTAAGTTTTGTGGAGCAGGTTCAGCTGCTGGGTGGGGCCGAATAGATGATTCTGCTGTAGTAAAGGTTTGGCTCCTGATTCTAACTATTTGAAATTTGTACTGATTTAATTATATGGCCATGCAAGCAGTGAAGCCAACTACTTTTTTGGTTCGTTTCTCTAAACTGCAATGGTTCTATTACAGGTTTATGAGACACTTACAGGAGTCAAAGTTGAAGGAAAGCCCCATGCTTTGAATAAAGAATCTGTACTTCGCTCTCTTCCCCCCGAGTGGCCGACTGATCCTATCAGTGATATAATTAGCCTTACCCAGAAAAGTTCAAAAACATTGGTTGTTTTGGATGATGATCCAACTGGCACTCAAACAGTTCATGACATTGATGTATTGACAGAATGGTGAGTCTACTCACTTCTTATGTTAAGCATCCTTCATGTAAATGGACAATGATAGGGTCCTTCAATAGAACAAATGAATATAATACTAACAAGTTGTAGTCAGAATATTATGTCTATGAAAGAATGAACAGCTTATCTTATTATGTATAATCTATTTGTTTTTGTCTTAAAAAGTTGACCGGAAGGAAAGTCAGTTGCATAGACTATGAGATTGGTTGAGGAGTGAGGACAATTCTGGGTTCTGGAAAATGTGACTAAATGATGTCTCCTAAGCCTACAATGATGATCAGAGCCCTTTAAAAGTAGCACTTTTCACTAGGCTGTCTTGAATAATATTTGTCAGAGTTTTAGAGATAAGTGAAGAGAGAAACAATATTTACGTGGTTCGGTCATATGACCTACGTCCACGAGACAAATGCCCAAAGAGCTAAATCATATTATTCTCTCTTAATTTGATGATATAACCTCCATCTATTTATATAGGTGAATTACATATGTGGATAAGGAAATATTTCTAAAATCAAATCATATAGATATCACAAGAATCACTAAGATTTTGTTATGGTTCTCTTGTGAATTGGAGAATCAATTCATGATTCTCAACAATATTAACTAGAAGAACTTGAATTTGAAAGTTCGTCACATTGAATCATTTACATCTCATTAGATCAAAGTGGTGTAGGCCAATTCACATCAACCATTTTATTCCCAATATACCATGGTAGTCCAGTCCACTGAGTTTAACAAGTGATATTGACATGACTCTTTGGATCTCTTCCTACAGTCTGGTAAATTGGATTTGCATTAATTAAGATGAAGCATCCGTGCATAAGGTATAATATGCTTACCTCCTTTATACCATGTCCATGGTGGAGGTAAAGCTGTACTAAATTTTTCCACATTTCCAAGACTAGAAATATGGTGTAAGAATATCTTGATCAAAATCGGCAATTTGGTTCATGTGACAAATGAATTAGTTGTACATGGACATGAAAAAGAAATATAAAGAAGCACACAAGAGATGGTAGTAGAAGTACTAAGGACCAGATCTAGAGGATTTCATATTTGATTGCTCCAGATTAGTTTTCAGTCTGCAGTACTCACCCAGAAATATGGATTTTCTAGGTCTTGCATGTTTTACACTTGTTGATAACGAAGTCTCTTTTGGCAAAAGATGCTCTGCAATCCAGTTAAGATCTATTAGCCATTGAATATCTAAGGTCCCACTGGATCTAGGGTTTAATGATGGGAAGAGAAAGGATAAGCAAAAATTTGGGGGGCGGGGGGGGAACAAGTCAACTTAGTCTATAATGTGATAAAATAGTCATATTTCGTTCTGTGAATAAACTGGTCAATGACTTTTTGCTTTGATTTCAGGAGTATCGAGTCACTTGTTGCACAGTTCAGGAAAAAGCCTAAATGCTTTTTCATTTTGACAAATTCACGAGCAATAAGTTCTGAGAAGGTAAAGTAGTTGAACTATTTTCACATTTTGTTTTTCTTTTCCTGTTAGTACACGAAATTCATTTTTACTCAAGCAGGTGAGTTGGTCCATACGATATCTGTGATTATTAATTAGAACTGCGGTACAGGCTAGTGCTCTAATAACAGAGATCTGCCGTAACTTGTCTGCTGCTTCAAAGACAGTGGAGAACACTGACTACACTGTGGTTCTGAGGGGCGATTCAACATTACGAGGTCATTTCCCAGAGGCAAGGACATGATCATGCAGAGTTGCTTTACTTTTGAACTCTATACTTTTTCAAATGCTTGATGGTATGCTTTTCATATGTCTAGGAAGCAGATGCAGCTATTTCTGAAATTGGTGAGGTGGATGTGTGGATAATCTGCCCCTTCTTTCTACAAGGAGGCCGCTACACTATTGGAGACATACACTATGTTGCAGATTCTGAAACGTATTATTCTGTCACTTATGCTACATAATATTGTACAATAATTAACATAATCTGAGAAGCATAGTATATGCAGGCTCATCCCTGCAGGTGAAACAGAGTTTGCGAAAGATGCTTCATTTGGCTATAAATCTTCTAATCTGCGGGAGGTTTAGTACTTCTTATAATATTTATGACATCAATAACAAGTTAAACATGTTTTAACAAAGAGTTCAATAAGCTGTTTGTTTGAGACTTCAGTGGGTGGAGGAGAAAACAAGCGGTCGCATACCAGCAAGCAGTATCGCATCTATCTCTATCCAACTACTAAGAAAGGGTGGACCTGGAGCTGTTTGTGAACTCCTCTGCAGCTTGAAAAAGGTACAGATTATAGAGCGCTAATTGAGAAGGTCTATAGTCAATGGTCAATGCGTAATGCTTTCAATTACTTCTTGTCAAATTCAATCTTTCCAATTATTCTTATCATTTGGTCCCAAGTGGCATATGGAGGAGGGAGCAATGCAGGACTGGATAGATATATAATGAGGACAAAAACTTTTGCGGTCACAAATTTGTGGTATAGCAACTTTAAATTTCGTAAATGTTATATCAGAACCTAGCAATGGCTCTTGAAGATAAACTAATGCAAACAATTCTATTAGTACTTGTCTTGTTAATCAAGAGTATGTACAAAGACATGTTAGGACAAGCGCACATATGCCGGAGGATAGGTTGTTTTTTACTAGGAGGGTCTGTGTGTGTGTGAGTGGGATGCACGCAGCCTACTCACTAGCTTATGAGGAGCAACAATCATTTCATTCCAAAATAAGAAACTTGATCTCTGTGTTATCAAGGATAACTAACTATAAGCTTAGCAATCCCAAAATTTTCCCTAAGCGCTTTCCAAGACGTTGACATGACAACAATGGGATCTGACCATGTCTATATTTTAACTAAGAATAATAGGAAATATTCTAAATTAACAAGAGTAATGTTACCGATAACAAACTCAGTATTTTACGTTAGGGCTTTGTATCGACACTTGATACAGCCTACTGATACGGTTTATTTCTTTTATCTTTCCCTAAAGATGAGGGATCACGGTCCAGGTCATCGATATGCTAGCTCTCGCTCTGTGGGTCAACCAAGCAAAAGTAGTTAACACTTAAGGCTTTACATTGTTCAATGTAAACAATTGAAAATGCTTTGTTCCATTGTTTCTTAATCACTTTCATCTAGGCTTATATGCTATTGACTGAAACAGGGGTCTACATGTATAGTTAATGCTGCTAGTGAAAGAGACATGGCTGTATTTGCCGCAGGAATGATTCAGGTTGATCTTTTTCCTTTTACATGCTCTGCTCGAAAGTATTCAATCACAGCTATATTTGCAATACAAATGAAGACTAATTTTAATTAGCCTGCATTCCCTCCCTTATAGGCGGAACTGAAGGGCAAGAGCTTCCTGTGCCGCAGTGCGGCTAGTTTTGTTTCTGCTCGAGTTGGAATCATACCAAAAGCTCCATTGCTGCCCAGTGATCTACGGATATCCAGGAAGGTTGTTGGTGGACTTATAGTTGTGGGTTCTTATGTTCCCAAAACAACAAAACAGGTTTGACTTGCTAACTTAATGAGGAATTTACAAGCCTCGAGTTTTCTGTATGAGCAAAGTTTTGGGTTACCTGCAGGTTGAAGAGCTACTATCGCAAAGAGGTCACGCCTTGAAACAGATTGAGGTATTTTGGATCTTTTCTGGTGTGAAGTACAATTAAGTTAAGAAAAGTGGAAACTATAAATAAAAGAATGAGAGGGGTGAGATATGTTTCCAATTTAATATTTGTATCTTGTATTCCCATTATTTCTACAGGTTTCTGTTGACAAAATTGCCCTAAAATCAGTAGAAGAAAGAGAGGAAGAGATCAATCACACTGTCGAGGTTGCTGATGTATACATAAAGAGTGGGAAAGACACTCTTATAATGACTAGTCGACAACTTGTTGTAGGAAAAAGTGAGTCCTCTCCGATGAAGTTTATGATTTATTCATTTCTAATTCTGAGGCACGACATAGCAATCTCAATTCTTTTTTCTATCTTTAGATACTGCTAACAAACCTCTACGTGTGAACAGCTGCTTCTGAAAGTTTAGAGATCAACTTCAAAGTAAGCTCTGCACTTGTGGAAATAGTGCGCCGGATAAGTACAAGACCACGTTACATACTTGCAAAGGTAATTCTTAGATGTATCGAGGCATGTGTATTGCTCCCACATTTCTTAAACAATATGCTTGGCAGAAGTCCTAGATGCCCTCTTTACTATGACACTTAATGCAACATTTCATTATTCCTATCCTGCACTTTCAGTTTATCTGTGTGTGGGTTGGGGGATCCAGCTTAGAGGATTAAATAGCATATATTTGTGCTTCCACATTTATGGACTTTATTTCTCTGTTCAGTGACTCCGAGTTTTATATTTCATCTGAAGAGTCCAATTGCTGAATATTCTGTCACTTATAGAGTTCCATTTAAGTGAAGGAATGCAACAGTCCATGTTGGGATGTGAGAAGAAGTCACAAGATACTTGGATTAAGTTATATTTGATGAAAAAATAAGTTTCCAGCATACACTTAATAGAGGCTAAGTTTGCTACACATAATCTGCTGGTGCCTTCTTTTTTCTATTCAAACTTAACCCTACAAGGAAAAGAACATGGCTACAGCAACAAAAATTCCAAACTGGGTTGGAAGACAGAGGAACAATTGTCTCCAGTCCATACACACACACACATGCACCCTTTGCCTACAGCAATAACTCCTGGAATCCTTAGCATGTCCGGTAGCCTACTTCCCTACTGTCTCTGAGGCCTTTGGAATTGCTTCATCATGCCCTGTCATGTGATCTCACACGTTTATGTTCCTTTCTCCAACCCTTTTGTGTTTTGAGCCGAGTTTGATGGATTTGCAAGTTTCAGCAGTTCATGGCTTCATAAATCTTATGCTTCATTCACCTTATAAAGATAATGATATTTCTGTTACTTCTTTGTCTATTAATAGATTCTTTCTGATTCTGCTTGGATTCTTCTCATGTTGGTCAAATTAGTACTATCTTAGAATTAATTTATATTTCTATTCACTTCTTTTAGGCGCTGCAATTATTCTAATCTTGAATCTATGTCTTCATATGCTTATTTTTTGTGATTATACACAGTTCACCATTTACTGTCCCTGAGTCTTTTCTAATGACGTTCGTATGCTGTGTTTCCCGGCTTACTATTAATTTATAGAGATTTCTTTGGAGAGAGAAAGGGTATCCATATATGTCAATAATAAAGACATATTTTATTACAGGGTGGAATTACCTCTTCAGACCTTGCGACAAAAGCTCTAGGAGCAAAACAAGCAAAAGTAGTGGGCCAAGCTATGGCTGGGGTACCCTTATGGCAGCTAGGTCCTGAAAGCCGACATCCAGG
This sequence comes from Sesamum angolense, assembly GCA_034509725.1. NCBI lineage: Eukaryota > Viridiplantae > Streptophyta > Magnoliopsida > Lamiales > Pedaliaceae > Sesamum > Sesamum angolense. Next base: position 11,283,583 of record JACGWL010000009.1, read on the forward strand.
CGTCCCCTATATTGTTTTTCCTGGTGAGTAATTAGAAACCACATGATTAATTCCTGCTATATGTTTTAATATTTCGTCATTGACCTAAAATAGTCAACTCTCAGGAAATGTCGGCGACAATAAAGCTGTTGCCAAAGTCGTGAAACGCTGGGCACGTCCAGGCAGGCTTTCAACTAAGGAACTTCTTCTTGTAAGATATCTTCGTTTAGAGTAGTTCCAGTTTCCTTTATATCAAACACTGACAATCTGTTACATGTAAAAGAATGCAGAAAATGGTGGATATGCTGTTGGAGCCTTTAATGTCTACAATCTTGAAGGAGTTGAGGCAGTTGTTGCTGCAGCAGAGGAACAAGACAGCCCTGCTATCTTGCAGGTTTGCCTTTGTTTTAGTCACATTTTCAAAGTCTTAATATCATCCAACTTCTGCAAAGATGTTTTGGGCTCCAATATGCTTGCAGAGCTCTGAGCTCAAATGTATGTGGCTATGTGGCACGTTGACAATGGGTGTTTGTTTTAAGCATTATTGTGTGAACATATGTATGGTTCCCTGACTGACTGAAAGAGTGGTATCTTTTACAGGATTAAACTGTTGAATGGAAAGAACTAACATCTTAATTTATTCGAGAACCTAAGCTCAAATATAGAGTATGGAGATTGAGTTGAAATACAGATAAATGGTAAAGAAACTATTGATCTACATACTGAAAATAAATGGAGTAGTGCAGGCAACTATATATTCTAAAACTTCCCTCAAGTGGAGCATAATGCAACCATGGTTAGCTTGTTACACAGTTTAAATAACTGAAGGAGTAAATGGAGTAATAATTTTCTGGGTCATCAATGTTTCGCAAAAAAGCAGCAATCAGTTCTATATGTTTACTTCTCTCCTGAAAGATGGGATTGCTAGCGATCCGAATTCCTACTTGATTGCCACAATACGTAGACAATGGTTTTTTTTTTTTTTTATAACTAAAACCCAGTTCTCTCAGTAAATTCTTTAACCATAGCATCTCCATAGTTGTGTGTGTCATAACCCCTATTCAACCTTTACACTAGATCTAGCAACTATAGTTTGCTTCTTACTGCACCAGGTTACAAGATTTTCTCTATCAAAGGTTTAATAACTGGAGGTTGATTTTCTATTATCTCGAGTTCACATAAATTAATATTACAATAAGATTCAATCTTCGAATGTTCATGCTACTGAACTATAAGCTTTTACCAGGGACACTTTTGATGTGTTTCATAATCCAGAGAGTAGCTTCCCAATAGAAAGATTTAGGCTTGTTCACAAACTGGCTAAACACTTCTACTGCAAATGAGATATTAGGTTGAATCACTATTAGATTTAGATACATCAACTTCCATATTCTTATATGCAGTCTTCTTCAATGGCAATTTCATGGACATTAGTTGACGTACTCCAGAACTTACTTCAGAATTACAAAAAATTGTTTTCGAACTAATACTGATACATACAAATTGAGGACAGAATAATGCAACATTGACACAACCAAGAGCTGGAGCTAGCAACTGGGCTAGTGACTCCAGCTATCTTTTATGTAGAAACTAAAGTGCAACTAATTCAAATTCTCTTATGATCATAAGTTTGTGTCATTTTCTTTTGGCTATATGTAGACCAAAACTTCAACGGAAAAAATTAGTTTGACAATATCTTGGTTTTTTTTTATGACCAGATCCATCCTAGTGCCTTGAAGCAAGGAGGGGTCCCTTTGGTAGCCTGCTGTATCTCTGCTGCCGAACAAGCGAGTGTAAGTGGTGCTCGAGAATCTGGAAAAACATTGTCTAAATTAAATGAATGGCATGACAGTGCATGATATTTTTTCGGTGTTATCCCACGTATTATTGTTAGAGAAATTCGTACTATTATTGGTCAAGATGGTCTTTTACCACTAGTACCACATTGGCTCAAATAATTCACTACTATATATTAATCTGTTGAATCTAGAGAGACCCTTCTCAATTTGTATAATGAATACAGAAGTGCAGAAACCATATGTTGGTGCTATGTCTTTTGGGGGAAGAGATCTGCCAAGTCTCCCACCAGTTAAACTCGTGAAGGGCCAAAATTTCTTGTCTTTCAGTCCTAGCAGCTCCATTCAGTATTCATTTAATCATATCAATATTTTGTTCTGATTCGTAATATTATACTTGTAATTGTATTGATCCATGTAGCAACCATTTCCTCGTCCCATATACTCTTAAAAAGTATTAATTTCTGACAAGTAGACTGTAACAGCCACCTCTTTTGAATAATTATCTGAGAGATGGATTTCTGATATGGACATTTTGTAAAATTTGTACATTATCAATGCTAAGTTTTTCTGTGGACTTCTCAAATGGTAAACTGGTAACTTCTATGACAGGTTCCTATTACAGTTCACTTTGACCATGGAAGTGTCAAGCAAGAATTGCTGGAAATTCTGGAATTGGTGAGCTTCTACTTCCAAGTGTTCGTTGTTCCATTTTCTAATTGTCCTAAATCTCTTATGTCAATAGATATGCCTGCCCTGTGCTACCCTTTTGGAGAAGCACCTTACATACGTGTGATATGTTGTTTTGGAATGTGAAAATCCAATAATGGCAGGCTTTGACTCTCTCATGGTTGATGGTTCACACCTACCTTTCGAGGAAAATGTTGCGTACACCAAGTGCATTTCAGTCTTAGCACACTCAAAAAAGTTAATGGTGGAAGCTGAGCTGGGAAGATTGTCTGGGACAGAAGATGACTTGACAGTGCAAGACTACGAAGCAAGACTAACTGATGTCAACCAGGTTCAGTAGATCCAGATGAAAGAAAATTTAAGAAGGAATCCTTCCTCTAGCTTGTTGAATGGTCTTCTACCGCATACTAAAAACGATTGCCTATTTTAAATTTCAGGCTCATGAGTTCATTGATGCAACGGGTATAGATGCTTTGGCTGTTTGCGTTGGAAATGTTCATGGCAAAATACCCTGCTAGTGGCCCAAATCTAAGACTTGATTTACTTAAGGTAAACTATCTAGATCTCGTTTTCTTCCTGTAATTGTCTCTTTAAGTTAGCTACTGTGGAGGTTTGGTTTGGCTGCTTTGGTTAGCTAACATTGTAGGCTTAGGACATCATGCAAATGCATGGTTAATCTTTGACAAACACTTAAATCAGGCACCATGTCACTATACAAAGCAACTACTAAGTCAGTTGGTCCATCTTTATCTGCAAGGATGGCTAATTTGGAGGCTTAAACCTTGTGGAAACTCCCTGCCCTATCCCCCTGGAAACGGTCTAATGTGTTTCATCAAAAAGATTTAGGTGTGAATAGGAAACAGTTGTGGCCCATCATATGTGCTTTAGTCTAGCTACAAAAACTTTTCGCTGAGCCAACAGCTGAGGTGCAATTGAACAAACACGGTATACTTCTCAGGCTTAGAAATGGAAATGAGTTTTCAGAAGCAATCACATTCTACAAACGTAAACCACCAACCCCCTCATAGTTATTAAAAGACTCTTATGTTGGATAAACTTTTGCTTGGCTCCGTCAAAGTGTTATTTCCTACTAATTTCTAGTCGTCCCAAAGATATGGTTGATTCTCTGATATTTCTCTGAGTTCCTTGAATGCGTTCAAGTTTTGCAGCATCTGTAGTCTTGCTAAGTGACTCAGGTGATTCATGGTATCTTCTGTTGATGGTTCCTTCGTCATGTAATCTTTATTATTTCTATACACTCCTTTATGATTAATGATTGACGACCTGTTAATCATATTCAACAAAGGGGCAGATTCTAGATTAATTTAACTTTTCTGTTTTCCAGGATCTGTATGATTTGTGTTTAAGAAAAGGAGTTTACCTCGTTCTTCATGGCGCTTCTGGCTTGTCAAAGGATATAATCGAGGTAACAACATGTTGCATTATCAAAAGCTGATAGACTCTGCATATAACCATTAAAGCTTCTGCGTCTAAGAAGGTGTTTGGCTTAACTTATTTAAAGTATCTTATAAACTAATATATCTCGTAAAATGTCAACTGTTTTGATCTTATTTAAAAAATAAACTTTTGAGTGTTTGGGTAAAATACGATACGAAACTTATAAGATGTTAGTATGGCAATTTTGTAATTCTTATGATCAAACTTGAAGGAATTGTTAAGATTTTAAAAATTACGTCACTCCTTACTTTTTTTCGAAAGGAACTTATAAGCTGCTATGATCTTACTTTTGGATCCTATAAGTTCCTAAAATCTTACTTTTGGATCCATAACTTTAATGCTAAATGCATGCGAGCTTCATCATCCGTATTTAACTGCTCGACCGCTACATAAACAGGAATGCATAAAGCTTGGAGTACGGAAATTCAACGTGAACACTGAGGTCCGGAGGGCTTATATGGACTCTTTAACGAACACCCAGAAAGATCTCGTCCATGTCATGCAATCAGCAAAGGAAGCCATGAAAGCTGTTGTTGCTGAGAAGATGCAACTCTTTGGCTCAGCTGGGAAGGCTCATTAACAACACCGACAGTGAAATCACCGGTCCAGAGCCTGGTTTGCTCACATTTCTCTCTTCTTCTCCTATATACTGCTGACATTCTATACATAGGTACGACATTTGTGGACCTTGTCGAATATTTCCATGAACTATCAGCGGTTGGCTTTACGTGTTCTTCGCTACATTTCTGTTATCTCTTCAAGCCAAATAAAGTCTGCATTGTTTCTTCGGCAGCAAATTCATTCCTGTTCTTGATTGTAATGACCTGGGAGGCTGGGATTATGCAACTTATCGTACAAAGTCGATTTCAGTTATCAAGTTTGAAGAAGAACCAAACATTACGTAACGAAAAACTCAATGCATTATACAACCGTTAAAGCTAGATTCATATAACCGCGGAAAAATATCACGTATCCCGTATGTGCGAAAATATATGTTCAAAGATGGATGTAGCACGTATTTATACATCGTATCATGAGTATAATTGTCATACAGAGTTAATTACACTTGGACTCTTTCGAAAAATATAAAATTATACTTTCCCTCAAAAAAATTTTAAAATTACACTTACACTCCATTTAAAAATTTATTATCATCGTATGTGCACCCCAACTTCATTGGTTAGTTTTCTAATGGCTTTTTCTGTAATATATATAATTATAATAATTATAAAACAATTTAAAGACACAACAAAGTTGGCAAAATATGCATTTCATTACTCAATATTACATCGAAAAGATATCGATGAATAGATTAAAAAACAACCAATCTAATTAGGTCTCTGGCATTCCAACAAGGTTTGGGCCTGTTGGGTTGAGTGGTTCGAGGGATGCTCATTTGTTTTACATTTGGGCTAAATTGACAATTAAGCATATGTTGGGGGCATTACTTCAAATAATTCATTCGGGCCCTATACAACATTTTTCGTGCATGCAAAAGTAAACGGCCCTTCAATCTTAATAAAATGCTAAAATTGAAGTATTATAGGATATTGCTTCTTTGAATGTATTATTTTTGTTTAAAATTAGGTTAAGTTATATTAGCACCCTTCAAAGTTAGGTTCAAATATATGAAAATTTTTGTCGTTTGAAAAATTATAATTAAATTTTTTTAAGGTTGTAGTTGTAATTACATGTATGTCCTATTCAGTGATAAATTTTTAGTCAAAAAACCCTAAGGTACATTATACTAAGGGGCGATTGGTATGTAAGAATAAATTTGATGAACACAGAATAAACTTATGAATGAAATAAAAGTACGAATGGAGTGATTTTTGTATATCATTCCTATATTTTGTATACCAAATGAAAGAAAAAATGAATTAAATAATTTTTTTTTAAATTACTCATTTATATGGTTTGTAAATAATGAAACTTAAAAATTAAAAAAAAAAAGTAGTTAGGCAATGTCTCATTACATAAAAAAAAAATAATTTTGAAATATTAAATTAATTAATTATAAAGTTGTAATATAGATTGTTATATATTTTTATAAATTTAATTTTTTTTAATAAATACTTACTATTTACATATTTTGGCATATATATAGAAAATATAGAATACAACAATACATGGTATATATATATTATTATATAACATTTATACTTATAGAAATATTTGGTAAATAAATATAAAGATGCTAATAACTCAATATTATTTTTTATTAAATATTTTATATTTTGGTAATCACCATTGAAATATTTTATTTGATATTCATTTGATTTATTGTATTCAATATAATACATAATTTTGTGACTATAAATTTTACACCTATAATTTATTAAAAGTTATTTTAGCATTATTGAAAAAAAAATATATTCAATTTTTATTAGGAATAGCTAAAATCATGGACAAGCGAAGGAATGGATATCTCTATTCCTAAATTGTAGCAACATGTGTTTGGAATAAGCTTATGAATTTTCATTCTATTCCTAACATATTTACTCGTACCAATTATACCCAAACAGGGGTGCCTAAAATTTCGTAAAAACATGGGTGTTTATGTATTTAGACGTAATTTCAAGAAAAGCCAATATAGTTTATCCTTAAAAACTATCCGTACATTTGATTAATTTTTTTAATATATATATATATAAAGAATGATATAATTAATTGTATTTTATAGAAAAAAATAATTACTGGGATGAATATAATTATGAGTTATATTTTGTCATTCGATTTATGATCATTTTTACACATTGACATTTAAACTTTTTTCTGTATCAACTTATCATCTCAATTTTATGAAATTTTGTGTTTTGTCATTTATAACTATTTTTTCACAAGTTTTTTGTCAAATAAACACCATATACAGTGCACATGTGATATTTAAGGGTTATGTAATGTAATATTTTTCACATATATACAACATGTGATGTCTTTTTGGCAAAAAAATTAGCAAAAAATGATAAATATATGTGTGAGCGCTAATTTTATCGTGTCTGAAAAATTAAAACACTAATAAATTATCACAATTAAAATATTCGGATTAAAATGTCAATGTGAGTACAATCTCTATTATATCCCTTGATTATTCCCTCCAAAATATATTTGACTAGTTTGACTAATTCAATGGGGAATCTCCACGTAGATCTCCTTTGAACTTGAACTTGAATTTGAATTTCTATAACGTTAATTTGAGGGCTTTCACCACTAATCCCAAATTAAACGCTATAGTCTTGACTGCAATTTGATGATTTGAAAGTGGGAATTCTGCAATCTTCCCTTGCTTGACTCTTCCTTCTCGAGCTCTGTCACTTGAGGAATTGCGTAGAGGGAATTTTGCAATCTTCCCTTACTTGGCTTTTCCTTCTCGAGCTCTGTGTGTCAAATGAGGGAGTAAGGACCCCTTTATATAGGTGTCAGAGAGGTAGAGTTGTGATCTACTTGAACACCTTTGGTATTATCTCTTTATAATTTAATTTAAAGAAATAAATACATAATATATTTGGAATAATATGATTGGTCAATTTGACATTATCTCTTTAATATTTGCATTTTATAAAGAGATAAATACAATCAATATTTGTCTTGATTTGATTGGAGCGTACATGCAATTGCTCCACATGGCGCGGTCTGATTGGCCGGAATCTTTGACTGCGAAGCATTACTTGATTGGCCGAAATACTTCGTTTTGACACTTGTCGGCCACTGATTTGATGACAAAATATATAATAAAATATCAATTATATTGACTATTTATACTTGAAATTAATTTAGTAAATTCCAAAATACAAATAAAAATTGATAAATAATATATTATTTTACACTTGTTATCATTCAATTAGACATGAAATTTTACATGTCTACAAATGCCCCCTCGAGACTTGTTCATGAACATCGAGTGCAGCGAAGTGAAGAAGTGAACATGTCTCGAAATTGATTCATGACATGTGATTTTTTTTTTTTTTTGACATGTGACTGAACTTGAAAATATATTTCAAGCTGCCTACGTACCTCGTTGGAGGATCAAGTATTTGTAGATAGTTTATACTCGTATCAAGGAGTTCTTCAATTTGAATTTGTAGATAGTTTATCCTCGTATCAAGGAGTTTTTCAAGAGATTTGTAAATAGTTTATACTCGTATCAAGGAGTTCTTCAATTTGAATTTGTAGATAGTTTATACTCATATCAAGGAGTTCTTCAATTTGAATTTGTAGATAGTTTATACTCATATCAATAAGTATTGAGATTTATTTGTCAAGGACATTAGACAGTTTATACTCATATCTAGGAGCATTAAAAATTATTTTTTGGAGGCATTAGATAGTTTATGCTCATATCTAGGAGTATTGATTTTTTTTTTCAAAGATATTAGATAGTTTATGCTCGTATCCAGGAGCATTGAATTTTTTTTTGAGACATTAGATAGTTTATGCTCGTATCCAGGAGCATTGAGATTTTTTTTTTCAAATTTCATGGTGTTGCATCACCATCATCACCATCATCATCATTGGGATCAACTAAATATTCATCTTCTTTGCAATTGAAGCTCATTTCGATTCCGTGTGCTCGAGTGGCTAGCTCTTCAAAAGTCTTTAGTTTTATTGCTTGAAGAATGTAGCATAGTTCCCAATGCATGCCTTGAATACACATCTTAATGGCGGAAGGTTCAAATAATCTATCTTTGCAATTAAGGCTCAAATTCCTCCACCTATTGATGTAGTCGAAGACTGGTTCTTCTTTCCATTGACGAGAATTTGTAAGCTCGACCATGCTGACAGTCCGCCGTGTATTATAGAAGCGATTGAGAAATTCTTGTTTTAGATGTTCCCATCCATTAATCAAGCCAGCCTCCAAGTCAGTGTTCCAATAAAATGTATTGTCTTTCAATGATCGAACAAACTGATTGACTAGATGATCACCATATGTCCTTGCATTGTTGCATATTTCAACGAAGTGAGCCACATGCTGCTTAGGATTGCCCTTACCATCAAATTGCTGAAACTTTGGTGGTTGATAACCTTTTGGCATTTTCAAGCTGTCAATCCTTGGAGTGTAAGGCTTGGAGTAAGTAAAGGATGACCTTGAGCTTCCCTCGACCTTGCTTCTGATGGTTCCTTCAATGAATTCTTTCAATTGGTCCACAGGAATCAACCTGTCAGAAGAAATTTGAAACTCTTTTGCAGACTTATCATTTTCAGCATAATGTTGTTTTATGGGCATTTCTACTTCATCATGAGCCTCAACTTGTTTCTCCATGATATGACTTGCATCGATATTATCTGCCTTGTTGATCAATCTAGCAATTTGTGCATCTTGCTCTTGGACGTGCTTCATAAGTCCCTCAATGGCTCTCGTCAGATCCGCAAGTTGTTCCTCTATAGTTGTAGCATTTATCACCATAACCGGAGCCACATTTGTTGTGAAGGAGTAGCTAGACACGGAACAAGGAGAAGTCGGGGGAGATTTATTTGCATCACTTTTGCTTGCATAGCTAGGTGAGTGCAAGTTTTTTTCGACGTACTCAGCGAGAGGAGACATTTGGGAAGATTCTTTGAGCTTCTTCGACATGTTCCTCGTAGTAACACCAACACTCTTGATACTTGAGCTTGAAGACTTTGATATGGCAAGTTTGGAATTGACTAGCTTCACAGCTTTTCCTTGAGTATCAATGTAATGTCTTTCTTCTTTGATGAAGAGAAGATATGAAGGGTAGAGCTGTCCAACTGGGCGTGCCAAAATTTGTGAGCGCTAATTTTATCGTGTCTGAAAAATTAAAACACAAATAAATTATCACAAATAAAATATTCGGATTAAAATGTCAATGTGAGTACAATCTCTATTATATCCCTTGATTATTCCCTCCAAAATATATATTTGACAAGTTTGACTAATTCAAAGGGTAATCTCCACGTAGATCTCCTTTGGACTTGAATTTGAATTTCTATAACGTTAATTTGAGGGCTTTCACCAATAATCCCAAATTAAACGCTATAGTCTTGACTGCAATTTGATGATTTGAAAGTGGGAATTCTGCAATCTTCCATTGCTTGACTCTTCCTTCTCGAGCTCTGTCACTTGAGGAATTGCGTAGAGAGAATTTTGCAATCTTCCCTTGCTTGGCTCCCGAGAGGAATTGCGTAGAGGGAATTTTGCAATCTTCCCTTACTTGGCTTTTCCTTCTCGAGCTCTGTTTGTCAAATGAGGGTGTAAGGACCCCTTTATATAGGTGTCAGAGAGGTAGAGTCGTGATCTACTTGAACACCTTTGGTATTATCTCTTTATAATTTAATTTAAAGAAATAAATACATAATATATTTGGAATAATATGATTGGTCAATTTGACATTATCTCTTTAATATTTGCATTTTATAAAGAGATAAATACAATATTTGTCTTGATTTGATTGGAGCGTACATGCAATTGCTCCACATGGCGCGGTCTGATTGGCCGGAATCTTTGACTGCGAAACATTACTTGATTGGCCGAAATACTTCGTTTTGACACTTGTCGGTCACTGATTTGATGACAAAATATATAATAAAATATCAATTATATTGACTATTTATACTTGGAATTAATTTAGTAAATTCCAAAATACAAATAAAAATTGATAAATAATATATTATTTTACACTTGTCATCATTCAATTAGACATGAAATTTTACATGTCTACAATATGATAACGTGTAAATTTTACAAAATTGAAATAGTAAGTTGGACAAAATAAAAAATTTAAATGACGAAGTGTAAAATCTTAAACGTGACTGATTTGTTTTAAAAAATGTAATTGACCTCGTAATAGTAGATAACAAATTTAAGGAGAGGATGCGGTCCAAATCAAAGAACTAATCAGATCTTAACAATGTTCTTATCTCTTAAATCCCTTTGGCCCATTGCTTACGCACTACAACTACAACCCCATCCCCTCCCTCTCCAACATTTCTATCTCTTTCGATCAAGGGACGATTAAGAAACAAAAAGGGAAAGTTTTTCTGCAATTCAATGGCTGAGGCCAAGATCTTTGAACTCAACAATGGCACCATGCAAGTAAAAGTCTCAAGTTATGGTTGCACCATCACCTCCTTGCTTGTACCAGGCAAAGATGGTAAAATTATCCACCAATTCATCAACAAGTTCAATCTCTCTCCTCTCTCTCTCTCTCTCTCTCTCTCTCTCTCTCTCTCTCTCTCTCTCTCTCTATCTCTCTCTCTCTTGGTTGGATTTAAGTGTAAATATATGCTTATATGATTATTTATTTATTCATTTTTTAAGGGAAATTGGCTGATGTTGTTCTTGGATTTGACACTCTTGAGCCATATATGGTGAGTGATAGTTCTTACAGTTGAATAGTGTTAAAAGCCCATTTTGAATTTAGCCTTGATTTGTGTTGTTTTGATGGAAAAATTGAATCTTGGGTTGGTATGAAGGAATTATGTTTTTTAAGGATCTGTTTGGTCTATGGTTTCTTATATGTTTTGAGTGCTTTTGTGTGCAGAAAGGTGCTGCTCCTTATTTTGGGTGCATTGTGGGTAGAGTGGCAAACAGGATCAAAGATGGGAAGTTCACACTCAATGGTGTGGAGTATTCTTTGCCTATCAACAAACCACCAAACAGTCTCCATGGTATGCCACTGAAGATTTTCCGAAATCCTTCATTATATATTTTTGTGAAACCTATATTATGTTTTCATGTCATTTAGGCAGTGAAGTTTTCTTGATTGTGGGTGTAAAGTTTCTTGGATCTTTGCTGATCTGCATTTTGACTTTGCATCAGTTGCCCTTTGTCGTTTCATTTGTAGTAAAAGGGAAAAGAGTTGAGGATTTCAGAAGTAAATATTTCTTTTGCATGTAATTGGAGGAAGGAAAATGATTTTGACGTCTTCTTGAGTCGATTTTGTGCTTATAAAAATATCTCTTCTAATTTGATCAGTGTTCTTCGCTTACTTTATTCATGTGGTAATGTTGTTTGGGTTCGTGTGCATCTTTGATGTGGATTGGTGAAGTTCGTTTGAGGAAAGGATAGTCAAGCAACCACACCGAAAAGCTGGCTGAGGTCACCCAAGCGGAATATCCTTAATGATGCTGCAAAACATTGTGGGAAAACTTCTTTTAATGTTTTAGACTTCTTCAAGAACTGAGAATATGGTCTTCCAACTTTTTACTGAAGCTGAAAATTAAGGCAAGAAATAAAGTGAGAACAATGTTCACTTTTTGAAACAATGTACTCTGTCTTTTTTCTTAAACCTGCACTATCTTGTTTCTTCTTGAAAGTCTTTCCTATATTTAATCACTATGATTCTCAGTTGCCAAGCTAAAGTGCCATTTCTACCTTGTGTTACCGACAAGACCTCAGATCTGGGAGTTAATTTGGCTTATATATAGGAAACTGGTCTTTACTTCTAGGAAAAAGGTTTGCAAAGTTTTAAAATCGATGCGAGCCTCTTTACCGATAATCGAATGACTTTGCACAACCAGATAGCTTCTCATGCTGTCTAGTAGGTGCTTTGTTTGCATGTATGAATAGTGTGATGTTTCACTATGAAGCGTGAATACTCGAGCGAGCACCTTTTCTCTTAGGTCCTTTCCTTTGTCTTTTTCCCATGATGACTCTTATCTAAGTGGATTATCTCTTATCAGAATCCTATCTCTCCATTGCTTTGTCTTCCGTTTTCTGTAAAAATGTAATATCTTCTTGACTGTTGAACTGTTATTTGCACCTTTGTCTTGCTTGAAGAAGGTGGAGATGCATTTTGCTTTACTGTTGACTAAGATTCACTGAGTTTGGCAGAAAATTAAGAAGAAAAAGCTGCATCTTCGAAAAGCATGCTTATACATTTTTCTAACAATGTACAACTATTTTACTTTTTATCTGACCTCTTCTGAACTGATGTCCTCTAAAGGTGGGCACAAGGGATATGATAAGGTCGTCTGGGAAGTTGCTGAACATAAGCAGGGCGATAATCCATCTATTACCTTCAAATATCGTAGTCGTGATGGAGAAGAAGGTACTCAATTACATCCACTTATTAGCACAAGGACGCTAGTTCTTTCCAGCATCATAATTATATATATCATGACCTCTTATTTTGATTGTCAAAACCCAGGCTATCCAGGTGATGTTTCTTTCACCGCAACTTATACCCTTACATCTAAGACAACGATGAGACTTGACATGGAAGGCGTGCCAGAAAATAAGCCAACACCGATCAATTTAGCACAACACACATACTGGAACTTAGCAGGTCATGATTCAGGGAGCATTCTTGACCACACGATTCAGATATGGGCAAATCATATCACTCCTGTGGATCAGAACACCGTCCCTACCGGTGAGATCATGCCAGTTAAAGGCACTCCATTTGACTTCACCACTGAAAGTAAGATTGGTAGTCGCATCCAGGAGGTCGGCCTAGGATATGACCACAACTACGTGCTTGACTGTGGAGACGAAAAATCAGGCCTGAAGCATGCTGCAAAATTGAAGGATCCAACTAGCTCAAGAACCATGAATTTATGGACCAATGCTCCTGGTATGCAGTTTTACACTGCAAACTATGTAAATGGAATCGTTGGTAAAGGTGGTGCCCAATATGGAAAGCAATCTGCTGCATGTCTAGAGACGCAGGGATTTCCTAACGCCATCAACCAACCAAACTTTCCGTCTGTTGTTGTTCAACCAGGCGAGACATACAAGCACAGCATGTTGTTTGAGTTTTCAGCTGAGTAGGGTGTGTTTTTCGCCTTTTATGGTAAATAACAACAAATGTCTATCTTATCAATATTGTCAATCTCTTTGTTCCAACTTGGATTTGCCGTCTACTTTCTTATGTAGGTTGAGTGAAACTAATAACATTTTGAACTCCAACTCTTGCTTAGCCTATTAAGTTGTCCTTTTTTTCTTTCGGGATAAGAAATTACACGGTCGCTAGTATTATTTCCTCGTCGTATTGCGTTTTTTGCCGTATCTTTTGCTCGTGTGCTTGCATTTTTTTCCCGTAATGTGCTCTCAGATACGGAAGATTGTAGTTTCTATCAGTGGAGTAATGTTGCTGAATTATTTTAGGGAGATTGGTGGAGTAATGTTGTTGAATTAAGAGAATCAAAATAAGTAAATTTTGCGAGAAAATGTCCAAAAAAAAAAAAGAAAAGAAAAGAAAAGAAAAAGAAGTTCCAAGTGAAAAGATCAAAGAACCCCTGCCAAAGTTTGCCTAATATGTTTTTTGGTATGGATTATAGGGTGCAAGGTGTAAGAGAATATTATATGTTAGGGTTAATTACATTCTCATATTATGAAATTTAGTATAATTACACATAGATTTTTTGTGGTTTGGGATATTACATTTAGCACTCTTGAAGTTTGATTCCATCTAACAAATAAGTCCATTTGCTAGTTAAAATTCATTGAATATGTTCATATTAACAAAAAATTAGAAAAAATCTATATTAATCCCTGATTAACTTTGCAGTTTAAATAAATTTTTTTGTGACCAAATTACCCTCATATGGCTTTATATATTGATGCATTTGAGGAGGTACATTTTGACCGTTAATAAGTTAGTTTAATCCAAAAAAAAATATATGACCTTCAATAAGTCAGTAATCAATCAATCGATAGTAAATATCAAATTTCATTCAGTTTATATTGTTAATATCAATAAATTCAGTTAATTTTGACTAATTAAAGGACTTATTTATTAGAATGAAAGCAAATCTAAGGGTGCTAAATGTAATTTTTCAAACCACAGAGAGTCTATGTGTAACGACACCAAATCTCAACAGAGGGGAGTGTAATTATCTCTATATTTTAAGAGTGCAAAGTTCAAAAATATAACTTTAGGATGTATTGTGCCAATGGGGTTTATTTCAAGGGTGCAAAATGGCAATTAGCCAAATTGTTTTGGAGGGAAGGTTATTAAATTGACAAAAAAATCCTTCATATTCAGGTTGACAAAATTTTCCGGCAAAAAAAGTTGCCGGAAATGAGTGGAGGGTGCATGATGCCAATAAATACATTATTGAAGGGTGTAAAATGCTATTTTTACAATTTAAGATTGCACTGCGCAAAATTTCTATAATTCGAGGATGCAAATTGCCAATATTCCAATGTTTTGAGTTTTTTTTTTTTTTTTTTTGAGGTAAAAACGATAAACTATTATTAATTAAAATAAATCGATTATAAATATAATATTTACTATCAGTATCAAAATCTAACAAAAATTATTATAAATAACTCATACTATATAATATACTAATTTTTATTATATAACAGACAATATCACACACATTTAATCATATTCGAAATTCATAACATCTAAAACCACGGGCCTTGCCAATTTTCTCAATTTTCCAATGTTAGATGTTAGTAAATTTTGTAAATTTGACTAACGGAGGATGTAATTGTCGGACAAAAACAAAGCCTAAATCTTGGAGTAGCTCCATTGACGTGGCAAATTCCAAATGGTGAACGCCTCCCCGTTGACGTGGCAGAAACATTACATGTAAGTCTCATCTCGTGTCGGTTGCCATTTTCGATTTCGGCAACGAACAAATTCCACAGCCAAAAGTACAAGTCGGACGCCGGAAATGCTCCAACGGGGAATCCACCATCTGAGCTGCGCTCTACTGCTTCTAGCCCTTCTCCCTCTCCCATCTCTCGCACGCCCCTTCGTCCTTGTTTTCTCCCAAGACGACTTGTCCGACCCTGCCGCCGTACCCAATCACCCCTCCCCGGCCGAAGACGTCGCCGATTTCGACGACTTTCCGGAGTCCGAATCAAAGCCTGACTCTGTCCTCGACCCGGGTTCCTGGTCCCCACTCTTCGAACCTGATCTGAATTTCAAAAACCCTAATCCAAGTGATGATAATGAGGTTATTTATTATAATGGGGTGAGAAAGATGGTGGAGGCGGCGAGCAGAGGGGATTTCAGGGTTATGGAGGAGTCGGTGGCCGAGATCGAGGCGGCGGCCGCGGTGGGCCAGCCGCACGGGCAATCGGTGATGGGATTTTTGTATAGTATGGGAATTGGGAGGGAAAGGAGCGAAGGGAAGGCGTTTTTGCATCATTACTTTGCGGCACAAGGTGGGAATATGCAATCGAAGATGGCCCTAGCTTACACTTACTATCGGCAAGAAGTAAGTTTTTGGACGTTAAGTTAACTGCTTAATTATTTGCGAGCATAGTATGGTGTCATCAGCATGATTACTTTTGCATTGGTAGCCTTTTGTTATCGGAAATTGTTTTTCTTCTGTAATCTAAGGAGATTGAAATGTCTTTTCTCCTGGTGGTATGCCCTTTACGAAAATTGTGTTATTTCCTGATGCTAACCTTGCAAAGAGTATTTCACAATTTTGGCAGCCATGAATCCAATCTGAAATTATTTGGTCTTATATTATATGAGACACTAGAAGCAGCCATTATTGGGAAAAACTGAATTTAGTTTGATGTGCTCATAACTCGTGTTGAAGTTCATATGAGGTTGTGCATTTCATAAACAATATTTGTTCAGAAATTGTGAAGCACAGTGAATATAGATTGTAATTCATTTACAGTGGACAAGGAACTTGGCTGAGGATGGAATGCAAATTGTCTTTTTAGTGTTGACTTTATCTAAACCATAGTATTTAAATGCCAAGGTACATCGAGACACTAAAGTATCATGAGTGCCGTCACACAAAGCGCTTGACCGTGGCTTTATTGTAGTAAGGCTCAAAATATACATGTTTATGTTATATATTATTACTGTAATATAATAAATCCAGTACTGAAAGAGATAACTTTCATGAATTTTAGTACATAAATACTACTAGCAGTAGTGGCAGACTTGATGTGTGCTGTGCACTAAATTAAAAACAGTTATTTAGTTTTCTGTGATTAGTATTTGTTTCATTATTCAGTTCTTGTTTGAGTTAGTTATTTGAAAAATATGGTTTTAGAAAAAAATTTAATGAAGTAAAGTTGGAGAGAAATGAAAAGTTACAGGTTGGAGGAAAAAATAGAGAGCGGAAATGCCCAATACACCGTAAAAGAGAGAGGGATAACAAACTTTGTCGATAGTTCTTTTCATATGGAGTTAATTTTGTCAATACTTTAAAATGCATACCAAGGTAGTTATTCTACGGTACTCCCACTTAATAAATGGTATAGGTATATAAGTTTGACTACTTAATCCCCAAAATTTTCTTAGTCTCTGCATAATTGCAGTATATTTGGAAATTGTTATCGGAGTATAATTAATCCAGAAAATTCCACTTGTTTTGGAACATTGTTGTTGAAAAACTGTAGATTTTATCACTTAATTATAGAATGTTCTGAGTGTTTTAGTAGATTTCTTTACATATTTATGGGGTGTTCAAGTTGTAACTGTCTTTGGCGAAAAAATAAAGAAAAAGCCAAAACTGAAAACAGAAGTGAAGAAATGAAGAAGAAAGAAAAAAGAGGAGGAAAGACCCATATCTCCAATCCCTTTGGCATGTCTGGTGCTGAAGAATAATAACAACATGAATAGAGGGGAAGAATTGAGGAAAAAGAACAAGAGGAAGAGGGAAGATAAGGAAAAGATCATGAAGGAAGAGGAGAGGAAAAATGAAAGGAAGAAGGCAGAGATGGTCAAATGTCAGGAATCATCTCTCTTGATCAGGTGCACTAGGTGTAGCCAAGGTGTGTATGATAACTAAGAATTGTGATTTGTCCAAAAAGGCACCAGGAATGAGCATTCCGTTATTGCTCTCCTTTTATAACTTTGTTCTACACACAACAAGAAATACAAGCCATATTGTATGAGTTAACAAATATGCCCCTAATTGGGCATAATTTATCCTTGTGTCTTTTACATGCATGAAAATTAAATAGAATACCATAAATATAGAATTCAGAATCAAGTAGTATTTAAAAAGATTAATGACAAGAATTATCAGATCTTTCCATAGATATTTGATTGTATTGATGATTGTGCCAAAATTGTTTAGTGTGTTTTTGGGAGGAGGACTTGGAGGTTTGGTGGAGGGTGGAGGGGAGGGAAGATGGAGAAAAGGAAAGGGATGGAGGGGGCTACCCATCTTATATAAATTTGAATGCGTCCTATTGTGGAGGAATTTGGGGCTTTAGTTGTAAAGTTATGGAAGTATCACAATCAAGAAGAAGAGGACTTGTCTTCTGCTTCCCCTCCATGTATCAAAACAACATGGAGAGTGTGTACCCCTTCAGTTGGGAAGGATCAGATGCCTTCTTCCCCCTGGATGCTCAATGTTCTTAAAACATATGTATAATTTACTTAAACATAATAGACGTACAGGTAAAACATTTAGTTGTCTTGCTGTGATGGGATAAGAATTTACTTTCAAGTACTCCTATGTATAGGTTGTGGAACTTGGAAGCATATAGATCTTTGCTTTTCCCCAAAAATAAGAATGTATTGAGTTGTATTCTCCCTGTAAAACGGAGAAATTCTTGTTAATTACGTTTCTGCAATTGGTGTTCCCTCAAATATTCACATTTTTTTATCTGCCAATGGAGCCATTAGATAAAGTAGAATTTATAATTGAATGGATCTTACTTTTTATTTGAAAAATTTGTTTGAAAAAGCTTAAGGACCTGCAGGAATTAAGTCATGGAGCTAGTTATCCATTGATAAACATGATTTAGCTCGTAAGGAAGAAAGAAAATAGTGAATGAGATGAGATTATGGAGAGAAGAGAGGAAAAAGGAAAGATAGATGCTTAAATCAAAAACTACTTACTACTTGGTGACTGTTCTGCTGAGTCCAAGGCAGGAAAGATCTATTGAAACAAATTCATCGAGGAAGTTTTTGTCATATTGTTGATCTATGTTTTTTGGTGCAGATGCATGACAAAGCAGTTAAACTGTATGCTGAATTGGCAGAGGTAGCGGTGAATAGTTTCCTTATCTCAAAAGATTCACCTGTGATCGAACCAATTAGAATCCACAATGGTGCAGAGGAGAATAAAGAAGCTCTTAGAAAGTCCAGAGGTGAGGAGGATGAAGATTTCCAGATTCTGGAATACCAGGCACAAAAAGGGAATGCAGGAGCTATGTATAAAATTGGAATATTTTATTATTTTGGTTTGAGAGGTCTGAGGCGCGATCATGGTAAGGCACTGCGGTGGTTCTCGAAGGCAGTAGAGAAGGGTGAGGCTAGGGCAATGGAACTTCTTGGAGAGATATATGCAAGAGGTGCTGGGGTTGAAAGGAACTATACTAAGGCTCTAGAATGGCTTACGCTTGCATCGCGACAAGAACTTTATTCAGCCTACAATGGCATGGGATATTTATATGTAAAGGGTTACGGAGTGGAGAAAAAGAACTATACTAAGGTATCATTTCCTTTTAGCTCATATTGGTTGCCTTTCTACTCCCTGCTTCTTTCTTGCTCTTTGGTTCTCTATTAATTTTCCTTTTACTGTGTTATATACTTTTTCTCACTATTTCTTTTCCTTTATATTTTTCAGATAGTCCAGTCTTTGAAATGGTATGACATGTTAAGCACAAATGATATCTTTTCTGTCACAGGCAAAAGAATACTTTGAGAAAGCTGCAGACAACGAAGAACCTGGTGGGTTCTACAACCTGGGAGTGATGTATCTCAAGGGACTTGGGGTGAAGCGGGACTTGAAAATAGCGACCAACTACTTTGCGCTGGCTGCTAATGCAGGCCAACCAAAAGCATTCTACCAATTAGCAAAGATGTTTCATACTGGAGTGGGGCTCAAGAAGAATCTGCCTATGGTAAGTCTGTATTTTCTTATTCTCCTACCTTTTCTTAAGGAAAAATTACCAATGCTCATACTTGAATATTGTCTATCTCTCTGAGTCATTAATTAGGGGCTGCCTTTTTAGCCCAATTCTCTGTTTGGACAATTGTGGATAGTATGTTTGTATCATTAACTTACTTCAAGAAGTGTCTCTGATTGTTTTCATCTTCAGATTGTTCTTTCTATCTCATTGCTTTCTGTTTTTGCTGGAGTGTTCTGTTAATCCTCATTGGTGCTTGCCATTTTGCCTTTTATGAATTTTGATTTTTAAGATAATGTATTCATCAATCTGCTGATTATTTTGATTCACTTCATTTTAGGCAACAGCACTATATAAACTAGTTGCGGAGCGTGGACCGTGGAGTTCCTTGTCTAGATGGGCATTAGAGGCGTATCTGAAAGGTGATATTGGCAAGTCATTCCTTCTGTATTCAAGAATGGCAGAGATAGGGTATGAGGTGGCACAAAGTAATGCTGCCTGGATTCTTGACAAATATGGGGAACGTAGCATGTGCATGGGGGAATCTGGACTCTGCACTGACGCTGAAAGGCACCAGCGTGTGCATGCCTTGTGGTGGAAAGCTTCTGAGCAGGGTAATGAACATGCTGCTTTGCTCATAGGAGATGCATATTACTACGGTCGGGTATGTTAACTGCATTGACCATACTAAATATGTTCTTGATATGGTTTCCTTCGGTAATGATGTGAAACACATAAACATCTTGTTCTGATGATAAGCCTTTCTTAGACATTGCTGTTGAAGAGTTCATCACACTTAACTTCTCTTACTCTTCTGCTATGTAGGGTACGGAACGTGATTATGATCGTGCAGCTGAGGCGTACATGCATGCTAAATCTCAGTCCAATGCGCAAGCCATGTTCAACCTTGGATACATGCATGAGCATGGGCAAGGGCTACCCTTGGATCTTCATCTTGCCAAGCGTTACTATGATCAAGCCTTAGCAGTTGATCCTGCTGCAAAGTTACCTGTATCACTTGCTCTTGCCAGCTTGTGGATACGAAGAAATTATGCCAACAGTTTCCTTGTCAGTGTATCTTCTTGTGTTTCATCTGTTAGTTTATGTCTGTTCTACTTTTATGTGAATATGCCTTTATGTTTCCTTGTTTGATGCTTGAAAATGTGGTATGACATGATGGAATTTGGTTCAACATTTTTCCCTTGTTTGTTTGTCTGATGTTTGGAGAAAGATACTCTGCTTGGCATGAGTTCTGTGTGTAAGTTGGAGGTGATGTCTGAAGGTCTTTTATGATGGGGGAGTGAATCTTTAACTGTGAAAGGATATGGATCATTTACCTTCTGGACTTGCCAAACATATTTTTGCAGACAGGGTTTGCCCTGATCTTAGGGGCTGCTTCATTGAGATCATATTTTATGTTGATTAATTGTGATTAACTAGTTTTAGGCTAATCAACTTCTTGAAGTCATTGTTTGATCAAGTAAAATGAAAGTTTACTGACCTATATTCTCTCAAGTTTTTCTGTATCCTGCCACATTTTTAGTTTTTAATGCATTTGGGTGAAATTTGTGATTTTGCCTTTTCTCAATTATCTGCTATGATTTTTATTTCTTAATAGTCAAGTCCTGGAAGAGTTCTTTTAATCAGTGTCAAAACTAGTAACTGTTTTGACTTTGAAACTAATCAGAATAATAATTTATATCAAAACAGGCCCTTATATTGCCAGTTTTGATATTATGGATGTTAAACTCTTTGCAAGGGAGATTCCTATTTGTCATGACCATGCTGGCTATATGTAGTAAAACTGATATTTACTGGCTAAAAGCCCTCATGCCATATGAGCAGAACAAAGCTTTTCCTACTTCTCCCCTTTCGGGCACAGAACTACTTGATGTAATGACAGAGCTTACAAACATATTTTTGAAACAGAACTTTAGTTTTGTTGTTTTTGCTGAGACTACAGAGTTCGGTCCCCATTTGAAACACTTTACCTTAACAGACTATGGTGATCCTGCAGTTTTAATGCAGGGGCTAACTAAAGCTTACAGTTTCAATGTATGCATGCGCATGACATGTGACACTACAAGCAGCTATTGTTTTTCTCTAATGAATTTGACCTTTTTTCTGCATTGGGATTGTGAGGTTTATTTCAGGGGAGAATTTGAACATTAAGGATGGTAGTTATTCTTTGGATCTGCCTGATATTTGTTTATTAACTTTATTGGTGTAGATTGATATGATCGACTCACTTCCTGAAGTTTATCCGAAAGTGGAGGCCTGGGTGGAGGATGTGATAATGGAGGAAGGAAATGCAACAATTCTGACGCTTTTCCTCTGCCTCCTTACCGTTCTTTACCTACGGGAGCGGCAGAGGAGACATGCTGTTGCTGGTGACATGGTGCCCCCGCAGCAGCCTGTTGAGCAGGCTGCACCTCTAGTTATGTGATCTCATCAATCACTACTTTTTGCCTTTTCCATCTAGAGAGGGATCCGTCTTCTCTTCCCAAGAGTTAAGATTCGTCTGCAGGAAGATGTATAGTGTGTGATATTCATGAGCTTGGTTAAAAAGAGTAATCTGCATCCATGTGGTAAATAGAAGGCTTTCAATGAGATGGAAACACATGTAGAATTTTTGTTCTAGATGCAATGTAATCTGGCAGATGAGTGACACATTTATCATTTGTACAAATGAACAAAGAACTAACAAATGAGAAAGAATGAGATTCTTACAGTACTTAGTTTTCCTCGTCACTTTCAATGCTCAAAACAGTTTCAGAGCATACCTGTTTTAGGTTGGATAGGAGAGCATTAAGAGCTCATGATTTTGGTGCATTCTGACTGGTCATTTGAATGTGCTTCTCCAGCACCTTTCATCCTGACTGTGTTGTTAAAAGCTCTCAGATGTTTTTTGTAGTTTATGGGGATGAATGAGTGCCTGGAGAATTTGTATCTATTTGAATACTATAAATAAGGGTTGATTACATGGCTTTCTCCTAAAGTGTGGTGATGTCATGTGGATTTCCTATGATTCAAGAGATTATATCTAGTGTTGTTTGTTTATGTGCATCAAATAAATCTATCTACGAGTAAAACTCATGGGATATGTTTGCATTAATAAAAACGGTTGACTGAAAATTTATTATCATCCTTGATTGATCTATTATAAATTTATGGCAGGAGAAGGTATAGTTTAACGGATACGAATATTGGTAATTTTTCATTTATTATATGGCCAAGACTGGAATTTGTTAAGACTGTCAAAAGGAATTCTGTGGCCTTGCTTTTGTTGGAGCATATAAGACCCTTATTTTGTTACCCGTCTGTGGATGTAGTAGGAGGTCTTTTGCTTGTTTTACAGCTTGACTTAGAGAGACGTGCACTTTTGCACTTAAATATGAAACGAGATTTACTGTCCTCCAACTTGATGTCCGGAATAGGAGTTTGCCGGTATTCTTATTGCTTTATAAATTAATCACTTTGTCAACCACAAGAAGAAAGGAAAGAAAGGTGCCATGGAGCTGAAGCTTGGTATGTGCAAGGCTTACGACAAGGTCGAGTGGAGGTTTTTAGAGGTTACCCTATAGAAATTGGAATTATTATTATTATTATTATTATTATTTGTATCTCTTGTTATGTTTTATGTTACCGTTACCGTTACTTCTTCTTTTGTTTTTAACGGTATTCAGTTTGATAATATGTAGAGAAGTGACCGTCAGAAAGACCCTCTTCCTCCCTACTTTTTTTTAAATTTTGTGTAGAAGTGCTCAATTGTTTGATTCAAAGGAGACAAGACATAGGTGTTTTATATCACAACTTTTGTTTGTCGAGGATACACTCATCTTTGGAAGGGCATGAAGCAATGGCAAATGTAGTGATGAATTTACTAAACCAATATGCGGCGGTCCCAGCAATCAACCTAAGGAAATCTTCAGTTCGTTGCAACCTGAATGTATCAACGGATCAGAGACATTGGATCTCAACTATACTTTGTGTTCGTTGGGAAGTTGGTCAGGTTCATGGTTCAGATCGGTCGATACGTATCTAGATCGGTTGGTGCCGATCCGATAAAAACCCCCGATACTCTATTATCAAAGAGACATAGTACGCCGCCAATACAATAATATTATCGCTATATAAGATAATATTGCCAATAATATCCGATATTATCATTGATATTCAAGTTGAAGAGGTGAAGAAGACAATAGACAATGAATACAAACTACACATTGTGTCCCAAGAAACAACAAATTTTGAACTTTATTGGTAGAAAATGCAATCTTCGGTAGATTCCAAATAGCTTTAAGCTTTCAAGCTTTCCCTTCTATAGTTCTAGTACTTTTGCCTTTAACCATCATTCTATAAAGTTATAGTGGACACCGTTCCATTTTCAAAGTATAATGGAGTCTCAAAGAATCAAAGGCCCTTGTATATAACCTCAATGGCAACACAAAGGAAATCATCAAAATCAAGAACCAAACCAGCTGTAATGCTCCTATGAATTTACCTAATCATGATATATTTCCAAGATTTCAGCCTTACTAGCATTCCACGTTCTTTTAGTTTTGTAGGTATATTTTAAGCATTTCTGTAATTAATGTTTTCAAAGTAATTATTTAAGGTATTAAATTTAACGGGGTATTTTTTTTCTTTTAACTATTTATCTAACATAAATAAGTTTTTCGCAAATGTCGTATTCCACAAGGAGCTGATATCAATTTACTCAATTAGAAAAATATGAACAGTGAGATTGTTAAAAGAAGACCATGTAGAGTAGACAGCAAGTAAAACCTGCCTTGTCAGTGAAAGAAGATGTTAATCAATAATGCCCAATCTAGTAAACAAGTGCCTGTGACAATCAACCACAATCAGTCTAAGTAATTTTGTACTAGTAAACAAGTTAATATTAGTGTCATCCCAACCAATCACCAACATTATCATCCACTAATATAATTCAACATTATCCCAAAAAGACTAGTAAACATGGCCTTAGAATAGCAGTGACACGAGACTATTGTCAAGATGGTGAAGAAGAATCTGAAGTACCACTTTATCACTGCAGAATTCTGAACCTATGGCTGTACAAATCCCAGGTAGTTACTTGTGGCACTGGACCGAGCCAAGAGCAGCTTAGAAATTCAATAGTATTACCTGTAATTATTTATAACTTTCTCATACGACGAAACATTTTGCCATAGTAAACTAAATTCCTTTAAGAAAGATACAGTGTAAGAACAAACAAATTCAAAAGAATTATTACACAGAAAACCTCTACCCGAAAATCAGCTCAAAACCAAGTCAAATCACCCAGTTTATCATCCTTCCACTTCACCCCAATCGATCTTCAAATATTTGAGTTCCCACTCCTGTGCAAGCATAATTTCATAGGCAACTTAAAAGTTTTGAGTTAAAAAGTAAGCAGCTTAATAAGGCTTCCTCCAAGTATGTTCGTTAGTCTGGAACGTAGACTCTCGGGGGCGATCGAGATTGCATCTTTTGCAGACAGTATTACGACTAAAATTCATGAAATCACAACTGCAAATAGGAACAATGTGTAATTGTTACTTTAGTTTAATCAGTCAAAGAAAATGTTAAATTGATTTGCAAACCAGCCACGAGCAATGTACTTACCTGGGGCACTCCCAATCCCCAGGTTTTAGTTGTCTCTGGGGCCGTGGCCCTTGGCAGCGGAAACACTGTCTGTTGCTTGCAAAATTCATATAGGAACACCTAAAGGCCAAGAAGATGGGAGGTCATCACAAGAAAGAGCAGATAATTATACAACTAAGAACAGAGAACATCCAAGAAAGCAATGATCTACGATCAGCATGCACAATTTTAGAAAATGCTTCGGTCTTCATGCAAAAAGGTAAAAGCAATATAACTATTGGATAGTTCATAGTTTGACAAATAGTTTTGGACAAAAGTAGTAAAGGACCTTTCCATATGAAATGAGTGAATTTGATATTATTATATAACTCAAGGTTTTAAATATTAATTTCACCAGATTTTAAATTTATTACTTAGTAATAATGAAATGCAAAGGTAAAGCTATATTATATGTAAAAATTTGAATCTCATGAGTGTTGGTTCCTATTATGAAAAGACGGCTATACTGTCATTTGAACACCAGCAACAGAAATTTATTCGACTTACTGAGGGCAGTCCCAATCCCCCTTTTTCTTTTCAACTCCATCAACAGGTGCGCGATTTGGTCCCTCTGCTTTACATTTTAGGCATCTTATATTTTTGGCGAAGTTCATAAAATTGCACCTGTAGCAAATTGGATATGCAAAAAGTCATACTTGATTCAGAAAACACAAAATATTACTAAGGTAGAATTTGTTGAGTAAATTATTGCAAAGACAATGCATTTTAGAATATATATATAAATGATAACTCTTCAGAATAGAAGGTTTACCCATTAAGTGATACATCTCTAAAAAGTTGAACAGGTATAATACGGGGAGAAAAAACATCCACTTATTGTTTGAGAAACTTGTAGAAAAGTCAGCAGTGGACAATAAGGATTTATTGAAAAATGAATCTTTGACCAGGAAAAAGTGCAGAAAAGTTTCAAATTGTTGTCAACACTCCTAACAAATACAAGAGACTTGGAAGTTTTTTATGAAGAATAAAAAAGGTTAGCCATCAACATATTAGAAACAGATGTAAGAACTGCAAGAAAGGATTCAAATAACAATCGAAATATCATATGTACAACTGCAGGTTAGAAGCCGAACACCATACTACCAAAGGAATTATGAATTCCTCTTAATTATGTGCAACCTAAGTTTCTTCGTCAACATTATAGGGGTCCCATGCATACAATTTATGCACAACGAGAAGACACACCATTTGCGAAATTGCACATGATACCACAAGAAAACTGACTTAGGAAGACCATTTCATGGAGCACAATATGAATCCTGGTCGTGATTAACAACTATTTCAAGTCATAAAAATGCATGAAACATCTAGGTCAAGGATTTTAAAAACTAGCATAGGCTGCTCTTATTACATAGAATGCAAAGAACATTATGTATAAACCAATAAAGTTGAAAACAAAAGGTTCAAACTTAAACAATTTATCTTGTCTTCAACTTGTCATCTCTCTGAAGGAGAAATTCTTCTCAACTGCTACATACTGCATGAAGAACCACTTACAAACATCCATTTCTTATATATGTCGGTAACAATCATTTATCATTTAATTTTTCTTTTACACTGGCAATTTGTCTTCGTACTTCATTTGTTCCAAAGAACCCCGAGTTAGATAAAATCTAATAGATACAATAAGACTCATTTAGTTCCAATTGGTGAGCATAGCATCTGCAAAGAACATATAAAGAGACAGTTGTGTCTTTTCTTACAGTTAATTTGTGTCGGTGTGTCTTTAAGCATGCACAATCCACCTTCCTCCCATTTGGACTGGGGGTGGTGGGGGTAAGCAGTTTGCAAGCTGCTCAACTCAAAGTGCTGGTTCCCATAAACTCTTCAACACATTGAATGATCCATAGTTCATCTTCCCCTACTCGTTCTGGTATTTTCCTTTCTTTCTCTTCTAAAAATTGCTGTCCTCAGGGTAATTCTGATACTAAAGGTTTATCTTTAGAACACAATAATCACTAGTTCCAGATCAAATCGCTTTTAATAAGGACAAGCCCTCTCGTAGACCAGAATATGAAGCCCGTACACAAACCAGTTTAAATCTTATCAAACAGCCTATGTTCAACAATATAGGTTTCTGGCCTACAGAGCAAGGACCTGGTCTAAAGGCCATCGTAGAAATTCCAAACCAGACTTCACGTTCAATTGATTATTTAAACTGCCAGCAGTTAATAAAGACTGCACCACTTACATAATAAATATATGATGTTTTCTACCATACCAGATATGCATTTTAAATTTAAGGGGAAGTTCCACAAAAATCTTCAGGATACATAAGAAACTATGGTACCCAGAAGAAATCCAATCTCCCCTTTTCATTTCACCATTGCCCACATGAGCTCTAGGTGCATCACATCTACAACTATGGCATTGTCTGTTTCTCCCAAAGTTCTTGAAATTGCACCAAATAAGAGATCTTGGAAATTGCACAAAAAGTTGTCAGGCAAAAGTAGGAGTCATTGGCACAGTTCAACTAAAAGATAATCGAAGATACACATATCATCAAACAGAAAGTTAGGCATCAGATAGTACATATGTTTGTTAATATAATGATGCTGCATATGTACGTATCACAGTAATAGTCTCAGCCTTTGAAACCACAATTTTGCTTAATACCCAAGTGAAATGGACAATGTATATAACAACTAAAAACCTGCAACTCTAGATGAATGTATCCATGAATAAAAGTAAGACCATGCAGTTTAAACTGTATGTGAAAAAGAAATAATTACTCCAAAGCAATTTTAAGAATGGACAAAAGAAAATCACAACACATTGTTTCTTCCTTACTTGGCACACACCCAATCTCCTGGCTTCACGTCCACATTTTTTGAGGTTTTATTGTCCAATAAATCAACAGACTGCTTCCTTCTTTGAGAAGTCACGGCAACACGCTTTGGAATATCAGGGTCAGGAGGTGTGTCGCCAAGCTCAATCAACTCTGAGAGCAATTTCCTTGCAGATGATTCAACAAGCACTTTACCTGGAAGCTTATTTTCACCAGAAATAAGAAGGGGATCCAATGCATAGAGTAATATTATACGAACTACATCTACTGTACGTGCAGCAGCTTCGGAGTCATTTAGCATAATATATGCTCTATCACATGATCCACGGAGATCGCAAGAACCGCAAACCTGCAGTTAATCAAATCAAATGATGAATCATATTAGAAAAATGTGTAAGCCATTTCATCACCAATTATAAATAAAGTATACATGACATCAAAGCTAAACTTACATCTCCTTCGTCAAGTCCTAGATATGCTCTCAACCTTTTCGCTGAGTTAACTGCCTTTCTGAATAGACTAGGACAACCTTTCTCTACAATCGTTTGAATATCTTGTCTGGACAATGACCTACAATACAAATATATAAATCTTGAATCATACAGATTAATATATTTGACAATGATGTAGCACCTCTTCCAAGTCGTAACATCCAACATACTAATCTTGCAGAATTAACTAATCAATTTTGCATAAGCATTAACACGTGGACTCAGGATCGTCTTTTCTGCAAAATTTCCTTGAAATTTGTTAGACAAACATCAGACACTGTATTTAGTAGTATCTCCAATTCTCTCCTAAATATGAAGTATACGGTTAAAATCAATTTGAACCCATGCTAAAGGGTCGGTAACAATCACCTCCCACACACATAAAATTTTTACCTATCCCCTCAATCTTAAAATTGTTCAGCTGGATGGACAAAGCACCGTTGTCCCTTAGTACAAGAACAGACTCACTTCACCCCCTATCTACAGTCTATATAGGTTTTTGCCCCCTCCATTATCAAATATCAACCTATTTGACCTCAAACTTTATTCATCAAAACAAGCTAATTAAAAGATGTGTCATTTTCATTTCACATAAGTTCAAATAAATAAATAAATATATATATATATATATATATATATATATATAATATATAATACTAGCAAGAAACCATATAAAAACTAAACATGATTATTCATACAAATAACAAACAAGAAAGAATATTTGTAAGTCTAGACAGATACATTTCCCAATGAATTCTTAAGGAGAAAATATATTGCACAACCAAATATATCAACTAAAAATGTAATTCCACATGATAACTCCTTTAATAAGGTATATTTTGGCTTTGTATTAGTTTAAACAAACACAAATCATTAGTAAAGTTTAATGCAAACAAATTAAAATAAATATATCTGTTATATTAAATATATGTATAGGAAACTTCAAATGATGAAGCTCGAGAAATAAGTCAAGACCCCAACCAGGAAAATATTCAAGAATTATGAATTCTTAAGAAAAGATAAGAAATTTTTTCACAATCAAAAACATCAATGAAGTAATTTAAATTTTACTGAACATGAACGCAAAAAGAGTAATTGAATAAGGTATCAATCTTGTCTTTACATAAGCACATAACAGTTTTACACTGTGCCATACTACTAAATCACTTTTGTAAGTTTGTTACATTTCCTTCACACGATTTACACTTAAACTAGGTCTTCGCTACAAGACGAAAATTCAAAAAGTTCAAAAAAAAAAAAAAAAGTTCAAAATATGCAAGACGTTACAAAAGTAAAAAGTCTAGAAGTTTGTCCAAGCAAAATGAGACTTTTAAATAGTTCTTAAGAGTTTACATTCATATATCACCTTATAAGTTTAAAATTACTCAGTACTCATTTTTCAAATAAATTTGGTTTTCAAATTGTCGTATTTATTTGATAGTGATGGACAAAGGTTTATATACAAATAGTAAAGAGTGTAAAGTGGATGTATCCTTCTAGTGATAGTAGGGATATCTCGGTCCATCTAGACTGCATTGTTTGAAGGTTTTAATAGAAGAGGGTAACCAATACTAATTCAATAGTATAAGGGGTAAGGTGAGTTTAAATGTAGCTTTATATAGAAAATCAAATTATTAGTTCATCTCAGAAATATTAGCAAAATAGCAGCACCAAGTATTCTTAATTCTTGTACTCTTTGGAATCATATATAACAGTTGTTGAGCCCCAGTACGAGTATCATAATTTCTTCAGGAAGATGATCAGTATTTAGCAATTACACTTATCCAAGACAATAGTAAAATTGAAAATGAACCCAACTTAAATCCACTGAGACTTCCCCTCACCGCAAAAGAAAAAAGTAATAAAGAAGGACAAAAATTAACTAAACATTCTCTATACATAAAAGCACGCTATCATTTAACAAGTTCACCAAGAGAATTACTAATAAATACTGGTAAACATGAAGTAAGAAGGTGCAGTGTCAGTACTTGAAAATGTCAAAACGGTCACGTCCGAAGCTCAGACACGCCTCCTTAACCAACTTCATCTCTGTGTAAACAACTACCCCTTCCTCATCAGTTCCACCATTTTCCAAAACCGCCGCATTTTGAGCAAAGTATCCTTTGGCCTTCAGCCGGTCAATAAAATTAACCCATTCAGGCCAGGGGTGACCAGAGACTGCAGAAGAATCATCAGTAGTGAGAATAGAATCACCGGAATCGAATGTCAGCGCGGAGGAACTGAATTGCTTGAAGGGCCGGGGAGGAAGAAGGCAGAATGTGTTGAATTTAAGGGATAGCATCGGAGAAACATTGCGGGAACTGCGTAGAATTGAGGGCCCTAGAAGAGTGAACAACCTTGAAGATGCCATTTTTACTTCTTATCTTCTCTAGCTGTAGAAATCTGTGAGGTTTTAGATTAGGGTTTTAGGTGTCAGTTATGAAGCAGAGTGGAAAGGGAAGTCTTATCTTGTAACCCAAAAAGATAAATTTACAAATACCTCTATCAAGTCAAGATTAATTATAAGTTGAAGTGGATATTATTACTTTATTTTTATTAAAAAAGTTTTCAAAAGTTAAAAAAATTGTTTGAAAAGGTATAACAACAATTAAGCATGGATAAAATAAATAATCTACAATGAATACTAACTCATAAATAATTTTTTATAATTTGTGATTTAAAATGACATTTTGATCAGATGAACAAAAAAATTAGAGAGAAATTAATGGACTCATTGTTAAACGAATATAAATCATAGGGTATTTATATGTCTCAGATGACGAAAAAATATTTATAATTATGTCAAACTCAAGAGAGGTGATTGTAACTTATCCAAAAAGAAAAGAAAATGAGAAAAAAGACCGAATAGCATAAAACCCCTTATATTTTAAAAATATTAGCTAGAAACACCCTTCTATTTTAAAAATAAGCTAAAAACCTTCTTCGTTATCTCAAATGTAGCTCACTTTTCCCTATCCGTTAAATACATCCAACGGCATTATCTTTTTTACAAAATAATGATACCGCCTCATACATTCTTCCTCAAACCTAAAGCAAAGGTGACAAATCCCACTAAACAACCGAGCAGGCCTTATCCTGCTGGTTTATGAGCAAGGTACCGAGCCCATAAACCCAACTATTTACACTAATTTGGTAGGTCAGAAAACAAGCCTAATCAACAAGATGACTTAGTGGACAGTAGGGACAATATATCATACGTATTTTTTACACCATGAGACACCTCAGATCAAAAAATTTTCAACAAACTCCTCTTAGATCAATGGTAGCTAACTGGTAGCAACAGGTAAAATGGAATCCGTAGAACTCAGCTTGACTAGCATGACTCGTTTAAACAATCATAACTTCTTCTATATAAGTCCAAATCATAATCATTTTTTTTTTCATGTTAGCTAATTCATGCGACTTTCCCACTGCGTTTCACAAGTTACAACCACTTTTAAAATTTTCTCTTTATCGATTTATTAATAGAGGTAAATGTGCAATCACAAAACATCGAAAATTATTCATTCACTATCACTTTTTTCTCTCGTTTTTTCAGCAAGTTGCTTTTTCACTTTGCACTCCACACGATTATTCTCATTTTATCTTGATACTTTGTCAAACCACTTCAATTATATAATCAATATTCTTACGTTATTTCAAGTTTCTCGACTACTCTTCCAGTAAATTAAATTACTGACTTAAATATTAGAGAGTGTTAACCCCTATTTTGCAAGTTAGTTATCTTTTTGAACTTAGGATTTTCGTGAACATTGTTCAATCATTATGGTGCTACTAGACTTCAATATGCATCATTAGCGCCATATGTGGGAATTTTCAGTTAGAGACGTGATAAATGACCATCTTTGCTGCGGCAGGTTCTGCAATTCCACCTCCATAATAGACACTGGAGATCTCAATGCCCCACTCTAGCTCTTAATTCGACAACCCTGCCTACTGCCACCAACCCGCTCTTCTGTGAATAGCTTAGCCAGTTCATCTTTGAGAACATCAACTTAGCCTTTCGGGGTTCCTTGCTAGCGAAGCAAGACAATCATCTTAGAAGGAGAAACTCAACACTTAAGGAGAGTTAGGAAGTGAGGAACCAATTCCTTGTGCTACAGTAGGGTGGACCTACCCCACTTATCCCGCCAGCAAGGAGGGAACCAACTAGGAATGTCCAGAAATCTGACATTCTCTCAAGAAGAAATTGGTGGAACTCCACCAACATGTAAAATAGGAGACCTCGCTATTGGAGCATGGTATACCTTTCAATGCAAAAATCATAGTAGAAAAGCCCCTGCTCACTTTTGGGCGCATTCACACATACCTGTTTGCATTAGCATCAAGGATCCTGCTGAGCACATCTGTAAGTTTGAGAATGCAACCATGTTGCACAAGTATACTAATAGTTTTAAATGCAACGTATTTCTTACTACACTAACTGGCTCTACCCAGCGATGGTTCGACCAACTCCCAGCTGGATCAATACATTCTTTTGAAGAGTTTATCTCTCTCTATCTCTCTATCTCTCTCTCTCTCTCTCTCTCTCTCTCTCTCTCTCTCTCTCTCTCTCTCTCTTTTGGGGATAATTACACTCCCCTCCTTGAGGTTTTGTGTAATTATACTTAGACCCCCTGTGGTTTGAAAAATTACATTTAGAACTCCTGAGATTTGTTTCCATCTAACAAATAAATCCCTCCATTAGTCAAAATTCACCAAAATTTTTGATATTAACAAAAGAATCAGAAAAAAATCTAATTTATCCTCAATTAACTTATTACTGATTTATTACTGGTCAAATAATTTTTTTATAATCAAATTACCCTCATACATCTTCACGTGTTAATGCATGTGAAGAGGTATATCTTAACCGTTATAAGGTAGTTTAATTCGAAAATAATTATTTGACCTGCAATAAGTCAGTAATAATCAATTGAAGGTAAATATCAATTTTATTTAGCTTTTTTTGTTAATATATGCAAATTTAGTGAATTTGACTAACGGATGGACTTGTATGTTAGAAGTAAACAAACTTCAGGGGTGTTAGGTGTAATTTTCTAAACTACAAGGGGTCTACGTGTAATTATACTATACCTCAGGGGAGGGGAGTGTAATTATCCCTTTTTTTTTTTTTGTACCAGTTCAGTATTAGCAAGAAATATCAAAAGTCAACTATCAACCTTTTAGGATAAAACAGGAAGAAAATGAGACCTTGAGGGCATATGTCCAATATTTCAACAACGCCATTCTAGAAGCCCCAACTACTTACTAGGATGTGCTTATCAACGTTCTCATGCAGGGACTCCGAGTCAGTCGTCTCTTTGAATCATTGGTTAAGAAGCATGATGCCACTTCCATGACCTAATAGCAAGGGTAGAGAATACATGAACCTAGAATATGCCCTACTGGTGATAAGAGAATGGATTATGAAGCAACCTCTTCTCACAGAAGTATAGGGGAATCGTGACGATTGCTCAATCCCCTCGACCCCAGGAATGAATATTTCACCCCGCTCGTCGCTAGCCCAGCACGAAAGTTGATGCCCATACACATGCACCCTACTCCGTACTGGCCCAAGGGTAAGGTGTTAGAACAAATGATCAGAAAAAAACCAATTCAATTGGTTTCTATTCGTCAAACTTTATTAAAATAATATTTTTTTAGATGAATAGAGTAAGTCAATTGCAACCAAGCCTCCACCTAAGCCACTTAAAAACATAAAAGACTAGCTGGGGGAGATTAGGGTGATCATCAACAGTAGGGACTCATATCACAAAGGTAAGGGAAATACCAAATTTTCATGAATTTGAAACTCGTTTTGGCTGGAAAACTTCGACTTGTAAACCCTAGATGAGTTTAAACTTTGTTAAACCAACCTGTCCTCAGTTCCTAGCCTCACCCTCTCATCCTCGCCACCTTCTTCCTCTCCGCCATGATATGGGGCGAATCTGAAGGGGCAGGAGTGCCCATTGGAGTTGCCCTATCTTCAGAAGACCACCAGCCCACTAAGTCTAATATGACATATTTTATGGCTCTCTCATCAATGCTATCGATCGAGGACATGGTGAATGAAAACTAAGAAGGGAAAAAAAAAATCACCTACAGTTTTTTATTGAAGGAAGGAAGGAGGAGAAAATGAATATTCATTAAAGCAATGAAATACCTTTAAAGACAGAAAAAGAAAAAGTGAGAAAAGAAGAAAATTTGAAGATGGAGATAAATTATCATTACTCACCCTTAATTACTGAATGCTCAAAGTGCATAGTGGGTTCGATCAAGTTGGTTCAAGACTAGTACGGACCAACCCGAAAAAACTCAGCCCAGAACCAGTCCCCACAACTATTTATGACATATGGTGTTGGGTCTTTAAATGTGCCCTAATTGGGTCCATTTTTAAACTCAGGCGCCCAGGCTGTAGAACAATGCGGTTGAGGATCGGACCAGGCTCAGTTGTGCATATTTTTATTTTTATTTTATGAAATTGATGTGTTCTTTTGAACACTTAGCAAATTTATGATTGTCTTTTGAAATAAATAAATAATATATTAAATTACACAAAAACTTATAACTAGAAAAAAGTTAGACCTTATAATGAGTTTAAATAATAATTTGACAAATAAGCTTATGCATAATAAACTTATAAAATAACAAGTAAAAAAAAAACTTAAAATAACCTTTGAAGAAAATAAGCAAAGAGTATTAATGTAGTAAAAATTTAGAAGTAGAATAATAAAGATAAAATTTTAAAGTTTCAAAAGAATAACGACATATTAGAATAGTCAATATAAACAAAAAAAAAATTGGCCCAATAGACTAGAACATAGGACTGGGCTGGTCCAATGTATCAATACTTGGACCAACCCAGGACCAGTCTAATCCTAAAGGGGAGGGGGGGGATCAGACCAATTTGCTTTTTAAATAGGGTCAATCATATCTTGATCTGCCCGATCCATTGAGCACCTTGTTTGTCTGCAAATGCACAAGAAATAAAAACCAATAACAAAATTTTGAAAAAATAAATCTATATTACCGATGCAAATGTTATAGAAGTATTTTTTATGGAGATCAACTTTTTTTCAGTTTACTATTTATTAGTGACATATCTGTCTGTTATTAAAATTTATTTTTCGTTAATAGGGATAATTACACTTTCCTTCCTTGAAGTTTGTTGTAATTATACGTAGACCCTTGTGGTTTAGAAAATTATATCTAGCACTCCTGATGTTTGCTTCCATCTATCAAATTAGTCCATCCGTTAATCAAAATTCACTAAATTTGCTAATATTAACAGAAAAACTGAATGAAAATTCATATATACCATTGATTGACTTAATACTGACTTATTGTAAATCAAATAACTTTTTTCAAATTAAACTACCCTTATAACGGTGAAGATATATCTCCTCATATGCATTAACGCGTGAAGACGTATGAGGGTGATTTGATCATAAAAAATTTATTTGACTTGCAATAAGTTAGTAATAAGTCAATCGGGGGTAAATATAGATTTTTTTTTTAATTTTTTTTGTTAATATAACAAATTTAGTTAATTTTGATTAACAGAGGAACTAATTTGTTAGACGAAAGCAAACCTTAGGGGTGCTAGATGTAATTTTTCAAACCATAGGGGATCTACGTGTAATCACACCAAATCTCAAGGGAGGGGAGTGTAATTATCCCTATTTAATAATTAAAAATAAGGGATAAAATTACACTCCCTCTCCTGAGGTTTGGTGTAATTACACGTACACCCCCTATGGTTTGAGAAATGACAGCTAACACCCCTAAAGTTTGCTTCTGTCTAACAAATTAGTTCCTCCATTAGTCAAAATTCACTAAATTTATTGGTATTAATAGAAAATTAAATAAAAATTTATATATATCCTCGATTGACTTATTACTGATTTATTGTAGATCAACAATTTTTTCAAACTAAACTACTCTTATAATGGTGAAAGTATACCTTCTCGTATCCATTAAAGCATAAAGACGTATGGGGGTAATTTAATTATAAAAAATTTTATTTGACCTACAATAAGTCAGTAATAAGTAAATCAGAGGTAAATATAGATTTTTTTTAAAAAAATTATTAATATCAACAAATTCAATGAGTTGTGACTAACGGAGGGGCTAATTTGTTAGAAGGAAGCAAACCTTAGGGTGTTATGTGTAATTTCTCAAACCATAGGGGTCTATGTGTAATTACACCAAACCTCATGAATGCGAGTGTAATTATCCCTAAAAATAATTGTGGGATATCTATAGTATATAAAAAAGGAAAAACAATTTTTACTCACAAACGGGGGTTACTTACACTGGTGCACCGATTTTTTATAAAGTCAAAAATGCCCTTGAACTAATAATATAACTAACTTATTCAAGTTTTTAAATTTATTTTAACTGATAAATTATTTTTTTCTTTTCTTTCTTTCTTTTTTTTAAATTTATATATTGATTTAATATTTTACTGTTATATAATATATTTTAAAATGTGAAAAATTATTTATTATATGCACGTACAGACAATGTGTCATAACGACTTATATTTAAAAAATAAAACATAATGGTGGCATGTTTGGACGACGGAAAGTTGAATAAAGACAAATGATAAACTAAATAAATGAATTTAACCTCAAAACAATTGAACAAATCCTCTGGTGTCAAAATGAGTTTTGTTTGTTATGTTTACTTTGATTTTATAAGACATGAGATGCATGCTTGACAGGTTAAAAGATTCCCTTCCATGGGGTCTACGGAGTAGCATCAATTGTGGGTCCTAACGGCCTGATACTACAGTTGTCTATTTTGTGCAGAGAATGAAGAAGAAATTTTGACATTGGCAAAAGGGTGTCCTAAAGAAAGAGACCCACAAAATAATAAAAGGGATACAAGAAATTAGGAGAGTTGTTCATTCTTGTATATGTAGAGGCAGGACCCCACCTGGGGTGGATTATTATTTTAATCTCAAGGGAGGGGAAGGTAAGTCGTGACTATAAAATTGAAGGAGAATTTCTTGCCACCCACCTGATAATCAGAAAGTGCTGCTTCTACTTC
Source organism: Sesamum angolense (assembly GCA_034509725.1). Classification (NCBI taxonomy): domain Eukaryota; kingdom Viridiplantae; phylum Streptophyta; class Magnoliopsida; order Lamiales; family Pedaliaceae; genus Sesamum; species Sesamum angolense. Next base: position 11,321,260 of record JACGWL010000009.1, read on the forward strand.
TGTAATGGATAATCTTTTGGGGCTGCTGAGGATTCGGGTCAAGAGAGGCATCAATCTTGCTGTTCGTGATGTCCGCAGCAGTGATCCATATGTTGTTATCAAGATGGGAAAACAGGTTCTTGTATTCCCACATTTCTTCTCTTGTTGAGAGAAAGAGAGACAGCCGCGCACACACACACACACAAGCCTTGGTGTTATTGCCTGCATGTTTTTATGGTTTTGGTTACATATATCTTGTTTTTGTCGAGGTTTCTTATGTGGGTTCTTGTCATTTTTGCTTTTCCATTTGGTAATGTTAATTGTTTTGGTGAGTTTTAATAGGGTTCTTGATCATCTTCTTCATGTGTATACTCTATGGCATTTGGTACTCCTGCCTGTTCTTGTGTTTATGCGATATGCTGCATTTTCTTGATTTCTTTGAGAAGATTTGTCCTTATGCCGTTTGAATGATGATCTTGGTAACATTAGGCGGTCAACGTTTGTGTTTCTTTAGATTTAATTCCTTGTATGTTTGCATTTTGCTTCCATTAGTGCTCTTTGCGATGAAATGTTTTTGTTTTCAAACAATTCCTAGTTCTTGATTATCAGTTATCTCCTTTTTCATGGGATGTCTTCTGGATTTGGTTGTTTTTTGGGTTGTGTTCTTCTTTCTCTTTTTACTTTTCTGATGTTGATTGGTGAAGATGGGGGCGGATTGATTTCGGTTTTCTTCAAAATTAGCTTCTTTTTTCCTTTGTAAAACTTATTGATGTTCTCACATAATGGTCTTTTTATAATGAAAGATGCATCTTTAGAGTTTTTCCGTTGGATTTCATATATTCTGCGCTATTGAAGCATTGAAACATAATCTTTTCCTGCCAAAATGGAATGCTTCAAAATTGATGTTTTTGTTATTCTGTATCAATATTGTTGTTCGCTAGGCCGGATTATGATGACGACGAATGTTTGCAGATGATCCCTTAAATCTAGTGAAGATATATTTATCCAGAAATCTTACAAGTTACTAACGATGCTATCCGAAAATCAATTGGTTTACTATGGTCAGTTGATAGCAATCAAATGCCCTCCCAAACCATTTCCGCTGTTGAAACTAACCATTTCGATGATCAAATTAGGCAGCTATGAGTTCACCTAAGAAGAATATTGAAATTCTAATGATATCAGCATTGAAGCTTGAGCTGCAAAAGCATATATTAGTAGCCTACGGAACGTCATATTTCTGCTTCCAGTTGTCGCTTCCACTTTTCAATGTTAGCAATTGGAAATTCTACAGCATAAGTCGTCATAGGAACTTCTGTTTTTCATCTAACAAGGATGTCGTAGAGCTCTTGTCTTCTTCCTCTTTTTTCTTTTGTTTTCCAATGGAGCTATCAGTTTGGGAGAAAGCATAGTTATTTAACTAAATAAGTTTACGTGGTATTATGCCCCGTTAAGTACTTTTCTCATTTTATTCACTATGTTCCTGCTTTGCAAGTTGCAACGTCCGAATAGGCCTTTGCGGTTAATCAAATCTTAATTGAATAAACATTTTTTTGGTGCAGAAGTTGAAGACCCGTGTTATCAGAAAGGATGTTAATCCTGAATGGAATGAGACTTGACACTTTCTGTTTCAGATCCCGGTCGCCCAATTTTCTCTGGTGAGGCTATGTATGCAATTGTCGCTTCTGCATTATCAATTCTTTGGATCCTATGGGTTAAAAACAGTGAAATGAAATTGTCTCATGTGTTAATGCTTTTCTGGTTCTACCGGCAGCAAACGCCAGATATCTGCTTTCCGAAGCTTGGAAAGTAGTAACATACCTATTTCCCGTTGCCATTCCTTTTTTCTGATTCTAAATCAATTCACTTAAAGAAATTCGACGTTTGAAATTTGGAGAAATTCACGCCTGCTGTTTCTGTTTTTCTGAGTTTTAATACTAAATAAATGATGTTTTATTTGTCGTACCCAAATATGTTATAGTGGTTTTCACAGCATCTGGACAAACAATGCATGTTGAAAACATTGGGGTCATAAATTCCGTCTCCTTCCTTTACTCTCTCGGCTGGCAGTTTGAGCTGGTTCTGAACGTTTTAATCTAACGACGAGATGAAGAGACGAGTTGAAATTATAAGAATTTATTTGATTCAGACGTCACTGTGATCACGTGGCGATGTGTTTGCTTGGCAGCACTCTTCTTTTCCAAAAATCATTTTAAATATTTCCCATATGGTAAGGTTGAACTCTCACAGTCGAGAGATTGTATGTTCGGGTCCCATGAACGTAAGCATATATCCTGATGTATTTGGTCAGTCTTTTAATGTGATTGTACCAAACGATGTAATGACGGGTCTATCTTTAAAAGAAGACTATGTTGAGCAAAATAGCAGCATGTGACTTTATAATCTGATCTTTCTGATTCTGCCATATTGCTGTATGATCTATGGAGATTAGTAACCGTGATGTGCATGCTCGTCGGTGGTATGATTTCAGACTGTGTTCGACCATGACACATTCAGCAAAGATGACAAGATGGGAGAGGCTCAGTTTGACATTGAACCATTCATCGAAGCGGTGAGGATGAAACTTGAAGGACTTCCAGATGGTACAGTAATTACCAAAATACAACCTTCAAGGAACAATTGCCTCTCTGAAGAGAGCACCGTGATCTGGAAAGATGCAAGGGTGGTGCAAGACATGTGCCTCCGATTGAAAAACGTCGAGTGTGGTGAAGTCGAAATTCAACTGCAGTGGATTGAGCTTCCGGGCTCTAAAGGTTTATAGACTACGCGCTGCTGCTTCTTGTTATCTTGGAGTTTAGCTCCGAATTTCCAAGGGATCTCTTCCAGTAGGTAAAATTTTACAGGTAGATTCACTACTTAGATTGTAAGAATGGCAACTTCAGGCCTCCTATTATCATAATCACAGTGACAATCTTGTATTACTAGTCTTGAATCGTCCTGTAATTGTTTGTCGTTTATCTATACTATTATAAAGAAAAGAGGTGCTATAAACACAAAGTGGCAGTTTCGACACTGCTGTACCATTTTTTTATAATCCCAAAAGTGTTCTTCAATTGATAAGATAACGAAATTATTTTTATATTAATGTAATTATTTTTAACTGCCAATTAATGTATTTTATATTTTTATTTTTATTTATAATATATTTTCAAGCGTGAAGATTTTTATTATAAGTACGTAAGGACGATGTGCTACGATGGTTGATAGTGATACATGTTCTCCTGAAATGATGCGATTCCAGCCAAATCTTACAGCGATGTCCATTTCCGTTCGTGCTGCCCAGGATTCAACAAACGCCCCCAACTCTCTACCTATGCCCTGCTCGAATGAGAGATCCTTTGCTGAGGGATGACCATGATCCTACATTAGCCTCAAAGATAGTAGATCCGGAAAAATAGAGAAAATGCAATTTATTCCTTGTGATATGAGAAATAATAAAAAAAAAATTCCTGTAAAAAATATAATAGCAAATTGTCTCCCCTATCTATACCATAGACAAAGAGTAATTTGCTTCATTTTTTGAAACAGGGGAGTGATTTGCTAATTTTTTTTTCACAGGGAGTATTTGCTCAGTACAGATAACACAAGGGAATAAATTGCATTTAACCAAAAAAGTATCGTGCTCGGGTAAATGTCCCACCAGCCATTCAGGCTGCTTTGGAAGTCACCAAAATTGTTTAGCAAGCATTGGTGGCCTATAAGTCCTTGAGTCAAAAACCCCCTTTGATTTATTGGAGTTGAAAATACATTTAATCAATATATTTTTCACGTGGCTATTATTATTGGTATATGAGGATCCAGAGAAAAGAGCATTTGCTCAGAATTAAACCTATTGACGTACAATTACTAAGACACCAAGTCGACAATCTAACCGATTTCTTTATGAATCAAAAGTAAAATTATATCAAACATAACCGAAACTATCCTTCTCAAATGGATACCACCTACCTCCTATGCATGATGTTCTTCAAACTGAGTATTGATGGCACATCTAGAGGTAATCCAGCACCTGATGGTATCGATTGTTTAATCTGTGATTGGAAAGAAAAATTTGTCTCAGGCTTTGTTAGACTTTTGGTATTATTGATGACTCATGCAGAAGTAATCCAAGACCTATCGGTGTCAGTGGTGTAATGCGTGATTGAAAAGATTAACTTGTCACAGGATTTGCTAAAACTATTGGTATTATTGATGGTGCATCCAGAAGTAATCCAGGATCTGCCGGTATCGGTGGTATAATCCGTGATTGGAAAGATAAATTTATCAAGGGCTTTGCTAAAACTATTATTATTATTGATGGCACATCCAAAAGTAATCCAGGACCTGCCGATATTGGTGGTATAATCCGTGATTTAAAAGATAAATTTACCACAGGTTTTGCTAAAACTATTGGTAGTATTAATGGCGCATCTAGAAGCAATCAAAAATCTGTCGATATTGGTCATATAATCCATGATTAGAAAGATAAATTCATCTTGGAATTTGCTAAAACTATTGGCACTACTTCAAATAATGAAGGGGAATTTAGAGTCATGTGGAAGGGTATCAAAATTGTTGCACAACAAGATATTGAAAAAATATTATTGAAATTGATGGCTATGCTTCTAATGTAATATTGACAAGCCTCCACCTCTACAGAGCAAGAATCTCCATGTCGACGGTTGGAAAACATTGACTAGGTTGAAAGAAGCCAAGATGTAATATTATTACAAAGAGACTAGTGGTATACAGATATTTTGGCTGAAAAGGCAGCCTCTGATCTAATTAGTGATGAAGTTCTTGACATTTGCCTGCTGAGTATTTTTTTATGGGAAAAATTTAAGAAATCTCTGTTGAGAAATGTTTAAAAAAAAATTCTATAAAAAATAAAGTATCAATACACCTCCTGTTACAAGATAAAAAATTCTAAAAACCCCTGAGAAAGAGTGAAGTACACTCGCCCTAACTGCAAGTATGGATCTGAATTACATATTTTTTGATAATTTTACCATTATTTCTCCATAATATATATATAATAATATATAATATATATAATTTAATAAATTTTAAAATAATATATAAATACTTTATTAATAATAAAATATTATTTATATGTAAATATATAATTATATTATTTATAAAAACAAAAATATTATTTTTAAAAAAATAATTATCACCCACCCCCTGACCGCCTCCCCGTCCCCTTCCCTGACCGCTCCCCGCTCCCTTCCTCCCCACCGAATTAAGAGATTATCAAAAACGTTCCAAAATTAAAAAAAAAAAAAACTAAATCCATTTAGTCCCATAGTTTTTACTATTGGACAGTGCCATTTTTTACTAACAGGCATGCGCCCTGCACGTGCACTTATCGTTAGTTTTTTTTATGGTAAAATTAGTATAGGACTACATGTGTTCAATTTCTAGACATTTTTGTAATTCCATAAAACAAATGAATAAAAATATCAATTCCTTCTCTTATGAAATTAAAAATACATTTTTGATGATTTTATCTCATTATGGAATATTTTGAAAAATCATATAAATTATCTCAAGCTTTAACCATTGAAGGAAATATGAAATTAAATTACCACAAACTACTTATAACCTATCACCAAATGTTCCTAATTTAATAGTGCAATTTATCTAGCACTCATTTATTACGCACCAAAATGTAAATATGCTCTAAGCAAATACCCATCCACATATAATTACTTAATCACAGGGTAAAATTGAATATTAATGTAGTATACATTGTGATATAAAAGGCCCAAATACAATGCAAAATGGGGCTTTATTAAAGGAAAAAAAAAACTTGGCTTGTGATTTGCTACTTGTTTAAATTTGTTCAAATTTTTTATTTAAATTAATAAAGCGATTAACTATTTTTTTAATAAATCGATTACAGATATATATTAATATCAAATATTAATATCTAACATCTAATCAATAATAAAAATAATCATGTACTATTCATCCATATCAGATAACTATATACGGTGATTTTTTGATAATTAAAATAATAACTATATATAATCAACACCTATAATAGAAACTATACCTACTACTAAAGTAAAAACATTCCACATATTGATAAGGTTCGAACCTACGATCTAGAGTCATGGAATCTCAACTTGACTACTAAAGTAAAACATCCACATATTGATAAGGTTCAAACCCACGATCTAGAGTCATGGAATCTCAACTTGACCAATCGAACTAGACCTCATCTACAAATTTGTTTGAATTGCTCCTTACTATTTTTCTTATTAAACGGTTATCGTATAACTTTTTTTTTTTTTAAATAAGAAATATATTGTAAGGATTATATATATATTATATATATAGATACCCAATACATACAAAAATGGATTATAAACATGGATTTGACCCAAAGAAGTAGTGGGTTATGTATTGTATTCCTTTTCGGTGATTCAATTGAAAGCATGCAATAAGGTATGGTATGGTGTCTGTGTGTGGTTTTCATTGTTGTTCCTCACTTTGGTGGACAAATTCTATCATATCCTGTCAACGTAGTCTTTCCCCTATTCATTTTTCAGATGAATGAGTTTAGCTTTTAGCCGCAAATCATGAATTTTTCACAAGTTAATTATATGGATATTCACGACTTCATCAATTTCATGACTCATGCTATACTGCTCTAAATATTTGTGATAAGTCGTTTTTATGTGTATATAATAAATTATTTTTTATATTTAAAAATATATTATAAATAAGAATAGAATATATAAACTAATACATTACATTAATAAAAATAAAGAAGGAAAGAAATAATAATTTATCAATTAATGCAAATTTTGAAAAGTTGAATAAGTTATTTATTTTATTATAAAGGTATTTTTTATTTTACAAAAAATTGGTGCGGCGATGTCATTAACCGCCGTTTGTGAGTGTGGAGGGACTTTTCTTTTTATATTAGTATATATAACACATTTTTAGTACTATAATTTTGGAGTACGACGAAATTAGTCCTACTTTAAAAAACATCAATTATTTTAATCCCCTTAAACGGAACTCGTAATATTTTTTATCCCATCATTATTTAAAGTTTTTAGTTTGAAAAATATTACGTGTAACAATCGAGTTTTTTTTTTAACAAGACTGACTCCGTCACACCACGTTAGGAGTGTTTATAATACTCATACTTTTTCATAAGTGCTTAAATGAATATTTAATATATAATAATAATAATAATAATAATAATAATAATAATAAAAGTTGATAAGTGATTAAAAATACAAGCATAAGTTGTATCTCCAAACACATTATCATTTAGCTTAATTTAAAGTATAGTTTGAAAATCACTTAATCTAATTTTTTTGCAAACACACCTGACCCCTTATTTAAGTTGGTCCTATGAGAATAAATCTCTCTTTTTTATAATTATAAAAAGTTGATTAAATACATTAATCGGTTAATGATATATATAGATATCATTGATGCAATATGATAAATAATTTTTAATCATAAATCTCACAAATTTAAAGTAATTGTATTCTTTTTCCAAATCATTCCTTAAAATCCAAGTCCGTTGATCCTAACTTTAGGCTACATTTAGATCGATGGATTTGGATTTTTAAAAAAATAAAATTTCATATCAAAATGAATTAAAATTTGTCAATGTTTAACAAATTATAATTTAAAATTAGAGGCGAAGGCTTTAAAAATCCTTTCGAATCTAAAATTATCAAAATAAATTCAAATAATTTATTTATTAAGAATTTGAAATTCATAATCTCATACCAATCAATTTTAAATGTAACCTTAATTAGGGATTTTATCACCAAAATACCTCGTTGATCTAATCATTTAAAAAAAATCAAGTTATTTATTATTTATATACTTAACAAAAAAAAAGGACAAAGATTTAGGAAAAATTGCAATTTTAGTTCTGTAATTTAGGGGATATGGTATTTTTAATTCTGTACAAATTGATTTTCGCATTTTAGTCCTAACTTTATAATTTTGATAATTTTGGTTCTTTTCCAGCCAATTTGACCGAAAATTATAATTTACTTGCAATTTTAGTCCTGTAAATAAATTCATAAAGGACAAAAAATGCCAACTCTCCAAGTTATAGGACTAAAATTGCCAATGCTCCCTAAGTTATTGGACTAAACTTGCAATTTAATTGGATCATGTGCAAATTACGTGCGATTTTCTGGCCAAATTGGCTGAAAAAGATGAAAATTGTCAAATATTTAAAATTACAAAACTAAATTGCGAAAATTAGTTTGTTCAAGACCAAAATTGCCACAGCCCATATGTTGTAGGACTAAAATTACATTTTTTCCGAAGATTTATTTTCATATGGCTTAAATGATTTTTTAAAGAGAAAAAATTGTAAAAGTTAAGTTTGAAAATGGTAAACATGATCACAAAAATGATGAGAATTAAGAAAGCATGAGATGCATTTCTTCCCATGCCTCATTATATTGCACCAATAATGAATCCTCATTAAACAACATCATGTTTGGTGTTTCATGAGCACTAAAGTACTTTACCACTTCGAAATCTTCATTTAAAAATTTCTTTGTTCTTATAATAAAATAATTTTGACATTTATTCAAATTAGCTCTAATTATAAAAACACTCCCTACTAGTTTTGAAATTAAATTCATTATATATAATATATATATATATATATATATATATATATTATATTACATTATAATATCTTACAAATATTTGCCGTGTGTTTTAGTTGAGAAAGGTCTTTGATTTTTTTTTTTTTTAATAGACAGAATGAGGAAATAGGAGTGATACTCCACAAACCCGTTAGAGAAGACTGCATCTGCATCATGTATACCGACCACGGTCTTTCATGATATCATAAAACAATGTTAATCTATTTTTCATTTTATCCTCAAACTAATATTAGCTAGTTTCACAATGGGTATTGTTGTTGCAGTCCACCACATATTGATTTATAAAATGTCTTAATTTTTTAGTATTTTTAAGAGTTATATACACTTTACTCCTTAATTAGTTTTTAGGAAACATTTACCCTCTTAAATTAAATACATGACTCTCAAACAATCGATCACAGGATGGTCATGACTACGTGCAAATCCGTCCAAATTTGAACAATAGGATAAAAAATACAAGATTTGAAACAAGGATAATTACATTTACACTCCTCATTTCTTGTCATTTTATACAAATCACTCTTGCCTTTTCAAAAATTACAAAACCACCCCTGGCAACCTTTAAAACCCCAAAATGCTCTTGTTGACTTAGTCAAACTTTAATTTAATTTTTTAGTAACAAAAATGCCATTAGGGGAGTGTCAAAGTAATGTATATGACCCTATATATATATTTTTTATTATTTACACTAATTTTTAATTTAAATTTAAATTATTTATTAACTTTTTTATTGAATCTGTATATAATTTACACCTCTTAATAATTAAAATATTAATTATTTAATTAATATATTCATAAAAATTAGTTACTAGCTTATAAATTCAAATTAAAAAATTATCACCCTTGTATAAATTATTTTAAAATTTTAAAATTAAAATATTTATTTTATTTATATTTATAACTAAATTTTATTAAAATTAATAAATTATACATACATATTTTGATGGACAACGATGATGAACAAGGGTGAAAGGTTGGGCGCAAGTGGGGCGAGCCGTAGACATCAATGGGGCAGTGGGAATAAGGGCACATGCAAGAGTTGAGGATGGGGCATGACGATAGGATTGGGAAGAAGTAATATTTTTTTTAAAAAAATTAATAATTTAAAGCATTTTTAATAAATAAATTATTTATTTTAATAATTCAAATATAATGTACATAAATTACATAAATATAATTTATATTATAATTTATTAATTTTAATAAAATTTAATTATAAATAAAATAGGAGATAAATGTTTTTTTAATTTTAAAAATTTAAAATAATTTATACAAGTGTGATAATTTTTTTATTTGAATTTATAAGCTAGTAACTAATTTTTATTAATGCATTAATTAAATAATTTAATATTTTAGAGGTGTAAATTTATATACATATTCAATTAAAAAAGTTAATAAAATAATTTAAATTTAAATTTAAATTAAAAAATTAGTATAAAAATTATAAAAAATATATGGGGTTAATATTGTTCATCCCCATAAACATTAGTTTGACACCCCCTTTACCTTTTGGTAATTACAAAATACTCCTGAGGGTATTTCTGTTATTGAAAAATTTAATTAAAGTTTGACCAAACCAACAGGGCATTTTGGGATTTTAAAGGCTGTTAGGGGGTGGTTTTTTGTATTTTTGAAAAGGCAGGGGTGGTTTGTATAAAATGACAATAGTTGAGGGGGTGTAAATGTAATCATCCCTTTGAAATATGAAACCAAGAATGACTATTTCTAAAAGTGTAGAACTATTTTTGCAAAACACTCTAAGGTATGAATCAAAATTATAATTGATGTTCATAAACATAAGTTGGACCAAAAAAAACCCAAGCGATCCAAAAAAAAGAAAGAAACGAGAGGTCTGTAACATCTTAAGAGGTCTAAGAGGATAGGGCTTCCCCCCTATTCAGATCATGATCAAAGTCCAACAAAGCGTTCGACCCAAAAGGCCCACACACGTAGCAGCACACTCTCCTACGTAGCATCTCGTCAACTCATGTGTTAGCAACCACCTTAGACCACATCAGCCCTACGAGGACTCCCCTTGGTGGCAGGGACTTACTAGAGACAAGGAGTCCTCCAAGACTGGAGAAAAACTCCAAACCCTAATAGACTCCAACAACCTCCCCCGATTCTAGGGGCATCCCCCAACTCGGAGATAAAATTGGATTATGGCATATCCTAACAACTTCTAACCACTCTTTCCAAGAATAGAGGGAACGTGCATACTCCAGCCGGGAGGGGGCATCTCCCTCCCCTATAAGTATACGTTCATTCTACCCTACGTGGATACCTTGGCCTCACCTTCAACACACCTTCAAAGGACATGCTGGATAAATTATTGACACTTTTCTACTCTCTAGATGTCTTTCTCACGTCTCTCACACATTTATTACTCTAAACACTCTAAGCACTGCACAAGCACATTATCAAGTGCTCTTACACTCTTTACGCATATTATTCACCATATCTCGATTTATATTGCATCTATCTTCTTTTCTATCTTCATATTTTCAAAGATCCAATACTAACTTGAGCATCGGAGTGCTAATTCCTTTTTTGCAGATCCCCCTCTAGGATTTGCATTCAGTTCGACCCAAGCCTAAAACGACAGTCCATATCAATTGGACCTCTACGTTTTTTGAACGCATCAATAATAAATCGTTAAAATACAAGATGAAAAATGACTACTTTGAAAATTATGAAAATATTTATACAAAAGGACCTATAGTATATGTCAAAAATTGTAATTAATCAAGTTTGGTTCAACCTAAACGAATTATACGGTAAGTGCAATACATTTATCTTGTGATTGGTGTACAATTTAGAAAAAATGATCAATCACATAGTGCGTATATTACACTCGCTCTGTGATTGGTTTGGTTATCGAACTTAATTTGGGTAAGATTTTTCCGTTAAACCACATTAAGTTAAACTGTACAAATATCTTTAGGGTAAATTACAATGGGTTCCCTTGAGATTTGTCATAATTACAAATATCCTCTCATTATTTGAGAAATTACAGATATCCTTTGAAGTTACAAATTCCCTCTTGTGACAACTCATTGTAGAGGTTTATTTGTTAAGATAATTTTAATTTCAATGGGGTATTTATAAATTTTTAAATAACGATAAGATATTTGTAATTAAAGTAAACCTCATGAGAGCGCCTTATAATTTATCCTTTTTAATATTTTAAAGAAAAATAAGAGTCGTTAAAAAAGGGATAATTACACTCCCCTCCCCTGAGATTTGGTGTAATTACACGTAGACCCCCTGTGATTTGAAAAATTACATCTAGCACTCCTGAGGTTTGTCTACATCTAACAAATAATTCCATCCGTTAGTTAAAATTCACCAAATTGATTGATATTAACAAAAAAATTAGAAAAAAAAAGACCCTTGATTGACTTATTACTAACTTATTGCATGTTAAATAAATTTTTTTGGACTAAAACCCTTATAACGGTGAAGATATATGTCCTTGATACATTAACGCGTGAAGACCTATGAGGGTAATTTGATCATAAAAAGATTTATTTGACTTGCAATAAATCAATAATAAGTCAATTAAAGTTAATATATTTTTTTTCTGATTTTTTTTATTAATATCAATTAATTTGGTGAATTTTGACTAACGAAAGGACTTATTTATTAGATGAAAGCAAACCTTAAGGGTACTAAATATAATTTTTTAAACCACAGGGGGTCTACAAGTAATTACACCAAATTTCGGAAAGGAGGGTGTAATTATCCGTTAAAAAATTTGTTGGTAGTTAATATAATTTGAATGAAATTACTATTATAAACTTACCTACTTAGTGAATATTACATATAAGCAGAGGCGTAGCCGATCTGCAGCCAACAAGCCCAAAAGTGAAGGCAGGAAGAAAGTTGATGGAAAAGAGGGGAAGCGCCCTAAAACGCTGCTTCAAGGAAGAGGAACACGCACACACTACGAACTCCACCTCCAACCAAATTCCCTTTTCCCAAACTTTATATAAGCCACATACATAGCAACTCATTATCATATTAACACACACACTAACACACACACCCACCAGTCTGTCTTTCGAGGAGGAAAAGAACAAAGCAAGTGAAATATAATTAGCCCCTTTGCTTTGGGGACTGCAAGCTCTCTGTATTCCATCCCTTCCTCTGCTCTGTTTGCTGCTTACTACTAAACCACCCCATAAACCCAAAAACGCATGCCCCTTAACCTCCTCGTCATCTTCAAACAAGAGAGGGAAATAATTAAGGAAAACTTCTGTTTCCTTCGGGTTTCAGTCGGATTTCATCTTCTGTGCTTGTTTTCTTGATCTGGGCTCCTCAGGAAACTAGGCAAAGATGATAACTTTGTCTGATTTTTACCATGTCATGACTGCAATGGTGCCACTCTATGTGGCCATGACATTAGCCTACGGCTCGGTGAAGTGGTGGAAAATTTTCACACCAGATCAGTGCTCAGGCATCAACCGCTTTGTGGCGCTATTTGCTGTCCCTCTTCTTTCTTTCCACTTTATTGCTAAAATGATCCTTACACTATGAACTTCAGGTTCATTGCTGCTGACACTCTTCAGAAGCTCATTGTTCTTGCAGTTTTAGCGGTGTGGGCTAATTTGAGCAAAAGGGGTTGCTTGGAATGGACAATCACACTTTTCTCACTCTCAACTCTCCCAAACACTCTAGTTATGGGCATCCCTTTGTTGAAGGGAATGTATGGGGAGTTCTCCGGTGATCTAATGGTGCAAATTGTTGTTCTTCAATGCATCATTTGGTACACCCTGATGCTGTTCATGTTTGAGTTCAGAGGAGCAAGGATGTTGATTTCTGAGCAGTTTCCAGACACAGCAGGCTCAATTGTCTCCATCCATGTTGACTCTGATGTGATGTCACTGGACGGGAGGCAGCCTCTGGAGACTGAAGCAGAAATCAAAGAAGACGGGAAACTCCATGTGACTGTGAGGAAATCCAATGCCTCAAGATCCGACATCTTCTCAAGAGGCTTTTCATCAAACACTCCGAGGGCATCAAACCTCACCAACGCAGAGATTTACTCCCTCCAGTCCTCAAGAAACCCTACTCCAAGAGGGTCCAGCTTCAACCACACAGACTTCTACTCCATGATGCAGGGGGGTGGAAGGAATTCAAACTTCGGCGCAAACGACGTTTATGGGCTCTCAGCATCAAGAGGGCCAACTCCAAGGCCCTCCAACTTCGAGGAGGAAACTGCGAACAAATCAAGATTCTATCCAAACCAATACCCAGCTCCCAATCCTGGTATGTTTTCACCCACAGCTGCCTCCAAACTGGCGAAGAAGCAAAATGGGCAGCACAAGAGCGGCGAGGAAGGCGGGGGGAAAGATCTTCACATGTTCGTTTGGAGCTCAAGTGCCTCTCCTGTCTCGGATGTCTTCGGAGGCCATGACTATGGAGCTCCGGATCACCATGCTGCTAATGCCAAGGAAGTCAGAGTCGCCGTTTCTCCTGCCAAAGGTGCTAACTTAGCTACTCTCCTTTTTCTTTTTGCTCTCTAATTCTCCCTTTTCATTTTGCCTTATTACAAATATTTTCGTATTATTTTAAAAATTATAAATATTTTCTTAAAATTATAAATATCCTAACAAATGTCGCCTGCAACGGGAGCTGTTACATAGATATATTTGTTAATATATTTTTAATTTTTTAAATAATAAGAGAATATTTATATTTAAAGCAAATTTCAAGAATATTCATCGTAATTTATCCTTAAAAAAATAAGTTGAAAATAATTTTTTGTATTTATAGTCTAGTTTTTTTAAATTAATTAAATAAGAAGCTATAGCAAATTCTCCGCCAATTTCTGCACTTTTTTAGTAATTTGAAATATTAAATCATATTTTTAAGCACTTCAATTTCAGCATGTTTACTACTTTTCATTTTTTATTTTCAAATAGTCCAAATTTTTAGTATAACAAAATTTATAGTTATTTGGTATTTTTCAAATAAAACGCAATTAACTTGAATATTTTTTTGTTGATGAATGCCATCTTATTTTATATTTTATTTTGGTTTTATTTTGTTGAATTGTTAATTGTGATTGGTTTTCTTTCTTCTTCTTTTTTTTCCCTTTGATATTTTTATACATTTTTTAATTAAACTTTCAAATTTGAAATATTCTTGCAAGTGTATTCCCAGTATGGATACTATATTTTGGTTGATGTCTTATTTTTTATTTTCTGAATTTAAGTAAAATAAAATCAATATATTCACTATTTTTTTGTTAAATGTTGGTTTACTAATTTTAATTTTATGGGAGCAAAATGCCATATACTGAATTTTATTAAAAAAAAAAAAAAGAGAGAGAGAGAGAGAGAGAGAGAGAGAGAGAACATGTAAAACGCTATTTTCGTCTATACAGATAGAATTTTCAAAACTTGAGGTTTTTTCATACCACCCTTGCGATACAAAGAGAGAAAGTGAATTTAACTTTAACTTTTATATCTATTTAGCAAAAAAAAAAAAAAAAATCTTATTCAAATTAGGTTTGGCATAATCAAACCAATCAAAAAGCAAGTATAATATATTTATCATGTATGTGATCGGTCATTTTTTCTTAAATGTATATCAATCACACGACAAGTGATTCAGGTTCGGGTAAACCCTATTCGGATTAGAATTTTCCCTATTTGGGGGGTCGTCGGTACTTCCAATCAGAACAGAAATAGAATGTGCATTTTCAAATCAATTCCGACATCCATGATTGGTATGATTTAAATTTAAAAAATACTTAATCAGGTATTAACCGTCCCGTCCTGCAAAATCATATTAGTTATTTCTAACATGTCGGAAATGATTTTTTCTTTTTTTTTTCCAGACAAAATTACCCTTATAATAGAAGAAGTTGATAAATTTTGAGTATATATGTTATGTTGATTAATGCATGGAATTGGTAGTGGAGGGGCGTAGAGAGAATGAAGAAGAGTATATGGAGAGAGAGGACTTGAGCTTTAGAAAGAGAGAGAATGAAGCGGAGAAGAAAGGCAATGGGAATGGGAATGGGAAAGCAATGATGCCTCCGGCAAGTGTAATGACAAGGCTTATTCTGATCATGGTTTGGAGGAAACTCATCAGAAACCCCAACACTTACTCTAGCTTACTTGGCCTCACTTGGTCTCTTGTTTCCTTCAGGTAACTATCACGACTCGATGTGTTTGCATAATTTTTTTTAAATATTATTTAAAAGAGATAATTATATTTATATTTCTTGACCTATGATTTTTATATAAATTACTCCTGCGCTCTTACGTAATTACAGAAACTATTTTTTACAGTAAAAAAATAAGGGTAGTTTGTGTAATAGTGCTAATATTTTTAAGGGGTGTGTTTTGTATTTTTTGAAAAAATAAGGGATGTTTTGTGTAAGTGATATTGACATTTAGCTAGTGTATGTGCAATTATTTAAAAATTGTGGGTGGTTTGTGTAAACAGACCATAGATCAAGGGGGTGTAAATGTAATTAATTATCCATATTTAAAATAAGAATTATATACATATATATATATATATATATGAGATTTAGAAAAGAAATTTTATAAAGAAGATATTCATATAATATTAGAGAGAGATAAACTATATGAGAAAATTTTAAAATAAAGAAAAAGAATGTAGACCATGACAATTCACCAATTTTAAGTTATATACTCAGGGTCGATTTACTTAGACTTATTAGGTTTGATATCCTAAATTATCCTTAACAACATCTTGTTTACTTTAATTTTATGCAACCCGTTATTATATACCTAAGCCCGGTACAAATTAGGATTTGGGAGTGATTCTAATCAAAGTCTACTAGGTGGTATTAACCAATCCCATTGGCTCTTTTAATCCTTAATAAAATTTTCTCTCCATATGACCCTCCACTTCTAGTCATATTTTCCAAAAAAACCCCTCATATTTAAATTTAATTCCCCAATCAATTTGTTATTGAACAAAATCAATTGTATATTGAAAATATTTTGGTCTGTCATATCATTGGTCCATCAAATAATTTATTTCTTGGGTATATTATATATTGCGATTAATTAAAATATTTTATTCTGGAATGACATAGGACTTACAATATATATGATTGATTGTAGACAATCATGTTATCTAATAATTTATTTTAATGACAATGACATCTTAGGAATTTTTTTTAAAAAAAATTTAAAAAAAAGACAATTATGTTGACTGATTTTTGAAAATAATAGTGATATTGACGGGTGCATGGGGGTATTATTGTCATTTATTATATTTACCATGAATAGAAAATGTGTTATTAAATATAAGACTAAACAATCAACACATTATGATAATTTTAATCAAATATTGTAAACACAATATTATATAATAAGCACATCGCTAATCCTTATTTCAATCACAATTTTATCTATCCTAAAGTAATCATATCCAAGTAAGTAAATGGGCCCTCAGTATATGCGTCGGACTCAAATGTGTGTGCATAATTAATATTAGAATTTAACAAATAATTATTATTAATTATATATATATATATATATATATATATATATAATATATATATATATATATATATATATATGTTAGTTGGATGACTAAGAATACTAAAAATAGAAGAAAGCTATGAGAAATTATTGGAAAAAGAGTGAGAGAAGAAAAAAAGAGACATGGGAGTCGAGAAAAAAGAGAAAAAATAAATATTAATAAAACACTTTTTTTTTTAGAAAATCGTAATTTTGGTCCCAAAGTATAAGGTGGTTTGTAATATTAATCTCATATTTTCTGAAATAGAGAGTATTAGTCCAACACTTTAGGGAAACGTTGCAAAGTTAGTCACATCGTAAAAATCTGCAACGTTTTCTTAAAGTGTGGGACTAATTTGCAATATCTTCTTAAAGTGTGGGGACTAATATTAGCTATTTTATAAGTACGGAACTAATATTTCAAACCAATCCTATATTTTGGAATCAAAATTATAATTTTCTCATTTTCTCAAAAAGAAAATGATATACCAGAAAAATTAAAGACACAAAAAAAAAATTCTCTTTATTGACGCAAATGTAATTCGTTTTGGGTTTATTGCAATTTACCCCTTGTGATATTGCGAATGAGCAATTTATCCTCTTATGTTTTTTAAAATGAAATAATTTACCTCTGTTTATGGAGATAAATTACTTCATTTTAAAAAACACAGTTGGATAAATTAATAATTTTTTTATAAAGAGATAATTTACACATTTACAATATCACCGGGGATAAATTACAATTTTTTGCAATTAGTTTTAACCCTTGAAAATTCCATTGTGGGGGTTTGCAGGTGGCATGTTGAGATGCCTGCCATAATAGCAAAGTCCATTTCTATACTGTCTGATGCGGGACTTGGCATGGCCATGTTTAGCCTTGGTGAGTATATTTATTGTTAGATTTAGATGGATTTTGGGTATATTTTATGAATTCATTTATTTTACAATATATTTTTAGACTTATAAGATAAATTTTATTTTAAAAATAAAATATTTTAGAAAAAATAAGATGGAAGATTTTTAAAGACGTTTGTAATAAGAATTTTGTAATGTATTCAAAAGTAATATTTTTTATTTTTTTCACAGTAAGTTAGCAACTCTGTATTTTTCTTTAAAAAAAAATTAAAAAGTTTTACTTTTTTAATTTATTCAAAAAAAATTATCGTATGCTTTATAAAATATTTTGGAAAACTTCTAAATACCTTGTTTGATTTCATTTTCAGCTTTCAGTTTTCGAAATTTTGACGAAAACGAAAACATATTTGTTTCTAGTATTTTCGTATGAGGTGTTTTATCTTCCTTGTTATCCCAATTGCTACTTTCTCATATATAATTTTTCAAAAAATTACATAATTGACAAAAGTGTCGGAATATTTTGTTAAAATTATCCGAAAAAAATACACTCAATTAAACTGATCATATTCATATCTTGTACACTCTTTTTTTTTTACTATATTTTATCTTCAAATTTATAAAATTTAGAAATTATTTTAATAAATTCGTAGAGAACTAGAATAATATTTTTTAAAAAATAAAAAAACACAATACATAGATCCGACAAGTTGTGTTGAAGAATTGTTGTTGTTGTAGGAACAACTGACAACTACTGTGGTCTTCAAATGACATTAATCATCATCATTAAACCCTACTTTTAATTATTATTATTATTATGAGTGTGAGAAAAAGCAAAGCACGCCTAAATTAAAGGAAAAGTTGCAAATGATGATGCATGCCTCCCTCTTTTTTTTTCCCCTTTTTCAGGGGTAAATTATACCTACACCCTTTTCAAAATATATAATTACGTTTACACCACCTTTTTTCATAATGTATTATTACCCTTATTTTTTTTCTCTGAAAATTCACTGTTTATATATATATATATATATATATATATATATATATATATATATTTATTGGGATTTGGATGAAAAATACTGATATTAATAAACAAAAATTATATAAAATTTTAATTTTATCCCTCATTCAATATTTTTATGTACTAATTTTGTATTTATAAGGGTATCTCTCTCTCTATATATATTATATCTATCTTTCTATAAGTACAATATATACATATGAATGCTAAATAATTGATAAAATTAATTTTTTTTGTAATATTTATATGAATGTCAGCATTTTTATCCAAATCCTAAAAGAAGGGGTAGGTATAAATGAAAAATTTTCATGCCCTTTTTGGAAGAAAATATAACTTTATATTTTTAGCAGAGCCTAATTAAGTTAATTAATCTTAAATAAAGTAAATTATATTAACACTTTCTATTATATTTTAGTTTAATTATAATATATTTTATAAAATTATAAATACATCCCAAAAAGAGTGTTAGTGTACTGCACTTTATGAGTGTTTGTATAAAAGTTTGTCATTGAATAGGAAGTAATCTTAATAGTATACTTTTAATTTTGCAAATAAAAAAAAATATTTGTACGGATAAATTTAATTTTAGAGAGTATAGATATAATTTAAAAGAAATAATATAGACAAAATAAAGATGCAGTAGTGATGATGATGATGAGAGGTGGATGCTGATGTTGGGGATTTGATATGTTGACTGGTTGAGTACGTACTGCAGGTCTGTTCATGGCATTGCAGCCGAGGATCATAGCATGTGGTAATTCCGTGGCAGCTTTTTCTATGGCTGTGAGATTCCTTACAGGACCAGCTGTCATGGCTGCTGCTTCCATTGCTGTTGGCCTTCGTGGCGTTCTCCTCCGCGTTGCCATTGTTCAGGTCATTCTTTTTACTTTCTCCAATATTTCAATTATATCAAATATTATTATTAATTTATTTCAAGTAATAATTATTAAAAAATATATATTAAATGAAAAAATTATTAACTTTATTAGTAACAAACCATGCGTCTAATTGTCATTTTAAACAACTAGATATCGTCGCACGCGGTTCCCGCGAGCATATAAAAAGAAACTTTATGTGAAATGATAAGAAAAAATAATTTTTTAAAAAGAATAAATTATAATTATAAATTATAATAAATATGGAGAATTAAGAAGAAAGAGAAATGTGGAGTAGTGTGTGACGGAAAGTTATGAGGAAAAAAATAATTATAAAATTATTAAAATATATTAAAATTACTAATATGTCCAAATAATTGTAAAGAGAAAAAATGAAATAAAGGGTAAATTTGGGCAATTTAAAATTGATACGCTCAACTCTTTTATAATAGTATAGATTAGCAAAAAATTACACTGACAATCCAGAAACAACACAACTATAGTCATATTTATATTTGTCGTCACTGTAATTCTTTATGCATATTTTTTTTTATCATTAATTATTATCATCGATAAAATTTGTATTCGAGTGAAAAAAAAAAACAATTTTTATGTAATATTGCCACTAATAAAACTATACAAATCATTATAGTGATAAAATAAAACTTCTTGTAACTTAATTTGTATCACTAATATTCTCCTTTGCCTAGTATTTCTAACACATTATTTTTAAAAAATAGGGTAAAATACACTTTGCCCCCTGAATTATTTGTCATGTAACAATTACCTTCCTATACTAACAAATGTAATATTTACACCCCACAATTAAATTTTTAGACAATATTACCCTTGTATTATATATTTATATATTTAGTTCAAAGAATTTCTTTTTTCTTTATTAATTTTGCATTTTACGTTTAATTAAAATTTTCTTAATTGAAATGAATATCTTTTATTTGTAATAAAGTAAAATATAATTAGTGAATTAAATAGTTTGAATTTTATTTTTTTACAGACTCAGAGTTAACTAATAAATTAGTACAATAAATACACACAAAAATTTTATTAATTTGTACTTCACTTTTAACGTAAATTCTTCACTTATTAAAAAAATTAATTAAAAAATAATTTGATGATGATTTAATGTGAAAAAATACTAAAATATATTAAAATAATATAATTGTTCAAGGCATAAATAGCAGTTTTGTCTAACCAAGAAGGTAAGTATTACATCTATTAGTTTGGGGGTAAATATTATATGATGAATAGTTTAGGGGGCAAAATGTATTTTACCCTAAAAATTATAATATAATACTAGAAAAAAATATACAATGTCCCACTAAGACATGTATCTTTATATATATAAGAACAAATGATTTTTGTTCTTATTATTATATTGTCGCTATAATTTCATTATTAATTATTTGTAGTGATAATTTTATTTAAAAATTTTATCACTAATAATTATATAATAAAAAAATAAAATTCATTATCATTTAGTATATAATTTGTTAATGCTAATTTTAAGATTATTATTTTAATATTATATATTTAATTAGTATATTTGCAGGGTTTTTGGTTATTTTATCTATATTAAAATTCCAATAAAGGTGGTCCCCTAAGAATCTCACTAAAATATACCAACACATGACATCCAACACGTGAATCTAACTTCTTTTGCCTTATAATTTGAGAACAAAAAAAAGAAAACCCCACAAAAATGATCATTATCAATTTAGAAAAGGAATGTACTGTCAATAACTTTCAAACACAACACGACAGTTTCACAGTCAACGGAAATCTATAACAAAAGAATTAAGGGTAAATTACATCTACTTCCCATGAGGTTTGACATAATTACAAATACCCCCTCGTTGTTTGAAAAATTACAAATACCCCCCTAATATTTGATAAAATTATGTAATCCTTGGATGGAGGCATAGAAATATCAATTTTGCCCTTACAGTATTTTTTATTTTTTTTTTTAAATTAAAATCTTATAAAAATATTGAATGGGGTGGATGAAAAAAATTTAAAAATTATAAAAAAAATATCGCCTTAGTCAATAAAAAAAATATTTTTAAAAAAATAAATAAATAAAATTATAAATTTTAATTCATAAGGGTATTTTGGTCAATTCACTATAAAAAATGCATAGATTGGGGTAATTGTTAGACGGTCGTTAAATTAGGGGGTATTTGTAATTTTTGAAATAACGAGGGGGTATTTATAATTATGCTAAACCTCAGGGGAAGTAGATGTAATTTACCCAAGAATTAAACAAAAAGAAGGGATCCACGTATATATACTTGCATATATTGTGTAACAGATTCATGTCGTACACTGATTCACACTCATACCTTATACGATGATGATTAATTACTACGATTAAAATACGTAATTCTGTTTTAATTCTGAAATATATGGTGATTTATAATAAAAATTACATTTTTATTTTTCGGAGGTTTTGTGTAATTATATATAGGCTCTTTGTGATTCAAGAAATTATATGTAGCACTCATGAAGCTTTTGTCTAACAAAAAAGTCCACCCGTTAATCAAAATTCATCGATTTTGCTAATATTAACAAAAAAATTTATATTTACCTCCGATTGACTTATTATTGATTTATTGTAGGACAAATGAATATTTTTATGACCAAATTACTCTCATACGTTTTCACGCATTAATGCATGTTAGGAGGTATATCTTTACCGTTATAAGAGTAGTTTAGTTAGAAAAAAATTATTTGACCTGCAATAAGTCAATAATAAGTCAATCGATGGTAAATATCAATTTTCATTCAATTTTGTATTAATATAAATAAATTTTTGGTAATTTTTTATTAACGGGGGGACTTATTTGTTAGACGGAAGCAAACCTTAAAGGTGCTAGATGTAATTTTTCAAATCACAGGGGATCTATGTGTAATTACACTAAATATCAGAGGAGGGGAATGTACTTTTCTCTTCATGATATTAGTCCTACATTTTAGAAAAATATTGCAAAGTTAGTTCCACTATTGCAATATTAAACCTATGTTTTAGGAAAAGACTGCAAAGTTAATCCTATACTGTAGGAAAACGTTGCAATTTTTTGACTTTGAGACTAACTTTGCAACGTTTTCCTAAAGTGGGACAGATATTGGTTGTTTCGGAAATCAAATGACTATTAACCGTTGTTTCTACGAGCCCTGAACATTTGCCGCAACTAAAAAACACAGCAGATTTTTTCATTGTAGTTAAAATCTTGACAAATATTCATTAGCCATGATCAAATTTAAATTTTTTTTTTTTTTTGTATCAATCTTGTTTGACTGTGGAAGATAGTATTGTTTTATCATTATTTTTAAGTTGTGGTCATTGCAATATAGGCAATATTTAATTTATTTATTTTTATTGTGCATGCATTGTATTCAGCTCTACTTTTAACATATAATTTAACTTAATCATATTTTTTAAAGCTAAAAAATGAACACACATCAATCATTTATTAGTATGATCACACCGCATAATGAAAGCGTGATAAGAGATTCACACTGAAAATATTAATGGTGTTGGCGTTGGCAAACAGGCCGCTCTACCTCAGGGAATAGTCCCCTTCGTCTTCGCCAAGGAGTACAACGTCCACCCAGATATTCTCAGTACAGGGTAAGAATATATTTATATATTTATGTATATTTTTTTTAATAAAATTCATGCAGCTTGATTTTTGGATTAATTATAACCTATGATCTTTATATCGTAGTGTCATTTTCGGAATGTTGATAGCGTTGCCCATTACACTAGTCTACTACATTTTGTTGGGGCTATGAAGGTGGAATCGATCATTTGGTCAGTAAACGAAGGTGAAAAACTCGTAGAGAGTTCGTATTATTGAAGACGGTAAAGGTTTTTACGGTCTAAATACAAGAGATGCGATCCAGTGCGCATCAGTGACTAGTTTTTGTAGTAAGCATTGTAAAATGATATTTGTAGCCGAACGTTGTATTATTTTATTTTTGTTTTAAGAAATTAATTAATGATTGCAAGAAGAAATAGAAAGTATGGTTCTCTATTTTCCTTTTTAGATAATGTTTGTTTTATATTTTATTTTAATGCACTTTTTTATATTCGAGTGTCATGTATCAAGTATTTTTGGATTTTTTTATACGAGTATACAATACAAAATAAAGAATAAATTACATTAACAATTTTTAGAATTAAATAAAAAATATACAAATATTTTCTTTTTTTTGCGAAATTACAGCTACACTCTTTGAAATTATAGTTGTAAATTACAATTATGCCTCTATTTAAATACAAAAGCTTATACAAATACTCTCTAAAAAATATTACATTAACACCCCTTAAGGGGTGTAACTGCAATTTTATAAAATATAGACGGTGTTTGTATAATTTAACTTAATTTGAGGATGTTTTATATAATTTACCTAAAAATAAAATATGAAATTAGAATGGAGGATGGAAGATGTGGGCTACATGATGATGATGATGTATTCACGTTTATCTATGCAAATATTCTGTCGGCGAATAGCAAATCTTTACATTTGGGTTTAGGTTTGTAAGAATTGGAATAGGAATCTCTGTACAAAAGCTGTGCCCAAAGCAAGTAGGAAATAAAATTCTATTTTCTTACATACGATATTTCACCCCACAGTATAAAACTGTGTATTAAAAATTACTCTATTTGTATAGACACATAATGTGGGTTGAGATTATTTTATGCAATAAAAATAGGGATAATTATATTCGTTTTTTGTGTAATTATATGTAAATCTGATATAGTTTGAGAAATTACAACTAATATTTTTTAAATTTGATTTCATCTAACAAATAAGTCTTTTCGTTAGTCAAAATTTATCGAATTCGCTGATATTAACAAAAAGATAAAATAAAAAATATATTTTATTCTCAAAATTGACTTATTACCGACTAATTGCAGGTCAAATAAATATTTTTTTTATCAAATTATTATCATACGCCTTCAAGCGTTAATGCATGTGATGAACTATATTTTCACTGTTATAAGGATATTTTAGTCTTAAAAAAATTATTTGACTTGCAATAAGTCGGTAATAAGTCAATCGAGGGTAAATATTAATTTTCATTCATATTTATTTTTTTGTTAATATCAACAAATCAGTTATTTTTTACTAACGGGGGAACTTATTTGTTAGATGAAAACAAACTTTAGGAGTGTTAGATGCAATTTCTCAAATCACATAAAATTTACATGTAATTACGTCAAATATCATAGAAAAAAAGGGTAATTATCACATAAAAATATGTTAATGCAAGTATTCAGATCAAATTCTTCTTCTTATTCAGATAGAATCATGAACATGTCCATTGCCATCTTCAAGATCATTGACGATGGACCTCATTTGCCTTGTGCCAATTGGTGCACATTGTTGATACAAAATTTGACTCTATGAAAAAGAATCATGGGACTAAAAAAATATGGACAAATAAATTTTTTATGAACGTAAATAAAAGGGTTACAATTGTTGGGAAGTGCCGATTGTCCTCTAATTCTTCTTTTGGAATTGTGATCTAAGAGTTGAAATTTGTTATTGAATATCGATGTGTAATTTTTTTGGATTTTGTAGAGCAAACTATGAGTTACCTTAAAATATGGCATTAGTTTTTTGAGAATTTGATACCATGGAAGATGTGAAACCTCACGGTCGCAGCATTTCGTTATGCCAGAAAGTTTTGGACTGGAATCATTGTGGATTTGTTGTATGTCTTGTAGTGTGTCTTGGAGCACCCCCACCCCTTTTTTTGGGAGAAATTGCAAAATACCCCTTTATGTTATACGAAAATTGCTAAAAACTTACATGTGTTAATTAAATAATAAAAAAGACCTCCTATAATTATAAACCCTGCAAAGAAAACCCTCCATAAAAGAAAACGGAGAGTGGCTTACACTTGCTATAAATATTTTTAACATTTGACCTATTTGAATCGATATAATTACCCATATTCTATACAATTATCCCCTTTTTTTCTTTTTTTGAGTTAATTCTTTACCTTTTTTATATTTTTACTAAACAATTAATATTCATCAAATATTGATATATAAAATTATTATTACATCATATTAAATTATTTATACATATAAAAATACCAAAATTTTAAAATCAAAATGCATAAATTTATTATACATAAATGCATCAAAATGCATAAATTTAAAATAAATTTTAAATTTAAAAATATTATATTAAGATTATAAAAATGAAAAATACAACAAATAAACAAATTACAGTAAAAATAAAATTTATTTTTTTAATACAATATATTTAGGCACAAAAAATAATTAAATAAATTTATTATATTAAAATTTACAAAACAAAAATACAATAAATAAATAAATAGTTAAAAAAAAAAAGAAAAAGAAGAGAAGAACAACTTCGCCCATCATCCCACCCCATCCCCATCCCCATCCCCATCCCACCCCCAAGCGCCAGCCACCCCACCGGCTCCTCGCCTTCCGCCTTCACCTCCCCGTCTCTGGTCGCGCCCAGATCGGGCAATTGTCGCCCAGATCTGGCGACGTCGCCTCGCCCCCATCCGGGCGACGTCGGCTTCGGGGTGACGGCGAGCTTGCCGGACCCCCCCGGTTTCGTCGCCTACCCCGATCGTCGTCGCGCCTCCCCCCTTATATACATACATTTGTATATATTATGTATTTTTATTTTTCATATAACTTTGTATATATATAAATGTGTGTATATATATAAATGAAAATAAGGGAGAGTAATAAAGTAAGATCTAAGCCATTCATTTTTAGTGAAGGAAGATCAACGATTATTAAAACAAGGGCATAACGAGCAAATTTATTCAAAAATTTAACGTTGTTAAGAATATTTGAGTGTGCAATATTTCAAAAAAACACACAGAAATTTTTACATAAAATTTTAACACAGGAGGATATTATGCAGTTTCCCCCGTTTTCTTTGTAAGAATGAGTAAGGACTTCTATTGGGCTTTGATTTGGTTAGTTTCTCATGGGATTGTACTTGAGCATGCTCGGCCCAATTAACCAATCCAATAAAAGAATAACTTTACAGTTTATCTTGACTCAATTTATTAAAATAAATAATATTTGGAGTCTAATTATTAGTCAATTTATTTTGGACTTTTAATTAGTACTTTATTCCAAAATTTTTAATCAACATGCGTTTTTCCTCGATTGGTCTGCAAATTTACAAGCATGCCTTGTTTATTTCGGTGGATCTATTTGAATACCCCATTTATTTACGCATCTCAAATTTATGAAGTTTCAGGTGTTTTAAGGAAGGGAAAAAATGTATATAAACAGGAACAATTTTGGACGGAGAGTATTGCGTGGAGACTTATACGTCATGATCAATTTATAAAATTTGATTTTGAAAATTCATCCCAAGAGGCGTCATTGTTCAATATTACTTTGAGAGACTATAAATTCTATCTCAAATATTTGAATTTTTAACATGTGCAAATTGAATATCATTAAAATAACGATCTTAGCTTCGTTCAAATAATGAATAGTTATTACAATCGGCATAGATTTGGTATAGGAACAAAAACTAAATAACCAGTATGGAAAAAAGTATGAAAATTATATTTTAACTTTAAAATAATTTTTTTATCGAGTTGAAATTACGTTCAATTTTCATTTCATGAGTTTTTTTTACAATTCAAAGTGATACCAAATTTTAGTAGTCCCATATATTATTCGAGCTTGACTTATCACCTTCGTTCAAATTAATTTTATAAAAAATTTAACTCCGACTTGTCACTACGAAAATAAAGATAAAAAAACCCTGGAATTTTTTTTTTTCAAAATATCAATTCATAACAAAATTTAATAAACTATATACAAAGTTTAAAAATTCTTTATGACAAGTAAATCTAGCCGATTTATTTATCAAAAAATTATAAATTCAATAATTTTTAAATTAACAACTATTTATAATGTTTTAAAATTTTTAAAATTTACCCATTCAATATCCACACCTACGAATATTTTAGCATTCAATACCCATACCCGTTCAATACGACCACCCATTGATATGTTTAAAGGAAAATTTTTATTCGAATTAAATTAATTACAAAATAAATATATCGTACTGATAATTAATCTAAATTCGATCAAACTGGGTACAAACTATAATTTTCCATATTAACATGCGTGGACCAGATTGTGGTCCAAGCATTTGCCTCGACCAAATCCTCAATTTTTTAAGCAAATTTGAAGCCACACTTGTCAGCATTGAGCTTCCTTTTACTTTTTGCTGATAATTAATTATGGAAAAATCCGATCACATCATGCTATATATCTATGCAATGCACACTTTGCCATGCAATTCACAACACATATGTATCTCAGCAATAAAATTGTACAAGAAATACTTTCACAGTCATGTTAAAATGTTGTATGTTTAACTTAATTCTTTATTTTAGAAAAATATTTAGAAATTAGGGGCCTGTAAATGGAGACAAAAAGCAAAGTTAAAGAAAAAATGAAAAAGAAAATAAATTTCTTTTCGTAAAAAATAGTAAGAGATCAAGACCGTATGATTTAAAGAGATCAAGATCGTATGAATAGAACTAATTTGTAATTCTACTAGACTATCCTGGCTAGAAAATTATATCAATTTGGGGGTAAAAATAATTTTACACCCTCCATATTTATAGTCTTGAATAGTATAAATGCCCCCTCAGTATCATTATTAAAGAGGGGACTACGGACAATTGAAAAGAAGAGAGATTTTCTTATAAGCATAACAAATATGACGTAGGAAACAAGATGGTCATAACATAAATTCATCTAAACAACAATATATTCCAACATAATTGTTGTTGAAGTTTATATCTGACATATATGTAGTAATTACGTCATACACATGTTATATCATTAAGTGCAGAAACAAAATACTTTAGGATACTGTTGGGATATTTGGCCCAGGACCAAAACTTTGGTAGGCCCAAATCTCTTTGGCCCATCCCTCACTGGACGACCCAAATCCCACAACCAGTCCACTCACCCCCGGTCCAACCCATTCACCTACCTGACCTGGTAACACCATTTAACCCTAACCCAAGTCAGTTCTCCAAGAATTATTTCTTTCTCTCTCAAAAACGGCTCTTTCTTCCCCCCTTTATCGACTTCTGATTTCTCTCTTCCCCAACTTCTATGGCATCGTGAATTGTCATCACCGCCTTCCTCCTCCATTGTATTCAATGCTCCTCCGACTATAAATGACTCTTTTCTTCTTGGATTAAATAAGCAGATTGAAAAATCTTTTCTTCCTTTGCAGGTCTGTCTTAGTGACTAATTCTTTGTGGACTATTGTTATGGTATTTGGTGCTACCATGAGTTAGGTTGCCGGCCTTTGTGGCTGTGAGCTTGCCGCTCCGATTCTTGGCTCCCTGAACCTATTTCTATTTTCGGGTTCTGATATATATTATTATCTACTGTTGATAGTTGTAGAGAATACTCTGTTCATATGTTGTTTTTATCCTTTTGTAACTTGGGCCGTAATATTAGGGGGTTTTCGTAACCCATTTTTCTGTAATTGTTGGTTCAAATTTATGGTTTGATTATTTCTGTAATGTTGTGTTCACTTTGTAATTTTGGGCTCATCACTGCGGGTGTAAGAACCCAACAGATACTTACCTTCAGTTATTGATTCAAATGCAAAATCGATGGTGTATTTTTTTCCGATCGCAGGATTTCATGGGACCCAAGCTTCAAAACAAGTTTTTCAAAGAAAAGTCATTTTTTCATAAAAATGTGTAATATATACTTAACTGACCGTTACCAAAAATTACTTAAGTTGAATAGTGGACCACATCAGAATACTATCATGCAGAGATAAGCCATAGCCACGGATTATCAGATATGTACTAGACAAAAGAGTATTTGATAAGGGTTGGCCACGTATGGCTTATGAGATGTACGTTGGATAGAAATGCTCATGTAATAAACTATGACCACAACTTATCTCATGTCCCCTCTAATTTTAAAATAACATGTTAGAATTATATGTCCAATATTTTTGATCCGTAATGTGTGAAGTGTGTTTAGATTACAAATTCCCTTTTTATTACCCATTACTTTGTAAAATAACAAGAAAGCACCTCTCGATATATCGAGAATAAACACAACGTACGTATAACTTCCACCTATGATGAAAGTAGCTGTTTTTCTTACTAACTAACATTCTTTGCTAGGCAACAAATACCTCCGCTATCATTTTCTACAAATGTCGCGATCCTCATTGTTGGAACGTAACATCATATGCATTGCCGGTATTACTAAACTGAAGACATAATTTTTCTAATTTCTGAGTTTTGGTGAAAAAATAATCCTCGCATAAGTTATATAGTACATTTGCTTTTTCCAGTTCCTAATAGAACATTATGTTAAGATAATATTAACTATTACAAATAATTAGATTTTAATGAATACATTTATGATTTAACTGAAATTGTTTGTATTAAAGGTAAATTACAACGATCTCCCTTGAGGTTTGACATAATTATAAATACCTTATCATTGTTTGAAAAATTACAAATACCCACATGATACTTGACAAAATTATGTAATCCTTGGATAGAGATACAAAATTATCAACTATGCCCTTATTGCATTTTTTTTTTTTTAAAAAAATAAAAAATTTGTAAAAAATCAGATGGAGTGAATGAAAAAATTATAAAAAATTATGCACTTAGTCAATAAAAAAAAATCAGTTTTTTTTTTTAAACAAAATTATAATTTTTAGTTTACAAGGGAATTTTAGTCAGTTCACCATAAAAAATAGATGAAAACGTAACAGAGACTAAAAGCATGAGCTAATTGTTAGACGAATGTTAAAATAAGAGGGTATTGATAATTTTTTAAACAATAAAGTGGTATGTAATTACGCCAAAACTCAGAGAAGGTCGTTGTAATTTACCCTTGTATTAACGTGTAAATGAAGAATGAACTCAAATTTGTTGACAACCAGCAAGTACAAGTCATGAATTATACAAGTTAGTAGACTATTTACTTTGAGGGTGGGGGTCCGAATTTCCTTCTCCCCAAGCAATATTCTTCTTCCCCACTCAACCATATCCCTACTCATCAACTATTCATGCAGAAATGATGCTTTCTTCTTCCCCCTAACATGTTTTAATTTATTATATTTAACTATAATGAAGGGTAAAAAGGTCAAATGCCCCTTATCATGCATTTAATAAAATGAAGTAAACATAGAATGAGTGCAATCCCAATTATACAATCAAAACAAGTAAACTAATGACTTTTGTTATCATCCATTTAACAACAATTTTGATGATTTATAAATACCACTATGTAATTCATTTGTAAATAAGCTTTCAGAAGAATAAGGAAAGAGATTTAGAAAGAATATATACATATATCGTTTTTTCTTATATCAGGAGCGATAGCCTAATAATCTTACGTCATATTTATTTCTTTATATAGGATAAATGACAAAATATTAATTTATGATCGTAAAGATGATAATTAGGATATGATTAATTAGTAACTTATTTACTATTTCATAATCTCTAGGACAATCTCAATGTTTATTTTAGTTCAATGTTTTACTTGCTTTTGAATAATACATTGACAATGTGGTTCATTTATAGTTTTGCCCTATAACAAAACAAAAGAACATGTCAAATCTTGAGCCAATACAACACAAACCTTTTCCTCTTCCTCTGAAGACTACTTTGCTGTTTATTTGCTCCACAAATAGTCTTGAGCTTTTCAAATCCAGAAAAAAAGAAAAATTTATATTGCATGAATGAATTTAATACTAAAATAAGATTACACTGTTTAGAATTTATTAGTTCACATATTTGTGTGAACTCAGGAAAAATACAAATAATATCCCATTGCCATTAAAATATCCACCCTAATATTTGGACTTTTTAATAAAAATTGAAAAAAAAAAAAAAAAAACACATAATTGTGCACTTTTAAAGAAGATTCTGAATATTAGGGCTAGAAATTTGAAAATCATGCTTTTAGTTGAGTTGGAAAAAGTTAGTTGCTTGAGGTTTAGGGAGTGTTTGCGCGCGCTTCTAAAAAGCGCTTTTCAGCTTTTGGCTCCAAAAAAGCACTTTTGAGGTGTTTGCGATACCAACTTCTGCTTCTGAAACGGCTAAAAAAAGCGCTTTTAGGCCAAAAGTTAGAAGCACATTCGTGGGTGCTTTTAGCTGCTTTGGCTTTTTTGTAAATAAATTCAACTTTATATTTTACTATTTTACCCTTATTATAATAACCTTAATTCAATTTTACCTTTTTAATTTATTTTTAAAATTATAGATTTAAAGTTGATATCGAAGTTTTCAAATAATTTAAATTTTAATAATAATTAAATTTACACTTTCACATGTTTAATATTTTAAGTTTTTATATTTTATGTGCTATATCATCTAATTATATTATTTCTTTCACATGTTATTATTTAATTAATTAATAAAATAATTAATTTTTTATAATCATGCAAGTTTAATTATTGTTTATGAATTAATAATTATATTACTTAAATGGATCATTATTAAATTAAATATTTTTAAATATTTTAAAAAATATAAATATAAATACTAATCAAAATAAAATTTGTATTTTTTGTGAAAAAATAAATATTATTGACAAGCAACAAGTGAAATAATATGCAAAAGATAGTATGTTTTTGACATATAGGGTCAAAACAGTCTTTCATCAATTAAATTTATTTTGGAAGTGATTTTTTTCCAAACACTATCCAGTTTAGCTTTTATCTGCTTTTCACTTTTTTTACAAACACTACCCACTTTTCATTCTGCTACAACTTCCAACTTTCTCTACAAAAAATCACTTTTTTAAAAGCAGAAGTTTTTGCAAACACTCCCTTAGTGTAGTAGCCGAAGAGCGAGAAGGAAGGAAAAACTCAGACCTATCACTCAAATCCAAAAGAAAAAAGATTACAACATGTTAAGACTTTTGCAATGGACAAAAAGAAGTGGAAAATCGAAAGAGAAGAAATCTATTATGGTCGGTGTGTAGTTATTTATCAAAAGGGTTAAATGCAATTTACCTCCTGTGTTAATGAAAATGAGCAATTTACCCCTCTGTGAAAAATAAAACAGCAATTTACCCCATGTCCTATCAGAAATAGAGCAATTTACCTCCCTCACGCATTTTGTGAATTACACGTGCTTTTTTTTGTATTTTTTTAAAATTTAAAATATTATTTATATTCTTAATTAATGTCCCTTGGATCTTAATCAATTTACGATCCAAGTTTAACTAATAAATTAACGGTGTAGATTTATCTATTCAAATCAATGGTTTAAATTTGAAATTATATATTATATATAATCAAATTTGTATATATATATTCATATTATGATAAAATCATGTATATATATTCATATACAGTCAATATATATATATATTATATATATTAGAGAGAGAGAAGAGAGAGAGAGAAACCAACGGGAAGGGCGGTGGATTTGGGCGTGGGGATGGCAGAAGGGAGGTGGATCTGAGCGTGGGGATGGCGGAGGTGGCGACAGGGTGGGGGAGGAAGTAGGAAGGGGGAGGAGGCGGATCTGGCGCGGATGGCGGAGGTGGTGACGGGGGAGGAGGAAGGAGGAGGAGGAAGGAGAAAAGAGGAAGGGGGAGGAGGGGGAGGAAGAAGGAAAGAAAAAGGAGGAGGAGGAAGGGGCAGGGGGCAGCAGCGACGAAGGTGGTTGCGGCGTTGGCAGCCTGACGATGGTGGTGGCGGCGGCCCAATGAAGAAGAAAGGAAAAAAATATATTATATAACTAAATATAAAATATATATGTATTCATATATTAAATTTAATATTATACATAAAAAATAATATTTTTATTCGTAAAATTGATGTCCAATTGCACATAGGGCGAGTGTAATCCACTACTAGTCTTAAGGGGTAAATTATTTTATTTCTGATAATACAGAAGAATAAATTACTGTTTTATTTTTTATAATGTGTAAATTATTTATTTGTATTAACACAGAAAGTAAATTGCATTTTACCCTTTATCAAAAAGTTACAATACAAAAAGTTAGAAGAGGATAGAAGAAAACAAATTTTTGATTGGGATCTTGTCTCGCTTACTCAACAGTGGCTGCAACGAGCAAATGAGAGTGAAAAGAACTAATATTAGGCCCAGTCTTATAATTTTAATTTCGTGTAATAAGGTATAAGCTTGTTTATTATACATAATTACACATTTGATTTACATTATTAAAGCTCGGTACTAATATTTGGCCCAGTCTTATAATTGTAATTTATGAAATAATGTATTCTTGTGATCCATATATTCGCTCATTATTAAATTAGTGGTTTATTTTTCACTTCTTCATGAAAATTATTTTTTTCCTCTTGACTTTTTCGGGATATATTTTTGTTCCTCAAATATGATCATTAATGTGATTTTACTTCTCAAATAATTTTAAGGTTGTAATTATGGTCCTAAAATTTTAATTTTTTTTGACACTTTTGGTCATTCCGTTAACTTTTTCATTAAACTTAATAAAAATTTCATTTAAAGTGAAAAAAATTGCTAACTTTCTTCTATTTTGTGGTGCTTTTCAAATTGTAATCCAGTGCATTCATTTTTTCTATTTTTCTTCAAATTTTAAAAGAGAATAAACCCAAAAAGAAAATAAATTTTAGCAACAATTTATTTAAAGTTTATTGACAAATTTTCTATTGTTGACAATTTTTTGTTAAAATTATTTAACAAATTTGTTGCTTAAATTTATTTTTCCTTTTTGTTTATTCTCTTTTGAAGTTTGAAGAAAAATAAAAAAAAAATAATAGATGAATTGAATTATAACTTGAAAAGCACCACAAAATTGGAGGAAAATAGCAATTTTTTCCACTTTAAATGAAATTTTGTGTTAAGTTTACCGAAAAAGTTAACGGAAAGACCAGAAATGCCAAAAAAGTTGAAGTTTTAGAATCAAAATTGCAACATTAAATTGTTTGAGAACCAAAATCGTATGAGTGACTATATTTAAGGACAAAAAATGCATTTATCCCGGCTTTTTCCCTACTTGGAAAATATATATATGCTTATAAGAATGTACCTTAAATCATAATAATTTTATAATAAAGTATAATAAAAAAAGCATTACTTCTTTTTTTTTTTTTTTTTTTGGAACTTTTGAAAAATATTTGAGCTTTGATTAGTTATTAAATTTCAAAAAGTAGAGATTTTGCAATACTTTTATAATTATTTTTTAAAAAGATTAAACCTTCGTTCCCTTCTTTTAATTATTGAATATCTATTTTGAACTTCGATTTTATATGAATGTAGAAAAAAACCAAAAAGACTCCACATGAATTATTATTTTCTAAATCACATTTAAAAAAAAGATATCCTTAATGGTCTTTTTGTATTTGATCATATTCGATAATTTTTTGAACCAAACACTATATTATATTATCAAATATGATATCGTACATACAATATGTTAAACCAATACTATATAATGGATCATTGGAGTAGGGGAATTGCAATTTTATGCCTATTTTATTTTTGGTCTCATTCATTAAGAGGATTAATATTTTTAGTCTTATAACTTACAAAAATTAACAGTTTTATTCCTTATCCACTTCTTTATATATAATTTAATGATGTAGATCACGTGTCTAGCACGTGGCCGTTAAGTATTTCTGGATGGAGGCAAATTGACCCTTCTTCCAGCAGTTGCTTATGAATGCTCCTTTGGCCTACTAATTTATTCACTTGTGAAAGATATGATTCTTTGTATTGCTTCTATTTGACTTAAACTTACAGAAATATGGGAAGGGTGAGATTCAAAGTTTGTGAGAAAAGAGAGAAATCTCCCTTTTTTGCCTTAAATTCCTTTAATTTTTTTTTCTTCGAATGTAGTTATATTTTCCCCCAAAATAGTCCCAAGCTGAAAATACATCATTTTTTTCCTCTAATAAAAAAAAAAATACTTAACGGCCACGTGCTCTACGTCGTTAAATTGTAGAAAAAAGTGGATGAAGATCAAATGTGCTAAATTTTATAAGTTACAGGATTAAAAGTATTAATCCTATAATGAATGGGACCAAAATTAAAATAGGCCTAACTTATGCTTAAAGCACATCAATTAGCATTAACTTTTTCTTTTGACAATTTTGCCCTCTCTTCACATAAGAAATTTGGCTTGAAAGAGGCAGCACCTTTTGCCAAGAGTCCAAGACTAAACCATGCCTGAGTAAGTAAATTCAACTATTTGTTTAATGTTGCTTGGATGGATGATTTTAAAACTAATAAAGAATTTGTAGAAATTATTTTAGATAATTCAACACAAAAGTAATTTTAAATGTACCAATATTTCACAAAATATAATTCTAAATGAGATAGGAAGGATTTGAAATTCTTACTCAAACAACTACAAAATTTGCCATTAAAAGTTTAGAGTTTATATATATATATATATATATATATATATATATATATATACTAGTCCTTACTGTACATGGTCCCCGCGAGCATATAAAAAAATTACGTGTGATGAAGAAAAAAATTATGAAAAAAAATCATGGTGAGAGAATGAGAAAGAAAAAGTAAGTTACAGGAAAGAACGTGAGGTGAAAGAGAAAAAAATATATTGTAATTATGGTTTTAATAAAAATATAGAAGTTTGTAATAAAAAGAAACATGGGAAAGTTAGATGAGAGAGAACAGTGAAGTAGAAGGTGAGAAAAAAAAATTATAATTATGAGAATATTAAAAAAATAAAATTACTATTATAATATATATATATATATATATATATATATATATTCCTTTCCAGCTTCAAATTTTGAAGCAGTTATTAAAGTCAAAACATATTTATTTATATGTATTCTCATTATAAAATATATTAATTTCATAATTGATATTACAGTTCATTATAAAACTCAATCTCATTAACTAATTTAAATATATTTTCAATTTAGACGAAAGTTTATATAAAATAAAAAATATATATTTTCCACTTAAAATTAGAAGAAAAAAAAACACAGAAATTGCAACTTTAAATTCATGAATGCCAATTTAGAGAAAGGGGGTAAAGTGCAAATTAGGTAAAACTGACAGTAAGCAGAATTAGAAAAATAGTAATCACCCAATCCAAGGTTTATCTGTCCAAACATTACATTATTCAAGAGTGCACTGATTTCTCTATGGTAGGTAAGCTTTAAACAAACATTTTCTTGGATCCATCAAAACCTTTCCCCCAACCATACTCAATTATTTTTTTTTTAAAAAAAAAAAAAATAAAGTATCACAACCTAACACACCTTGATAGAGTATTTGTGAAAGTTTTTTTAAAAAAATATTTTTTTAAGTTTTTACTCAGAAAAGTATTTTTGAGGTGTTTGAAATATCAGATTCTGCTTCCAAAACTGCTAAGTAAAATCGCTTTTAGGTCAAAAGTTAGAGGCACATTCGATGGTGCTTTTGGTTACTTTGGCTTTTTTTTTTTTTTATCATAAATTCAATTTCATTTTTTATTACTTTACCTTTATTATAATAATTTTAATTTTAATTTATTTTTAAAATCACATATCTAAAGTTGATGTTTGAGTTTCAAATAATTTGAATAATTTAACAATAGTCAAATTTATACTTTCACCATTATGTTTTATTTTCTATACTATCTAATTATATTGTTCCTGTATCATTAAAAAACATAAATTAAAATGCTATGATTAATTAACAAAACCATATTGTTATCTGCAATCATGCAAGTTTATTATATGTGAATCAACAAATATATTATTTAGTGGGAGCAATATTAAATTAAATATTCAATTTTTTTATTAATATTTTTAAAAAATTAAATATGAAATATACTAATAAAAATAAAACCTATTATTTTTTGTGAAAAAATTATTATTCACCCATAAAAATCACTTTTTAAAAAGAAAACGTTTTTGCAAACACTCCTTAACTTTGATCGAAGTTAGTTTTGATCGTTAGTTGACCAAAAAGATCCCTCGTTACTTTTAGAGGGTCAACTAACAATCAAAATTATATATTTTCTTCAAAAAAAAAATTGATAGATATTATAATCAACTCAGTCGGAGGCTAAAAATAATTTAAACAAATAAGAACCAGCTAATGAAAAAATAAAAAACAAAACACAACTCTGGATGAAGCGCCACGGCTCCAAGCCTGCAACAATAGAAGGACTTGAGATACCAACCACGGAGCATCCATACAACTCCTCTCAAACAAACATCTATTACGATTATGCCACAAAGACCAACACAAAGTAAGAAATGAGGTGAAATCCGTTCGTGTTAATCCCCTAAGTGCCTGCCTCATCCAATCCTCCACCCTCAAGCCCTCACGCTTCACCCACAGCCAAAGGAATGCTAGATAGTGAGTGCCCACATCAGTCTCACGGAACTGCAATCAATCAAGATGTGCTCCATACCGTTCTCTGTTTCGCCACAGACCGCACAAACTACTATAAATTAATATATACATACAATTATAAAACTCAGACTCACCAATCACAATATTTTAATTACAAGCTTTTAACTTTATCAATTAAACAAGACCTCGTAAGCAATTCGATCCGAATCTTTGAGGGTTAAGAGGCAAAAATGGTCTTGATTATTTTAAATTTTCTTACATATGGGACAAAGAAGCCCACCTAACATTTCCATATAGAAAAGTACTTCCACCTAACATTTACCACAATGGGACAGAACAGTCTCATAGTACAAATTTGTGTTGGCTCACTGTTTGGTCCCTCAATCAATCTGCATCACAAAATCAATCCCCCAAGATTAACTGAACCTTTTCTGCAGGAAACATGTGATCCAAGGCTGACCATATGTATTTAGTAACATCTAATATTATACAACTTTTCTTTATAATAATTTAAACTTTTAATTTTTAAATAAATTGTCATTTAAGGGCCCCTTTACTTACTTGGATATAATTACTTTAGGACAGATAAAATTGTGATTGAAATGAGGATTAGCGATGTGCTTATTATATAATATTGTGTTTACAATATTTGATTAAAATTATCCTAATGTGTTGATTGTTTAGTCTTATATTTACTAGCACATTTTCTATTCATGGTAAATATAATAAATGACAATAATACCCCCATGCACCCGTCAATATCACTATTATTTTCAAAAATAAGTCAACATAATTGTCTTTTTTTTAATTTTTTTTTAAAAATTCCTAAGATGTTATTGGCATTAAAATAAATTATTAGATAACATGATTGTCTACAGTCAATCATATATATTGTAAGTCTTATGTTATTTCAGAATAAAATATTTTAATTGATCGTAATATATAATATACCCACAAAATAAATTATTTGATGGACCAATGATATGACAGACCAAAATATTTTCAATATACAATTGATTTTGTTCAATAACAAATTGATTGGGGAATTAAATTTAAATATGAGGGGTTTTTTGGAAAATAAGACTAGAAGTGGAGGGTCATATGGAGAGAAAATTTTATTAAGGATTAAATGAGCCAATGAGATTGGTTAATACCACCTAGTAGACTTTGATTATAATCACTCCCAAATCCTAATTTGTACCGGGCTTAGGTATATAATAACGGGTTGCATAAAATTAAAGTAAACAAGATATTGTTAAGGATAGTTTAGGATATCAAACCTAATAAGTCTAAGTAAATGGGCCCTAATAGTATTGTTTGGGATAAAAATTATTTTAGTTCTTAATATTTGATTTTGACTCTAAGGTTGCATTTGGATTTAAGGATTTGGATTTGAAAAAAGGATTTAGAGAAAGGATTTCAAATGACTCCATTTGAAAGGAATTTGAAATCCATCCATATTTATTTTAAAACTTAGTTTAAAATTAAAATGGAATGATTTGAAATTCTTTGCATTTGGAATTATCCGAACATGTCCAAATGATTTGTTATGAAGGATTGGAAATCCATGATTTTAAATCCTTCAATATAAATGCAACCTAAAATAATTTTTATTTTTCAACTCACTTTAAATTAATTCGTATAGTGAAATTTTCAGCCCAAAAAGTGATTTTTCCATAGTACCATCATAAAACGGTTTTTTTTTTTTTAGAAAATTATTTTAATCCCTTTAATTTTTAATTGCAATTTGGTTCATCACACATAAATTTAAAAAAGTATAACCCTTTCAATTAGAATAATTTATCTTTCGCTAATTATTTAAATAATAACTTTGCCAATGACATTTAAACATAAATGTCTTGAACTTAATGTACTTTTTGCACTTTTCAAATATACGACACTTGAGTATCTAGCTGGAGAAAACAGTTTAAATAAAAATACAGAGTAAAAATATTTA
Organism: Sesamum angolense; assembly: GCA_034509725.1. Lineage (NCBI taxonomy): Eukaryota > Viridiplantae > Streptophyta > Magnoliopsida > Lamiales > Pedaliaceae > Sesamum > Sesamum angolense. The sequence goes on from JACGWL010000009.1 coordinate 11,361,529, forward strand.
AATAAAATACGATCAGAGCAAAAACTTATATATATATATATAGTCTAAAATTCTTTACAGCCAACATTTTTGGTTGTCAAAATTGGTCCCACTTACTACAATGGGACAAGTGTAAAATGTACCCTCGATAAAGGATCCATTTACCAAAAATATCGTTGGGGCATTAATGACACTAAAATTGGATATATGATGTGATGTGTGTAAAAATAAGTTAGCTCAAATAGGTCCAAATGGCTCAAAGAAAAAAAAAAAAAAAAAACATGGAAGACCCATAGTACCTTTCGGGAGGCCCAATACATCCCACGCCCATAATGCTCCAAAAGATCAAGGATGGTCCAGCCCACAATCTAGCTAGACAGGCTCAAACAACCCAAATAACTCAAGAAGCCCAATCTAGCTAGACATCGCATTCATGGCACCTCATGAACTTAGGTATCGGCAGTCATCTTAAACCACATAAGCCCTAACAAGGAAGACCTCCCTGGCGGTTGGGGCTCCTCACAGGCGAGGGGTCTCCCAATACAAAGAAAACTCATACTAAAGCACTCATACTACTGATAAGAAAGATTCATCCTTTATCCCAATCATCTAACCAACTTCTACAAGACTCTCGAGAGTAGGATACACCCTTTGCAGACGGGGACACTCCCTCTATAACTACAAGTTTAGTCCTTTATACAGGGGACGTCATTCTCACTCTCTAAACACCTTTCTTACTCTCAAAATTACCCCTCAAGCTCTCTCTAATCATATTATTAAGTGGTCTTGCATTTTTCACCAACTTTATTCATCATATCTCGATTCTTAATTAAATTTATTTACGTTATTTCTTTATTTCATCTTGAATCCAATACTAACTTAGGTGTCGGAGTGCTAACACCTTTTTTTTATAGGTTCCCCCTTCAATATTTGCATTCGCTTCGGGCCAAACATTGAATAAATGTCTATATACCTTGGACCAATGCATTGTTTGCATGCATCAAGTGGCACTGTCTGTGGAAATACAGAGTTAAAGACGTGAGTTATAATGAAAACACCCAGTAACGCACTGAACAAAGGAAAGATTGTGGAGACAGTTGGTAGTGCCCAGGCTCTGCAGATCGTACCAAGGGCTCCCTTGGCCCCCGCCAGTGGGACGACAGCCCTAGGACCTCCCAAGCCCACTGATCCGCTAACTGAGCTTCCAAGCTACAGTACATCCTCAGAGGTCTCCTTGGGGGGAGCTCCCCCCAAGACTCATATGGACCATAAAATAGATGATCACGGTGGCCATAAGAGAGTAAATGGCGATACTAGTCCTAGCTCGCATGGCGACCCCATCAATTGTGGATGTCCCGGAAGAGGAAGGTAAAAAGGTACCCCCTGCTCACGCACCACTGGTCGCGGGATGCTAGTGACCCCCCTCACAGGCTGAGTAGGAGTCTCTCCTTAGTAGCCCGCACGCCTGGAATGTCGGTAGAAAGGCATCCAAGACGTCCAATACCAGATCACCGGAGCGCCCTCAAAAGAGCAGTAAGGCATCCCCTTCAGCGAAAAAATCCTGGCAGACGAACTCCCATTTAATTGGAAGGAACCCAACCTGTCGGAATATGATGGAACCACGGATCCGCAAGAGCACCTGTCCTGCTTTGAGAATGTTTCCCTTTTCCACCGTTGCCCCATTGGGGTTAAGTGTCGTGTTTTCGTAACCACCTTCACATGGTCAGCCCAACAGTAGTTCAATCAACTGCTCCCGGGATCCATCCAATTGTTTAGAGAATTTCATTCTTTCTTTCTCCATCAATTTGCCAGCAATAAACAATGTCAAAAGACAATAATGAGCATTTTTTCTTTACAACAAAAATGAGAGTCACTGAGGGAGTCTCTTCAATGCTTTAACTTAGCGGCCTTAGAGGTCCCTACTACTACATCTAATACACTAATTTGTGTTTTACGCAGGGATTACAAGATGGGAATTTCTTCCAGTCCTTAACTAAGAAACCCCCTCTCAATTTTTACAATCTCCTAGTACTAGCTGAATAATACATTAATTTGAAGGAGACAATGGAGTACAAGAATGAAGTCCTTGGTAAGAAACGCAAAGAACAAAAGAAGGAGGACCTACTCCACCTAGAATTTCTCATCAATAAACCATGCCACAGGTGGAGATCCTTCTTAGAAAATATGCCCTACCCCAAGGTGGGGATCCTCCTCAGAATATAGCCCTACCCTCATGCAGGTTTTATTCACGGAATAAACCTTGCCCTTAGGCAAGCATCCCCCACAACAAATAAATCTTCACATACAAGCTTCCCTCAGGGTGTGCCTTTAATATTTTAAATTAATAACTTTGAAGGTTTATTTGATCACATTCGATGTGTTAACATGTGTCTTCTTATAAAGATTTCATGAGGGAGGCATCTTTCTAAAACTTCTCTAATTAAAGTCCAACCCTAGGCATACACCCTTTCATTAAAAACCATGTCATCCACACAGGCACAAAGACCCCTTTTTGTGGAGGCACCCCATCCCTCCTTTGGGCAGACACTTAGGTCCTTCTTTGGGCGACGTGTAAGCTTTGTCCCGTACGAAGTACCTAAGCCCTACTTCTGTCAAACTCTTTTATTCTTCCTCTGACGAGATCTCTAAGTCCTGTTCCACGGAGGCCCCCCCTTGAAATAAGCCCTCCTCCAAGGAGACATAATAATTTTGTCCCTGCAAGACCTATTCGTAATATATACATGTCTTTTTTATTTAACATTCCCTTGAAGAATAAAGCCCTACACTAGAGTAGGCACAAAAAGTACCCGTTTAGCTCTTCTTCATGGAGACACCTTTATAAAAAATCATGTTTCGTACATGCATGAAGTAAGCTCTTCTTTTTCTAAGCATGCTTATGCTACTAATATTCTTTGAAGGAATGCACAAAAAAAAGAAGAAAAAAAAGAAAAAGAAAAGAAATAATTATATTTACACCCCTTGATATATGGTCTATTTACACAAATCACTCATATCTTTTGCATAATTATAGAAACTATCTTGATAGACAAAAAATATGAATAGTTTGTGTAATGATGTTAAAATTTTTAATGGACGTGCGTGTATTTTTTAAAAAAGTAAGGGGTAATTTGTGTAAGCAGGCTATAGATCAAAGGGTGTAAATGTAATTATCCCATAAGAAAAAGAAAAAGGAATATAGCCTCACCTCTAAAGACTTCTACTCTAATAAGTATCGATATCTACTTATTAGAGTGGGAGGGGGGCTACTGATGTGCGTCAAAATAAACTGACCCAAAAAAGTTCAAGCGGCCTAAAAAGAAGAAAGAAACAGAAGACCCATGGTACCCTCCGGAATGCTCAGGACATCCCACACTCATAACCCTCTCAAGAGGCCAAGGATGACCTAGGCCATAAACAGACCCAAGTAGCTCAAGAAGAATGGCAGAGACCTGGGACATCCCCCAAGTTGGACCATGATTAAAATCCAATAAAACATTTGACCCAAAAACCCATAGACATTGCAACACACTCTCTCATGTAGCACCTCATCAATCTAGATTTCAACAGTCACATTGGACCATCAGCCGTAGCAAGAAGGACCTCCCTGGTAGCAGGGACTCTTCACAGGAGAGAGATCTTCAAAGACAAAGAGAACTCATACTAAAGCACTCATAGCTATTGATAAGGACGGTTTATCCTTTATTCCAACCATCCCAACCAACTTTTGCAAGATTCTCAAGAGTGGGATACACCCCCTGCAGATGAGGGCACTCCCTCTATAAATACAAGTTTAGTCCTCTATATGTGGGACGCCCCTCTCACTCTCTTAACACCTCTCCTACTCTCAAAACTATCCCTTAAGCTCTCTTTAAGCATATTATCACGTGTTCTTGGACTTTTACCAATTGTATTCACCACATCTCGATTCTTAATTAAATTCACTTACTTTGTTGCTTTATTTTATCTTGAATTCAATACGAACTTGGGTGTCGGAGTGCTAACGCATTTTTTGCAAACTCCTTTAGGGATTTTGCCCCTCATATTTAATGTTTTAATGCAATAATTTTGTACTTATGAATGAAAGAATGTGATGATATTAACCCCACTTCATATATATATATATATATATATATATATCACATTTATTCTTTTATTAGTATGAAAATACAAATGAAAATGTTAAAAGAGGGACAAAATAAAAGGAATTTGTATTTTCCTTTGCTTAAATCAGTATTTTCTGTATTAATCTAATGAAAGGAGGTTAAGTGTAAATCAAAATTTTTCAGAGGTTGTATAAATATAATTTTAGATTTTTTAAAAAATAATTTAATATTTTGAGAGGAGGTTTAAATGCAATTAACACTACTATTAATATGCATTATCTACTATTTATAAAAGAAACCTCATTTTTATTTACAAAAGTCGGTTACTTACACCGTAATATTAATTTTTCACATTTATCAAAATATTTCTTATGTATTTTTCAACTATTCCTACTTAAAATTTTCTTCTCATCTATATATTTATACTAATATAAACAAGCAAAATAATTTTTCACTCATAACGACAACTTGTGACACCGAGACGCCACATTTATTTTGTATCAATAATATTTTTAAGTTATTTTTTTATCTATTTATATATTTATCAAAATATTTATATATTTTATTATTATATGTGATATTAAAATTTGAAACGTAAAAAATATTTATTAGATGTATATGAAAACGTCGTTGGGCAGTAACGGGCGACGTCGCCCTCCCAAATTTGGGCGACATCGTTGTCACCCCCATTTAGGTTGGGCGATATGACATTGCCCTAATTGGGGGGGGGGGGGTGACGATGAGCTCACCGTCGGCCGTCGCCACCTCCCATATTTACATATATATGTATATAATATATATTATATTAATTATTTGTATATATTATATATATTATAATATTTTATTTTATATATATAACTATGTATATGTATATATATAAATGTAAAAATATATTTTATAAAATTTTAAAATCTAGACCGTTCAGTTTTAACTAGTAAAGATCAATGTCTATTAAAATAAGGGCATAAGGGATAAATCATAAAAAAACTAACGCCGTTAAGTACAACTGACGAAAAAAAAGCGCGTACAAAATTCAAAAAACAAAAAAAAATTATATATATATTTAATATGGAAAGTTTTTAATCGAATTTTTAAAAATCAGTGGGGTTTTATGCAATTATCCCTAAAATAAATAGTAGATAGTTAAAGAGGGGGAGAGAGTGAAAAATTATTTGAGTGGCTTCACGTGGAACAGGCCCACATCAGTATTTATTAATTGCAGATTTCACCAACCTCACCTCACCGTCTCCCTCTCTCTCGCTTCCCCACTCCCTACTTCTCCATCTATAATAAGCCCCTCGTTCTTCTCATCTCACACACACACACCCCACAAGCAACACTCCAGATTGCTACTGCAATCATTTTACCATTTTCCTCAAATAAATACCATTTTATTTCAGTATTTCCGCGTATAAATGTCCTGTTTCCAGGTGTAGCTAATGCAGCAAAAGGGGAGATCCTTCAACAAAAGATCCAGGACATTTTCAAGATCCCGCATTGCGGTTGAGGGTTGTTAGTTCTTCGTTCAGAAAAATTCTCCGATTTCTTCAGTCCTCTCTGAAGTCCCATCTCTGTCAGCAGTCCATCGTCACCAAGATAAACCCCTTGCATTATTACTGCTGGTCGTAATTGTCCTTTTGCCATGGCTGCCAATCAAGGTTCACTAAACTCAAGATGTTTTGATGTTTCTCCTTTCTTTTATATATGTAATATAACTCAGGGATAATTACATCTACACGAACGTTGGGTTTTTTACACAAATTATTCATACTTTTTGAAAAGTTAGGATAGGAATATATTCTTATGATACGTTAAATATCATCTTTACACAGATTATTTTTGTTTTTTAGTGATTTCTGTAATTACCCAAAATGAACAATTGTGTAGATGACCGATGGTCCACCATATAATTATCCTTATAATTAAATGGGACGGTTTATAATATAAGAATAATTGTTCTCGAATATAATGCACAGAGCAAGAGCGTGAGGTTCAAAAGAGTTACTGGATGGAGCATTCCGTTGACCTCACTCTGGAAGCTATGATGCTTGATTCCAACGCATGCGATCTTGATAAAGAAGAAAGGCCTGAGGTATACGGATTAAACTTCTTATTTGGTGTTAAAATGAAATATGATAATAGATAAGTATAATTTTAATGTATGTGAATTTTTTCGGTTTTTGTCTGTGGTTATACTACATTTATGTAGTCGGCAATGGAAACTCTCATTCTACTGTCTATGTGACTTCGTGCATGAAGATCGGATATTTTTAACTTTCCCTTTGTCTTTTACATTTTTCTAGGTAGTTGGTGTGTATTAATGTTGAATTCAGAAAAATAAGAATAAGTCCTTTATGATTATTTCATGTTATTTATGATTTATATAAGGATGTAATGTAACCTTTACTGATTCCTCGTTTATACTTGAGGTTCTATCTGGTTCTTAAGTTTTTATGTGGTTTTGCATCAAAATCAGGTGGATCTTTTTTCTTTTTCCTACTATCTCCATAGTAATTGGAAGTTTTGAGGATTGAGTGCTGCTTTTCAGTTTGGAGTTCATGAAGGGCTTTAGATGATATTTTAGTTCATGCTAACTAAAAGTGCTATGCATATTTTTCTTTCAGTTTTCAGTGTCGTTTTCATCATCTTGTCAATTTTACAAAAATAAAATAAAGGGCCTACTTGGCCCAATAGGATGTTCCTTCTAGCTAATAGTAGTTTTGAGTGAAAAATATGGTGTGATCTCCCAATTAGTTGTTTAGAAACCAGTTCTTCCATGGCTTAGGACATGTTGTAAGTTCATGGTCATGGCATGAAACGTATGGTGTTTGCAACATTTTCAAAAGCTGTGTCTCAGCTAGGCTTAAAAGCATAAGATGAAGAGTGTTTTATTACTTTTTGTTTCTGCTTATCTTAGAAAAAGCTAAAAGCAGCCGGAACTGCATCCGCACATGGGGCATTTTGACTGCTACTATTTTCAGTAAACATGCTCAAAATTATTATTGACCTTTCATCCTCTTCATTTCTCTGTAAACCCAATTTGACCTTAACATAAGAAAGCTCAATCAATCACAAGCTTATTTCCTACTCCAACCACCACCACTAACTTACCTGAATTGACACAGCCACCACGAACAAATTATATATACCTATACTAAAATTTGTAAATGTGTATGCATAAGTACAATATGTACAAATCTATAAAAATCTGCATTTGTACAGTGTACTTATATATACGTGTATATAAATTTATACATATGTGTGTGAACGTGCGTTTCCCTATACTGTACACATGGGTAAATTAGGCTTTGGGGTCCAGTGTCAAGTTGGGGTTGAAGGGGAAGGTTGGGCAGCAAGGTGTCATGGCACTAGCTTGAGGTGGTAAGGCATAGGTTTAAGAAAAAAAAAAAAAGAAGGCTGCAAAACAAGCAAAAAACAAAGAAAGAAGAGAGAAAAATGCGGGAGAAAAGAAAAAGAAAATGAAAAGGTAGAGGAAGAACAGGAAAACGAAAGGAAGATCGACAGGGAAAAAAAGGTAAATAAAGAGAGATGTTACTCCAAAGGTATCTTACTCCTTGTATAAGTATTCTCAAGATATAAGTTGTTTTCTCACTAAACACTCTGTTCTATCTATGATTACCCAGTCTGGTCTAGGTTTTGATCTAACCTTAAGCTATCCGATTCCACCTGTTCTTGATTTTGATGGGTTCAATTTAGCCTTTGGTATTAAAACCTGGAAAAAATTATCGTTATATAGTTGGCATACATTGCAGACCAGCAAGAACCAACTCCTTTCCAATAATTTTGTCATCTTAAATGAAATCTGCAACTTTCCAGATCTAGACTAAATTCCCAACATTCGGGTTGTCGATTTGGTACCCCACTGTTAATTTTTTTGCAAAATTGTCGTCTAAGAAATATAAATGACTGATTCAGTTTTCAAATTACCTTGCTTATTGTCATAGCTTTATTTTCTCTTAAGCTGTCCAAGTAGTTGTGTAGGGGTGTTCAAACAAAATTGTCGGACCGCCCCAACCGATTGACCCTACCCAAACCGCACCGCAATTAGCGGGCTAAAGGTGGGTTGGGTTGGTCTTGGGCTAGTTAAAAAAAGACCGCATTTTAGCAATCGGGTTTGGTTTTATGTTTACGTAGACCGCATAGACCGCGTTCGACCGCGATGATGATAATAGTAGTAGTAATAATAATAAGAAGAAAAAGAAGAAGAAAATGAAGGTGAGCACTAATAATATACTAGAATTCTTCATATGTTTATACAAAAGTTTTGATTATGCATAAACATTCAAGTTGGTATTGTATAATATATATGTATAAATATGTAGATGAGATCAATTAATTCATTAATTCTTGATTATTGACAATCTTCTATATTTTTTATGCCGTTGATAAAGGCAAGAACTTGAAATAGATGATATCACGATTTTGTTATAATTTGTTTTTCATTACCATCTTATTTTATTTTAAATAATTTTTATTTAATATTTATATATTATTATGATCAGTTTTTTTATATAATTAATTCGAATTAATAAAATTTTCACAATCTTATTCAAAAAATGGTAATTTTTTAATAAATTTTTATTCTTTTAAAATAAACATATAACTATGTATAAGTGCTTATTTTTTACACATTGTAATTGATATATCATATTTCATAATTAGCTCTACAGAAAAATATATTTATTTTGACAAAATAATTGTAAAAAAAGCATAAGTTGTCCCAAAATGCTAATATAATTGTATAGGTGATTGTCTATATATTAAAGACCGCACAACCCGCCCCAACCCAATTAGACCGCAACGTGCGGTTTTGATGATCGTTGGGTTGGGCTTGGGTAGAGCTTTCTAAAGACCTCAATGATTGGGTTGGGCCAAAAAATTACCTAAACTGCCCCAACCCGCACCGCGTACCCTCCTAGTTGTGTACTACCTATCAAATGATTGTCTTTCAGTACACATCTCCTTAAAGCACATACCTTGTTTTGGAGTTTTGTTTTATTGTAATTATGCTAGTATTTTTTCTTTTTCCAGATCCTAACTATTTTAAATCCATCATTTTAGTGTCAAAATAGTTTTCTTTTCTGGGAAACTATGATTATCTTTTTCCTCTTTAATTTGGCTATTAAATAAGACCTGTTTTAGGACAATAAGTGACTGATGATACTTATTCCCTGGAAATGGAGGCCTAATTATGCAACCTATCTTTATAATAAATCTGCTTAGGTGCTCTCTCTGCTTCCACCATATGAAGGAAAGTCAGTTCTAGAGCTTGGAGCTGGTATTGGCCGTTTCACTGGTGAATTAGCCAAAAAGGCAGGCGAACTTGTGGCTTTGGACTTTATTGAAAGTGTAATAAAGAAGGTTTGTGGCCTTGTTCAGGGTATTTTGAGTTTTGGTGTTTTTTCATATTAAATTGCCTGGTAGTTATTTGATAGACCTTTGCAGAATGAGACTATCAACGGACATAATAAGAATGTCAAGTTTATGTGTGCTGATGTCACATCCCCGGATTTGAACTTTCCAGAAGGATCTTTGGACTTAATATTTTCAAACTGGCTGTTGATGTACCTTGCAGACAAGGAGGTAAATCCCTAGTCTGCATCTATTTCAAACCAATTGCATGGGCTTGTATTATTTACCATTGTACGTGTCACTTCATGTTTCTTTTATTGTACTGTAATGAGCAATTTATATTATTTCCCTGTCTTAGGTTGAGGACCTTGCCCAGAGAATGGTCAAGTGGTTAAAAGTTGGTGGCTACATATTTTTCAGAGAATCATGTTTTCATCAGTCTGGAGACCACAAGCGAAAGAGTAACCCAACTCATTACCGTGAACCAAGATACTATACCAAGGTTTGAGGCTTGTACATAGCCATTATTTTCTATAGCATAGCTATTATATCCTTGCAAGTGTCTATACTTATTGTTTGCTAATGTTAGTGTCTCCATAAAATATGTAACACGCTGTGCATTTATCTCTAAAGTTCTTTATGATACTAATAGTTGTTTTGTCCGAGAACTCAGAATTTGGAAAACGAGAAATTTTATGTTTTCATGGAATAGTGAAGAGGCAAACTGAATATGACTTGTTGATTTTGATCTAAGTCAAGTTTGGAAATTGTTCACTGGCAATTGCTATTGCCTAGTCATACTTTCTACTTGCGTGCTCTAGGAAAGTTATTGATTTCTTATCGACAGGACAAATATTATGAGCTTCATATTACATCTTGATATGGAGCCACTGATGCTTATTTTGATGATTTTCTTTTTGGCTTTGTTCAATTATGTTCCTCAATTTGAATGTGCAGGTGTTTAAAGAATGTCATTCCTATGATAATGCTGGAAATTCATTTGAACTTTCTCTTATGAGTTGCAAATGTATCGGAGCTTATGTAAAAAACAAGAAGAATCAGAATCAGGTAATAAAGTTGTGTTTTTTTGTTTTCCTTTACAGTGTTTGTCCTGTTGTATCTTTGTTATTTAGTGAACCAAAATCGAAAGTGTGTTAAATGTTGACGCACTTATTGAAAAGTTGCTTCGGGTGCTACGGATCTAGATCTGTGCCATTACTTGATTGCTTTCTACATTGTAACTGTAACAGGAGAGGGGTTGAAAGTGTTAATACTCTAAACCATAAACTATCCTGTCTAGCTAAGTCAAAGTCCCCCAAAATTGGTTGTAATTTTATTGGGTTTTTTTAAAACTGATGCATGGCTGCCCTTCACTGCATTTCCAAGTCTGTTTCTTAATCAAAGAATGAGAAAGGATTAATTACATGGACGTCCTCATAACATAATTATGGACTATTTACCTCTTTTCTAACATTCAAAACCTCCGCTCCAAGTTAGGCTATTTACCCATCTGCCACTTCTGTTGGATTTTACATAAAAAATGATAACGTCCAAATATTTGGGTGGAGTAGGTGAGGGTTTAGGGTTTCAAGTTGATATGAAATTGGTCCTACTGGATTAAATCTACATTAACTTGAAATTAATACGAAAAGGTAATTGCAATTCATATCCAACATATAAGTATCAATTCTGGGTAAAAACTTATTGGTATTTCAGAAAATTTAAGCTTTTCCTCTTTCGTTTTTAGTGAATTGTGTGATGGTAGTGGCTCATCTTGTCACAGGTGTTTGAGCGTTTTAAGAGGTAGAATCTCAAAGTGAGGTCTTGTTAATATTAAATGAGGGAGGCGTACCGTCAATATCTATTTCAAAAGGGAGTTCGTTCTAATCAACCCAGAAGAATATTATGTATAATGTACGTATGCCGTTTTTACAGATTTGCTGGATTTGGCAAAAGATTGGCTCAGATGTTGACAGAGGATTTCAGAAGTTCTTGGATAATGTCCAGTATAAAAAGTAGTGGCATACTGCGCTATGAACGTGTCTTTGGACAGGGGTTTGTGAGCACAGGAGGGATAGGTTTGTTTCTCCTACTGCAATTTGGCCCCTGGATTTTTTTTGGCACTGCACATAAAAATAAACCACTTTGCTCTAATATAGCATGAATTTAACATTTCTGCTTATCAAATACCGCTGTTCAATGTAAAAGCAGGAATTCTGGTAGACAAATTACATCTGAATTATGCACTAAAAATTACTACCACAGAGAATGTGTTCTTCCTGCTGAGCCTGTCACCAATTGTTCTCTAGTTTCTTCATTGATGCTATTCTATTAAAGTTTTAACTTAGATCTTTGCGTTGTATCCTTATGAACTTATCAGCATGATTATTTGCTGAACATTTTCTGACCAAAATATCCTAAAATAAGGTTATGGGACTTCATGAAATTCAGATTTGTTCCTTTGCTTTTATTCTCATCGACTGATCTTCTGTTTATGAGCAGATACAACCAGAGAATTTGTAGCTAAACTGGATCTCCAGCCTGGACAGAAAGTCCTTGATGTCGGGTGTGGCATTGGAGGTGGTGATTTCTACATGGCTGAGAAGTATGATGTTCATGTCATTGGCATTGATCTCTCCGTCAATATGATATCTTTTGCTCTTGAACGTGCAATTGGCCTCAAGTGTGCTGTTGAATTTGAGGTTGCTGACTGTACCAAGAAAGAATATCCTGATGGCACATTCGATGTGATTTATAGTCGCGACACCATTCTTCATATTCAAGTGATTTTCTGACTTAATTTCTCACAATCTAGTTCCTTCTGTTTAATTTTAAAAGTCCAAGTTCAAATATTTCTTATTTAAATGAATTTTTTGCTCATATTTCCTTGCTATCTTTCTTAACTTCTATTAATGGGCATTGATTTTTGTGGAACCAAAGAAGATTGTAGAAGTTACACTTACACATAAACAACGACATGACTACTGTCAGCATCTTTTATTGTAATATCTTTATAGCTTACCATGTAAATTTTTGCAAGGGTACTGATTTTCCTTTGATCCCTGATCTATCTTAAGATCCTTATACTTAGATGTGAATTATTAGAAATGTTTTTATTGTCTTTTCACGTGCTTCTATCTGTGCTAACACAAATACCTTGGATTTATTTTCAGGACAAACCTGCACTGTTTAGATCATTCTACAAGTGGCTGAAGCCAGGAGGCAAAGTCCTTATAAGTGACTACTGCAGAAATGATGGAACTCCATCTGCTGAATTTGCCGAGTACATTAAGCAAAGGGGATATGATTTACATGATGTCAAAGCTTACGGCCAGGTACCATTGGAAATGTTCACTCTCTGCATGCTTCACCAATGTTTATGATTCTGTCATAACCAATTCTTCATGTATTCGCTCTTCTACAGATGCTTCGTGATGCTGGTTTTGATGAGGTCATTGCTGAAGATCGAACTGATCAGGTGCTCGTTGGCTGTTTCTTTCGTGTTAGTTATGGGTATTTTTCGCAATAGCTAAGATTGACGGTTTCTTTATTATTTCCAGTTCATAAAAGTTCTTGAGAAGGAATTAAATGAAGTGGAGAAGGAGAAGGAGGCATTCATACAGGACTTCTCTGAAGTGCGTTCTTATTCGCCTGTCTTCTACTTGCTATTTCTCTTGACACTGAAAATGTTCTATTTTTCGTTTTCTTGCTTTGCAGGAGGACTACAATGACATAGTTGGAGGTTGGAAGGCCAAACTTGTGAGGAGTTCATCGGGTGAGCAGAGATGGGGTCTGTTCATTGCCAAGAAAAAGTGAACTCTCGAGTTCATGATATGCCTGCTAGTATTATTGGTGGGAAGAGTTCATTTTGTGTGTTCTGTGCTAATTAAGTTGCTTCTGTAGAATAAAGTTGGCTATCGACGATGGACCAATTAAATGATGTTTTTTCTAGCAGCTCGTGTAATCCATAAGTACTTTGCTTGGATCGTAACGTGCGCAGCTTTGTCAATCTTATGATGTGGATGTGAAGAGCTTTTCTTCTGGGACCCCATTCGATTCAACTCTTCATGTGTAACAACACTATCATGCATAATTATTTGGTTTGTCTAGTTATGATCTTGGATAAAATTAAGGTGTTGGAAACAATATACGATGCCAAGTTTGCTTAATGGATAGGATATGGGGTGATATGTAACAAAGGGATTGTGTGATTATGGTATTTAAGATTCATAATTGTGTTTGTTGAAATGTTAGATATGCATGATATGCCATTTGGTAACATGTTTCAGAAAAACAACGATACGTGTTCAATGTATTTTAGCAAAGTGTATGGGGTTTCTGTGACTCCCATTGCACAGGTAATCTCTCTACAATGTTGCAAATTCTTTAAAATAAGACTGCATTAAGGTCAAGTTGAAGGATTTTCAACGCTCAAGTAAATGTTCGCATTAGAGTTCTCAAAGAGAATGTAACAATGGGGGTAGCAAAAGTTGTACTTGAGTGAGGAGCCAATATTTTCTGTAGTTGTCGGTCTCATTTTACGAGTTTATGTTCATCGGTGATCTAAATGTGATATATGGTGCACAGTGCACTGTACACCTGATAGTGACAAACAAGGTCCTCGCGGGTGGTATGGAGATCCCCATCCGAGACCTTGGATACTTAGTTTGAGTAGACCTTGAATAAGCTCTTTTGGAAGGTGTCTTAATAGAGCCCTTTGGAAGATAATCAAGCAAATAAAGGTGGTTGTTGCTTCTGAAAGTCTCTGATGACTTGTGAAAAATATCCCCACATCAAAAATTCCCCACTTATTATGTTGTGTAAGGTATGGGGCTTAATAACTAATCAGTGAGATGCTTTCGTAGTTAGTGTAATTTTGCTCGTAACTAAATGATGTCACATATTTTGAATATCAAATTTGACATGCGACTTTGATAACCGTAGCACGCCTACTGATAATCGTTGCAATTTTGTGGCCAATAGTAGTGATGTACTTTCTTGAATCCCATGCTTGTGCTTGTCACAAAGGTTTAAATGCTCAAACTTATTCACAAAGGCACTCCTCATCTCTTTTGCCAAAAATTGTCCTCTTGCAGAAGAGAACTTTGCTTAGACAGTAACAACTTCATCTTCTGAGTATTCACTAGGTTCATGATCTTCTTCTTTCCTTCTTGTTGATTTCGTTAAATTTCTTCCATTCTATTGACCTCTGGGGATGATTCTAGTAAGAGAACCATAAGTGAACTTCCTAATAGAGTTAGGAGAACGTCAAGTGATTTTGTTAAATTTATTCTTTTCTCCTTGTTGATTTCGTTAAATTTCTTCTATTCTAATGTCATCTGGGGATGATTATGGTGTGAGAACTATAAGTGAACTTGTCAATAGAGTTGGGAGAACTTCGGGTGATTCTGCTTCAACCTTGTTGACCCTAATATTGTTTTAGTTGTTGGCGTAAAGACCTTGAAATTATCAGTATGAGGCGTGAAAATACTTATTTATTTTTGGAAGCAACCCCCTTCTGGAAGTGGTGCTTCTCAAGGGGTAGGTTCCCTTGTATCCAAAGGTCCAACAAGCCAGAAGCAGGGTGCTTCTATTGTTGCTACCCAAGTTTCAAGGTCTGTAAGAGCACTTGACACTTCTATTGTACCAATTGACATAGAAGACTCCGGAGACAACAAAGGTTAGTTTATCCCTACTCTAACTTGGCAAAAGAGAAAGTTGATCGGTGTCCAGGAACCTGATGAATAAGAGGAAAAAGTTCCGATCGCCCTTATAGAGGGGTGTTACGATTTCTGAACCCAAGCTAAGGGCTTCACTAAAGAAAGCTGTCAAATCTTCTAAGGAAGTGTCCTTAGCAAAGATAAAAGCAAGATGGAGGATATTTCTAATCTCATAAAGTTGGCTGCCTCGAGGAGGGTTTTGTCCCCATTCCTATTGCATAGTATACCTCTATGAAGAAAGCTATGGAGCACTATGAGGTCATTTTGGGAGATACAAGAGCAATATGAGTCCAGTCTAAGGGACCTCCAGTGGAGATGAAAAGTTTAGGTCCAGTTCTTTGCCCCTAATGGGATTTCCTGGAGAACAGTTTTGTCCTAATTTCCATAACTTAGGGAGTTGCATATCAATTGCACAAGGGCGTCATCTACATTCGGGCCAGATGAAATTAGCTATGAGTGCGGTTCCCCAAATGGAATCTCATGCTGCTAGAAGTCCAATAGTTGTAAGTGTTCTATTCCGATACCTCCAAAATTCTAACAATCCCGACAAGGTAGCTTCTCTCAAAAGACAAGAGTTGCAGGAGAGCTATGACACACTTTGGCAGAGTATCAATGCTTGGTGGAGCAAATGGTCAAGGATAAAGAGGAGCTAGAGAAAGACATAAGTGAGCTTCTAGTTAAATTGGATTAGACTCGACACAAATACAATGACCTTCTAAAAAAGCAAACTTTTACTTGATTGGTAAGTATCGTCAGTTGGTGCAAAAAAGTACGCTGCAAAGTGAAAAAGCATTCATATAATCTCTTGTGTTTGAAACTATTGTGGATATAAAGGTTTTTGATGAGCTAGTGAACACATGGAATAATTGCATCTCTCAAGTGGACTTTAGATGGATACAAAGAGGGATTTGATGTCTCCCAATTGGACCTTGGGAAAGATGATCACCTTTAACTACTATGTCGATGACACAAAGATGGTTGACGTCCCCGTGAAGATGAGTTTTACTCCTTACCTACGTCAACTATGGAGCCAGTGATTTTGACAACTCAATATATTCCAAGAGAGGATGAAGAGGCTAAAGTGGCAGCGAAGACGTTGATGGAAACAATTACCTTCGCATCTGGTGTGTTTGAAGAAGCAAAGATGCTCACATTAAGTCCTTGATTTAGGTGCATTTGCTGCCCTTATGAGAAAGAGGAATCACAAGTTTGTGCAAATTCTGAAAAGTTTGATGCGGATCTCAAAGATTTTGCGGTCTTTCTCTTCATCTTCTCTTGCCCCTTTGGAAGATCCTGTCGTAGCAACTAAAGATAAAGAGATGTATAACCTAGCCGAGTTGCCCAGTGTTGAAGGTATTGGGTATCATGTTCCCCCTCATACTTCCGGTTGACATTTGAGATTTGGTAGGGCATATGTGCCTTCTGAATGATTTAGAACATTTCAAACTATGTAATGCTTAATAGTTGTGTTCTTTAAGATGTTGTGTTAAGTCATGGAAGTCTTTTTCAGATCTTTACCATTTTTCATGCGTTTAAGATTTAAAGGTCTTCTTCAGACTTTGTATTTTCAAGATGAATAAGTTCAAGGCCTTTTCAGACATTTAAGCTTGTAGGTCTATTTTCAGACCTTAGTTTTTTTCAAACATAGTATTTCTGAGACATTTAAGCTTGGAGGTCTTTCTCAAACTTTTGTGTTTTATTGACATAGTCCTTTTTAGACTTTGTCTCTTTCAGACAATTAAGTTTTGGAATTCTTTTCTAAACCTTTGTCTTTTTTAAACATTTAAGTTCATAAGTCTTTTAAGGCCTTTGTCTTTTTTAGACATTTAAGTTTGGAGGTCTTTCTTAGATCTTTGTCTTTTTCAGATCCAGTCAATTGGAGGTCTTTATCAAACATTCATTACTCGCAAGATAAATGTGTAGATAAGGAATCTTCATTAACGATATTGCCGAGTCAAAAAAAGATATACTTCAACAAAGGGAATGTTTGTAGATAAATTATCCTCAAATTTTGTGCATTCCACGATCGTGAAAGATCTTTTCTGAATAGCGCTCTTGAAGACAATACGCTCTGTTTTTGCAAGTTTCACTACCTTGTAGGGACCTTCTCAGTTTAAGTCCAATTCTCCAACATGTTTGGAAGCTTAAAGTCTCTTTAGAACTAAATCTTTCACTTGGAATTATCTTACTTTCACTTTTTTATTGTACATCTTCTCCATTTGCCTCTGAGGAAATTGCATTTTCGGTACCATAATAGGGGCATTGCAAGTCAGGTACCACTTTTTCCAAATAGCCAATTTTAATACTGTACTTTATAGAGATGTACAGGTCCCTGAACTTTTAAAAAGTGTCAATTTAGTCCCCAGATTTTTTTTTTCAACATAACTATTCCCATCATTATTCAATCTATCAAGCTCAACATGCTTTCAAAAAAAATTAAGCTTTCATAAATTCATATTTTCTGATGGCTTTGTTGCCAGGTATTCTAAGTCCTCAATTTTACGAACTTCCTAACCACACTACCCCAACAGATGGGTCTGCAGGCCCTTAGCTTCTTCAACAACAAACAACACAACCCTATCTCGTGTCCTACCTTAGGGCGTAGACATACTCACAAATAGAGGCTTAATAAGATTTTGGGTGGATAGGTTGAACAAAAGTCTTTACTTTATTTAAGAAATATAGGTAATATTACCTAGATACTAGTTCCTCCATTGGAGGAGACAATTACTTAGCCTTTCGTTAAGAGGACTATACTCGTTGGGAAAACCCTCATAAAACTGAAAAACTTTAAAACTACAAAGATTTTGAAACTTGAAATATTATACTCTGAAGAGTAGGAGAAAATTTTTTATGATCCCCCTCTGTTTCATTGCCTTTTTATTTATTATCGTTCGCGGACATCAAGCACGAACTTCAAACTCGTTTTAGTGACGTCACTGCATTCATCATCTTCTTGTCCTTTTTCGAATAACGTCATTGCATCTGTCATCACCTTATCCTTTCTAGCTATCGGTCATGATGACTTGTTGGCTCCGTGCTTGCTAGCATACTTTTCCTATAGTTATGGTGTATGATGAAGATTGATGAATGATTGTGTTATTCTATTTGATTGTTGATTGAAGTTAAATGATTAAGTTATCAATGTGTTGACGTTAAATTGAAATAAAGAGATGATTTACCTAACTGGGAGATATATTACCATGGTTTATGATAGTGTATTTGATGACGATCTGTGTGTTGTTATTGATAAACGGAATTATCTGATATCACACTAGTTATGTGCTGTGTAGTATGATTTATGATATAATATTACATTAATTGTGTGTATTATATTGCGGATTATTCATATTCTCTTTCATTGTTCCGCATCTTCTCTCTTTTTCTTTACCCCTTTCCCTCTTCTCTATTTTTCGCTGCCTCCTATTTTTCTTCTCTCCTTCGCCTAATTGTATTATAATTTGTACTGTCGTGCATTTATATTTAATTATTTTGAAACTTGTTTATTTTTATTACTTTAAGACTTTAGCTCTTAAATTACCCTGCATTTTGACTTTAATTATTCCAATAATCTATTACTCTTTGTCAATAAAAGAGTTTTAACTATGTAAATTCTTATTTTTGTTAGTTTCAACGTCTTATTTTTATTATAAGTGTTAATTTGAAAATTTGGAATTGAAAGTGATTATTTGAAAATTTATTTTATAAAATCATCAGTAATAATTTAATTTGAAAATAGTTTTAAAAAGAAAATCAAAATTGCACCATGATCACCCCTAAAAGAATCATACTTTCTGACAGTTTCTCCAACGGCATTACTTCCGTTGCAAACATGTAGAAATTAATTTCCGATGGTTTTCCAACAAAATACCAATCTATTAGAAAAGTTTTCTGACGGACACAAAAGCAGTCGAAAATGCTCCCAGTAGATGATTAACAAAATTACAATTTTCTGATTGCTTTCCCGACGGATTTAGTTTTATTTGTACATACATTTTCCTATGCTTCAATTATTTGGAAATGCGTCAGAAAGTTTCGATAACATTTTCCGACGAAATCTGTCGGAAAAATCGTCCCAGATATAAAGGTGATTTTTCGTCAGTTGTCATTAGAAATTTCATTTGAAATGGTTTTCGATGGTTTTTCCGGGACACAGTTTTTCGAGTCTCCATCGGAAAATTCATCAGAATTTTTTTATTTATTTTAAAAAAATCTTTTTATTTTTATTTTAAAATTCCATAATAAATGTTTATCTGCAACTAAATATAAAAATAAATAAAATTAATTTTTAGAAATAAATTGTTATTAATAAATTTCGAAATTGTAACTTTTACAAATTTAAATTAAAATAAAAGAATACCAAAAACTTAATCAGGAAGGAGAAAAAGAAGAAAGACAGAGATCTTGCTCAAGTACTAAGTACAAAAACAAAGGATGCCTTGGTTAGGGGACTTGAACCCGACGTGAATCGAACACGCAACCTTCTGATCTGGAGTCAGACGCGCTACCATTGCGCCACGGATCCCTTTGCCTTCTTCCTCATCTCTTTCTTAATAAGATAAAGCGGCTACCAAAGCTATTTTTTTTGGTTTTTTCGTTTATTCATATTCTCAGTGTATGATAAAATATTAAATAGATCACGAATCCATCAACCATACAATAATTTACTCTTAAACACTAGGAAAATTAATTATTATAATAAATAATTAAATACTATAGTAACTTAATAACCTATCGTGCGCACTTAGTTTCAGCTTTTGTCAATGAATCTTAAAGATAGATGCAAATTCACTTTTAATCGTCTAGTAATATGATCATGTGCATTTCCATTTTTATAATGAGAAATATTCATATGGCGCTTGGGCGTGCTAATTGGGTTTTTTTTTTATGGGCGTTGTCTTATCAGTCGGGTGATAGGAAGAATACTATTGGAGTAGGGTGTTGGGCATGCTGGGTTGAATGAATGGGAGCCCGTCTTTGTTTGGGCTTTGTTTGTATTGGATCTTGGGCTTGAAAATGGGGGCATCATCACTCCCCCACTCCACTCTGGTAGTGTAAGGCTTGTGTTGGACTACTGGAGTTGCTTATTACTTGAAGTCTTCGCGTTTTTTAGCGTCAAGATAACTGAGAGATCATAAGTGCAGGGGGTCAAGATGTTATCCCTTGTGAAGACTTATATCGATATGATTCCACAATTTTCTTCCTCCCTCCTTTGACCCAATTACTGTTAACTTAACATGAATAGATTGGATAAAGACTTTCATAAGTTGATAAATATGTTGGTCAAGTACGAGACAACGCTTGAAAAGTCTGCACTGTTGGTATTAGCAAAAGAGGATTCGACCTCAATAGCAAAAGGAAAGGTAATCAGACGTCAAAATTGGGAAGAAAGCTAAGACATCATCAACTCCTGCTAGCACTTCGAGTGTTGTTACACTGCAAAACAGCGGTAGAGGAAAGAGGAAGAGGTTCGGCAATCAATGATTCCAAACAAATCATGAAAATAAACATAGTTATAGTGGATATCGCTCAATTTTCAAAGCTTTCTCTTTTATAGTTCTACTACTTATGCCTTTTATCATCACTGTGGGTGTTAACACAGTTACTTAAATATCGACTTAATTGAAACGAATTGAAAATTCAGTAAGTATTGAAATTGAATCGAAAAATATGATTTGGTATCTGAATTTTTTTTTTTAAAATTCTGTATTTGGTTCGACTTCGATTTTTAGTGTTAGTTTATCGAATCGTACGACTACTGAAATATTATTTTTACTTATTTTATATTAATTATTTATTATTTTACCTATTAAAATTTTGAAATAAATAAGAAGTATAATTATTATTTTCAATATTTAATTTTAGTTATTTTTATGTTTTTAAAGAAAACAATCAATTTATTGAATATCGAACCAAAATATTGAAAAAGAACTTCGGCAATTACTGAAATCGATCAAACAAATTCAAATTTCTCGTCCCATTTAAATTATATTTTAGAATTATTCTTAAAAAGAATTGTTGCAATTTACTGATGCCCCAATTTGATAATATTTATTAAAACACATTAATGAAAACATAAAATAATATGGTCTGAAAAACCTATAAAATACAAATAAGAAATACGACAAACAATATATAAACTATGTTAATCCAAAAAGTCAGGGAACGTGAAACGCGGTGATGTTACGACTCTCGTACGCGTAGTCCGCGGCATAACACCACGTGTCAGGACCCCACACCACCACTACATT
Organism: Sesamum angolense; assembly: GCA_034509725.1. Lineage (NCBI taxonomy): Eukaryota > Viridiplantae > Streptophyta > Magnoliopsida > Lamiales > Pedaliaceae > Sesamum > Sesamum angolense. The sequence continues at coordinate 11,382,955 of JACGWL010000009.1, forward strand.
GAGGTGACCACACGATTTGCACGCGGTGACACTTTTTTTATATTAATAAATAATATTTTATATTTTAAACTATATTATAAATAAAAAATATATAGAAAGCAACGAAGAAAAGAAAATCAACTTAGGAGTATTATTGGTATAATCATAAAATTATTATCACGGTGTCATAATTGCCGTTTGTAAGACAAAAAAACATTTTTTTTTTTATATAGTATAGATATATATCTCCTTTTCTTATCTTTCTCTAATAATTCGTTTTTGGATAATCATTCCATCTAACACTTATGAGATTTGCTTTCGTATAACAAAAAAATTCCTTTGTCAATCAACATTCATCAAATTTATAGATATTAACAAAATGAACGAAAATTGATATTTACTCCTAATTGACTTATTATTGGCTTATTGCAAGTAAAATAATTTTTTTTCTACTAAAGTACCATCATAATGGTGAAGATATACCCCCACATGTGTATTAAAGCGTAAAGACGTGTGAGAGTAATTTGATCATAAATTTTTATTTGACCTGTAATAAATTAGTAATAAATAATTCCGGAGAATATAAATTTTTTTTTCAATATTTCTGTCAATACCATTACATTCGGTAAAGTTTGACTACTGCAGGGACTTATTTGTTAGATAAAAATAATTTTAAAAATATTACATAGAATTTTTTAAATCACAAGAAGCTTACGTTTAGTTATATCAAATTGTATAGGATAGTAGTGTAATTATTTTTTTTTTCTTCTAAAATTAGAATAGAGATATCTCAATTTCTCTCACTTCATATGTCACATTTTCGCAGCTTTGTCATCTTCTCTTATCTTATGTCGTCTTATCTCTCTCTCTTTTCCCACATTATCTCTGATTTTTTTTTCTTTTTTTTTTTTTCCTTTTTTAGTTACTTTTTACTTTTTGTCGAAATATTCTCTCACCTTTTTTTTTTTTTTTTTAATATGATCTATTTTTTACATATGTATCTGTTGATGTTGGAGTTTATTTGATTTAAGTAAAAAAAAAAAGTGAAGTATAAAAAGGAGGGGGACTGAGAAGGCAATAAGAGAAAAAAATAATAATTTTCTTCAAGTTTATTATATTAAAAGAGGAGGAAATCTCAATTATACGAGAAAAATAAATAGTGAAAAAAATACTAATTTTTATAAGTTTACTAATTAACTCTTTCGCTTTTATTGTACGTAGAAAATAAACGAGTTAATTAATATAAAGATAATTTTAGTATATAAAAAATTTGAAAATTTTATTAGTTAAAAATTCATCAAATAAATATTGTGCATCTATTATAAATTATTCAGTTTAAATAAAATAAAAGTTAGTATCAATGATCGACGACATAATAGGTTTTTCAACAATTTGATTATCTTTTTTAAAAAATTATATATTGGTATACAAACGGGAAGTAAAAAAAATTGGAGGAAAATATATGTGGTTAATAAAGTAAATAAAAACAAAATATGTATTTTTTTGACGTTTTTCTTACATGTTCACTTTTTGATTCAGTTTTGGACGGAAACGAAATTAGACTTTTGAGGAATTCAATATACATCCAATTCTTCTTCCCCTCCAACTATTCTTTTTTATCAAACACCATACATTTTCTTATACATTCACTTTTATTTTATTTTTTTTCATGCACTGACTTTTCACTCCAACCAAATAAACTCTTAACGACTAGTTTATAATTTGAATCTGTGATGTAGAATATGAACAAAGAAGTGTTATGAATAGAATACGCAATAGATATATTTTTAAAAAGACATTTAATATATGACATGATTTTAATGTGAATATTGAGGTGTGATGTGTATGAAAGTCTAATAACATTATAAAATGTCAAAAGATTAGTTAAGGCATCTAAAATGTTTTTAGAACTAACCTTTATAAGAGGAGTTAATACTCCAATTTTCAAATTAGTAATAATTTTAGAGAAGATTAAACCAACAATATTTGAAAAGTATGTAAGAATTAATGGGCTTAAGTGAGATAATATATAAATGACATGTAGAGTGCTATAGAAATAAGAGTAATTTAGGTTAGTGAGCTAAGTGGGCTGATTAAGTACGACTCGAAGTCGTCGAAACTGTTCAAGTGACATAATTATCTCATTTAACCTTACCTAAAATCGTCTTTATAGTAGCCAGATAAGACAATTTAGAGAATGCTTTTTATATCATCGGATTCTAGGAAAAATCTAATTATATGGGATTATATTAATCCAGTTGTATGCCATGTTATCTACATTCTGCATAAGTAGGAACTGCAACTACCACATTAATAGAAAGATAACCTATTTATGAAGAAGTTTGTTATCTCTTAGGGGCTCCGGCCTTACTCCAATTTTTCAAACTGGTGTTCTTATCCTCCACTGACGTGACTTTGGGTTAATATGTCATTCGAGATGAATAGCAGTGTGGCATGCAACTGAGCTAGTTAGGCCACTAGCAGGCTACAGTGAAACTAGCTCGGTCTCGTCAATTTATTTTAATTGAGCTAAAGGTGGTATTTTGTTCCTAGGGCCTTGTGCACCATGAGCATGTTGGTTAAGTATTAATTGAGCTTCTATTTTATGGCTAATTGAGCCAGAGAAGCCATTAGGGCTTGAAAAATTCATGTCCTAGATATTGTAAATAGAGTAGTAGAATAGAATTGAGTAGAAGTCGCCTCTCTCACTTGCTTCTACATGTCTATCAACTCGTCTCACTATGATATAAGTTGTTTAGCCTTTTTGTGTAGCACTTCCTACGACATTAAGCGTTAATATAGTTAATTATAATACAACCTCCATAATTATAGTTAGCTTATAAGAAACTTTCACAAAAATAGAAAGGGTAAAATGCAGATATCCCCAAATGTATGGAGTCGTTTGCATTTTGCCCCTCAACCTTTTTTTTGTTTTAAACTTTTCTATACAATCTTTTGATTTTGTTGTATTTTGTATTTTTCGGGAAAAAATGATGAAATATCCCGTCCGAAGGTGATTTTGGGTAATCAAACAGTCACGCAACGTATGCGATCATTTGAACTTCGCCCCCCAACCTTTTTATAAAATAAAGAAAAACAAAATAAATTAAAAATATAATGGAGAAAATTTCTAAAAAATGGAGAAAGCGGAGAAATTTTTAGAATATTTAATACTTGATCTGCATATCTTCACATTACAAGCCAAATGTAATATTGGCAAGGACTGAAATACACACATATGCTTGATGGCGTCGCCGACAGAAATACACGATTTTTTCCCCTTATTATCTTGTTTGATTTTTTAATTTTATACAATAATAGTATATTTGATTTTATTGTGAACTTACACTTTCATGATTTTTTTATTAGGTTGTTGAAGTTCAATCTCTTTATTGCGGTTGGTGAGTTTTTCTTATTTTCTCATTTTAGTTTTTCTCAATCTTTGTAACGTTCTGCTAATTTTGTTCTTGTGTTGAATTTTTTTTAAAAAAAATTAAAATTTAAAATTTTCTTGTTTGATTTAGGGGTTTCACACACCTGTTATTGCATAAAGTCCATGGTTTTTCTGTTTAATTTTATCTTGCAATGTGAAGTTTTTTGTCTGCAAATTACGTATTGAATTTTTTACAAAATCCAAAAATCTCCCTCAGGCACGTGTACACATGCGAACAAAATATGTCATCATTATTCCCAAAAAAAGATAAAAAGTGCAACAAAATCAAAAAATTGGATAGGAAAATAAAAAAAGAAACAAAAAAGATTAGGAAGCAAAGTGCAAATGAACTCATATGTTTGGGAATATCTGCATTTTACCCAAACAAAAAGTACAAATTCTATTTCTTTTTTTAATATAGTATGTGACTTAAGCTGTGGTACCCATAGTCAAAGCCTATATTTTATCCTAATAGGATAAACTCTATTTTTTTTGGGTGAAATGTAAGTAAATTCATCCAAGAATATGTACAAAATACTCCGGGCATACCCGGAGAGTTACAATTCACTCTGTGGATTAGGACATAATCAGCCCATGTGGAAAAAGTGTCAAAAGTATCCTATAAACTGTAATCCTAATCGGGATTACAAGTCCCCCAGGACAAGGCGTTTTGCCTTCAAAAATAACTTCGTTGCGATGTCTCCATAAGCTGTAGACCGTGCATGCCAAAGCAATGAGTCTCGCTTTGTTCTGCACGGAGGATATCGTCTTTTCTTTTATGAGCCATTTCACCGCACTGAGGAGTGTGGACATGCGTCGATTAATGCCAAGCCACTGCGGATGTTGGTCCACACAAAATTACTGAATGGGCACTCAAAGAATAGGTGCTTGACCGTTTCTTGAGTATTGATGCATAGTGAGCACGAGCTATCCTCTTGAAGGAACATAAGTCGGTCGCGTGTAGAAAGCCTCAAGCCATAAAATGAATGAGTACTTCGGCGGGATGAATGCCTTCCATATTACCGTCTGCCAAGGTTGTTTTGCTCGTTTCGGCCTGAAGTACTCATATACTCTGTACGTATCAAGTCCCTTACTGCTGCTCCATTCGGCCATGTGCTCGATTGCCGCCTCAGGCGAGCCAAAGGCGGTAATGATTCTGCTGCGGATTTCGGCAAGTCGTTGAAGGAGTGGTGAGTCACCCTTCTTCGGTTGCCAATCCCAAACTGATCCTCCTTTGAGATAGACAGTGTCGACCCACTGTACCCAAATCGTGTCTGCCTTGCGGTGGATGTTCCATAAAACTCGGGCAAGGAGGGCCACGCTCCAAGTTTGTATATGCCGGATGCCAAGACCCCCTTTATTTTTGGGATGACAGATATCCTCCCAAGCAATCGGTGCTCGTTTGGAGTTCTAGAGAAAATTCCTACAAAGCCGGTGGATTTTCTCAACGACTGCCGCTGGGAGTGGGAAGATTTGTAACCAGAAACACTCCACTCCCTGAACAACGGAACGTATGAGTTCCAACCGTCCCGCAAAAGAGAGGGACTTTGCTGCCCATCTGGAAATACTGTTGGCAATTTGATCAACAAGCGGCGAGTAGTCCCTAACCGACAGCCTCTGTGCCGCAAGGGGAATGCTGAGATTCCGGACTGGCATCTCACCCCTAGTAAACTCAGTCCTTGCAAGAATGTCGCAGATTATATTGTTCTCAATTCCTGCCGTAAAAATGCTGGACTTTGACGTGTTAACAGCAAGGCCAAAAACGTCCCGAAACTCCTGAAGGCATTCCATCAAGATGTGAACGGATGGAAGGTCCCCTCGGGAGAACATCATAAGATCGTCTGCAAAGAGGAGGTGTGTGATCTTCAGCTTTTCACATTTTGGGTGAAAGTTGAAGTCTGAATCTGTTGTTTTCCTCTTGATCAGTCTTGAAAAATATTCCATACAAAGAAGGAATAGGCCCGGTGACATTGGATCACCCTGTCTAAGCCCCTTCTTTCCCGCTAAAAACCCATGGAGAGAGCCGTTGAGTGCCACTGAAAATGATGAGGTGGAAACACATTCCATAATCCATGCAATAAAGATAGGGGGAAAGTCATACCCGTGCAGGACCTGTGAAAGGAAGGTCCACGATACCGAGTCGAATGCCTTGCGCAGGTCAATATTAATTGTACATCGAGGTAAAATCTGTTTCCTCGTGTACTGCCGGACCATTTCCTGCGCAAGGAAGATGTTGTCTGTAATGCTCCGTCCCCCAACGAAGGCTGCCTGGCATAAGTCGGTTAGGTATTCCAGAGCAGTAGCCAGCCGGTCAGCAATGATTTTCGTGATGGCTTTGTAAATCACGTTACAACAAGAGATAGGCCGGTAGTCTGCAACCGTCGGGGGCAGTGGTCTAACTTGGGCACTAGGGCGATGATACTGTGGTTGAGCTGCCTCAGTAGACGACCGCTCCTAAAGAAATCCAGCACGGCCGTGCAAACTTGATCGCCCACAATATGCCATGCTCGTTTGAAGAAGCATGCTGAATATCCGTCTTGTCCTGGTGCTTTGTTGTCACCAATATTAAAAATTGCTTACTTTACCTCCTCCGGAGTGACAACTCTACAAAGCTCCAAAGCAAGCTCGGAAGAAAGCTTTGGCCCCCAATTAAACACGGCATTGACCACTGGAAGGGTCGGGACCTCGGTGCCTAAGAGTGAGGTGAAGTAGGAAATGAATTCCTGGCCTATCTCCATTGCCGACGTGATAGTGGTGCCGTCAGTTTTGGTGATCGCCAGGATAGAACTCTTTGCTGCATTCCTCTTCACCATATCATGGAAGAATTTCGTGTTCCGATCCCCCATTTTTAAGAAGTGGAGCTTGGCCTTTTGGTAGTTGAAGTGTCTCTCTACTTCGGCAAGGAAGACGGCTTTCTTCCTAAGCTCCTTCACTGAGTCCCGAATGGTTGCGTTCTCAGGATCGGATTCCAGTTGAATCTGTGCATCTTGGAGGGCAAGGTCGGCGTCCTTGGCCCTGACCGAGATGTGGCTAAAGTGCAGTTTATTGAAGGCTTTTAGATGGCCTTTGAGGGCCTTCAATTTCCTGCAGAGACAGAATTGTGCTGTGCCGTCCACGTTCAGATTCCAGCCATTTTCCACAGTTGCCATAAAATCCTGATAATCTGCCCACATGTTGAAAAATTGGAAAGGTTTAGGCTGTGAGGCAGGGGGATCAAGGATAGAAACAATACCTGGTGAGTGGTCAGAAAGACATCCCGGTGGGCTGAAATGTGCATTACAAAGCAGGCCGGCCTCTAGCCACGCGTTGTTGAAAAGCACCCGATCAAGCTTACACCACACGGGATTGCTCTCACTGTTGGAGTACCAAGTAAAGTAGCATCCCGTTGTGGGGGCATCATTAAGTCCGAGCGAGAGGCAGCAATCGGCAAAATCTTTGAGCTCATACCAGGTCGGTGTAGCTCCAAGCTGTTTTTCTGTCGGCGATTTCACACAGTTGAAATCTCCAAGAATCAGCCACGGCATGTTCATAGGCTGCCCCAATTCCAAAAGTTTCTCCCACATACTCCTTCTATGCACAACAGTGTAAAGACCGTAAGTAAATGAAATGTAAAGGAGAGTTGGGAGGACTTATTCTTTACACCGCAGTGGATCACTTGTGGGGAAATGTCCTCCGGGACAAGATCAATGACGGCCGGGTTCCAAATGATGAGAATGCGTCCGCCGGCAATGACGTCAAAGTTATTTGTTTGGCACCATCCGGGAAACGTTCGGTTGATAATCCTTGCAATAGCCGACGTAGTAAGCTTCGTCTCCAAAATGCCCAAGAGACAAAGCCTGTTATTCTTGATGAGGTGGGCAATCCCATTGTGTTTGAGGGGCCGGTTGAAGCCACTCACATTCCAAAATCCAATCCTCATGGTGATTGGGGGGGAGTCTCCCCTCCAAGCTGCAATTTCGGTCCATGGTAAGACGTAGTGCCCGGCATAAGATGCTGCGTTGAGCCCGAGGAGTCCGGCTCGCAGGAGGAGGCCGAGGAGTCCACTTCTGCTTCTTTTTGCCGGAGAGGGCTGCTATGTCTTTGCTCTTTCAAGCTCATTTGTTGCTTAGAAGATTCCGGCCTTTCGTGGGCAGGAACGTCGGCCGTTTCTGTGACAGTCTTCTGCTTCCGTTCTGTGACTGTAACGCTCTGTTTCAGTTTTAGTTCTGTTGCTGCATTGCTCTGTTTCTATTTCGACTCTGCGGCTGCAGTGTGCGGCTGTTTCATCTCTGTTTTTTGCCATCTCTGCACTAGAGTCCATTCGATCGGCAAGGCATTCTTCGTAGCAGCCCGTTTAGTGACAGTGGCAGGCAAACAGTGGCAGAATTGTATTCGTAGACGACTGGCTGTCTACGGGTAACGCCATTCGGCAGCTTGAATTCCACGTGATCCACTAGCGTCTTTGAGGCATCAACCTCAACCAAGATATGGGCATAGGATACCCTCTCCATCCTCATAGTAAGCGAGTCCATGGCAATGGGGGTGCCCAATCTAGAACCAATCTTCCCGAGTGCATTAGGGTGCCAACATTCGGGGAGGATGGCTCAAACTGGAGTCAAACTGATATCATCTTCCTTGAATTCAAAGCAATCGAGCATCGCTTTGAGAAGGAGCGGTCGACCGTAGATAAAATATGGACCTCCGACAAGGATATGGTTGCCGGTCTTCATCCCTTGCAAATCGGAACACAAGCCAGCCGCTATTGTGTCGTTGAAATGAAGCTCCCCAAGATTTGGACAACGTGCAAATGGCTTGCAAGCCGGGGAACTTGCCGGCAATGTAGCCAATGATGCAAAAACCCAATTTACTTCGGACGTCGGTCAAGTCGTCGGACTCAAGCATAATGGTACCTTCGTCAATTTGGAATTTTGACAGCTTGTTATCCATGGTTAGTCTTCGGTTTGTGCTGAATAAAAAGGCAAAAGATGGCTTGGCCGAGACGGTTGCTCCAGTTTCTTTCCCTTTGCCCGACGATAGCTCATCCACTTGCCGGTCAGAGGTGTTAGAGCCATGGCCGGCACTTGCATGGCTGAACGGATTGAAGGAAGGGGAGGCCTCCAAGTCAGAAATAAAGGCTTGAAATTCGGTGGAGTTAGCCTTGGAGTTATTTTTTCCATCGGCAGCAGCAGTGGCGGCAGCAGTAGTGGCCACCTTGCCGGAGCTGCCTGTTGTGGCAGCCTGAGTTTTTGATTTTTTTCCTTTTGCCATGGAGCTTGCAGGCCTATGAGGAAAGCTCCAACAGCAACTGCAGCCAAGGAAATGAAGTCAAACTTGCCTGAATTGCAGCAGGTAAGAAAGTCCAAGATGTCAGGCTGTGGGTGACAAATTCAGGCTGTAGGTGCTGCACAAGTCCAAAAAGACAGGCTGTAGGTGCTGTACAAGCCCACAAAGTCAGGCTGAAGGTGATGCACAAGTCCACAAAGTCAGGCTGAAGGTGCAGCAGTGGCAGGCAAGTTGGCAGCACTTTTCACCTACCCTTTGACTGCCGAAAACAGCTGCAAATTGCTGGAGATGTGGCCGGAAAAAATGAAGGTTGCAGCTGGAAATTTGAGCAGCAACGACGGGCAACCTTCAGCAAGCAAAAACCTCCACAAGCCACACGAAGATGCAAAAACAACAGCCAAAAAGATGCCCGGTACAGTGTTTTCCGGCAGACAGAGGTTATCTCGTCGAAAAAAGCTGAACGGACGGCTAGACACGATCAAATCCACAAAAATAAATGGTGGAAATGAAGAGAATCAGGAGAAGATCACTTTAATCGGAACCAAACTTGCAAAAACTTGAAGAAAAGCCATAAACGAGCGATTCCATAGTGAGGCATTATAGAGAGAAATTTTCTAGAGAGAGAAAACTCTAAACCACACTACTTAAACTCTACTTTTACCAATATATTACATAGATATTATGAACTATAAATACTTTATTAAAAATTTGTAGTTACTAGCCATGGTAGAGTTTGATACACTTGAACACTTTTTGTATTATTTTTTTATAATTTAATTTAAAAAGATAAATACATCATGTATTTAGAATAATATGATTGGTCAACTCGATATTGTCTTTTTTTAATATTTATATTTTTTAAAGAGATAAATATCACAAATTTTTGACTTGATTTGATTGGAGCGTACATGAAATTGCTCCACGTGGCGCCGTCTAATTAACTAGAATCTTTTACTGCGAAACATTATTTGATTGGACAAAATACTTCATTTTGACACATATTGGTCGTTGATTTGATGATAATATAATATATATATATATATATATATATATATATTAAATATCAATTAAATTGACTATTTACTTTTGGAATTAATAATTTAGTAAATTATAAGATATAAATAGAAAAAAATATAATTGATAATTAATATATTATTTTACTTGTCTACACCCCCGTTTCTCTTTCTCTGTAGCTAAAAATTTCCCACTCTCCCTTTTGTTTTTTCTTGATTTTGAATCAAGTCAAGAACAAGAGTGAATCTAAAATACACTAATCAATAGGGTAGTTCTTGATTCTTCTTCCTAGATATCACCCCTTCTAGCAAAAGTACATGGATCCATTCCCAATGTGGTATGTACCATTTCAGAGAGATTCTACACTGGATCCTCTACGAACAAGAGCTAAATGAGGAGCAATGCTTGTAGTTGATTAAAGAGAAGGAAAAAGGTATTTCATGGTTTAATTTCGGTGTTCCTTTTTAGTTTTGTATTCCATATGCCTTCACATGATCTTTGTTATTTCTGCAATTTTTAATACACCGAATGCTTAGGAATATCAAGGGTACACTTATTGATTCAAATCTACTATTTTTACTTTTGTATTTTTATGCTTCTGCTATGTTTTCGGATCAATCCACTTCTTTTAAGAGAGAAACCCCCTTTTAGCAAAAAATACTGGCGGACGAGATTCCCCCTAATTGGAGGGAGCTCTATATGCCATAGTATGATGGGACACAAATCAGCAGGAACGCCTATCGAGCTTCAAGTGCCGCATGTTCATAAATACTTTCACACAGCCCAGCAGTTATTCAGCTAATTGTCTACGGGATCAATGTGATCATTCACAGAGTTTCACTCCCTCTCTCTGCACCAATTTGTCAACAGTAAATGATGCTGAAAGCAACTGTGAGCCTTTTTGCAGTACAACAGAAGGAAGGAGAATCGTTGGCGTTGTATCTCCAACGTTTTAACACAGTAGCCCTGGAGGTCCGTTCTACCACCTCTTATGTACTAACATGTTTGTAGGGTTGGAGATGGGGACTTCTTCAAGTCCCTAGTCAAGAAGTCCACTCCCAATTTCAACAGTATCCTGGCTCGAGACAACAAATACATTAACATAAATGAGGCTCGAAAGTACGAAAAGGAGGAATGAGAAGATGAATTCCCTGTTCAACGCAAACCTAAAGTAATAAGCTCTGGTCCATTTGGACACCAAAACCTTGATTTAAGAAAACACCTTAAGAAAAACCTCGTCTTCCACACTGGCACTGTATAGGCACATACAAACCTTATAGTAAGCACACTCTATTGATAACCTTTACTTGCAGAAAGATAAAACCTTACACTGGGGTAGGAAAAGAAGACACCCGCTAACCCCTATCTTGTACAACATTTCAAAAAAAATTTACCCGTTGTAAGCATTCAGAAAACCGTCCTTATAATTTTACCCATGCTACTAACATGTCATTGCAGAAAAAACAAAATAACAAAAAAGAAAGAAAGAAAAGACTGCCTCTTTGGGCACAAAATCTTGCCTCTATTGGATGAAGATACCTACTTTAAAGCCCCGTTTACTTTTAAGATCGTATTAAATGAATGATATGTTTATCCTTTAGTAGATGAAATATAAAAAAGCCTTGTATAATTAGTTAGGTGTTTACTTATATATATATATGTATTATTCAAACAGGATAAAATTCTATCAAGTGTTTACTTTGATCCACATGCCTTCCGTAATAAAATTACCTTTGAACCCTTGTTTACAAAATTTAATAGACAACAAAAAATTATTATTATTATTGTTGATGTTGTTGTTGTTGTTGTTGTTGTTGTTGTCGTTGTTGTTGTTACATAATTATTTTTACTACTATTATTATTGTTGTTGTTGTTGTTTAATGTTTGGGCCGAAGTGAATGCAAATTTTGAAAGGGGACCTACAAAAAGGGGGTTAGCACTCTGAAGCCCAACTTAATATTGGATTTGAGTTTGAATAAAGCTAAAGAGTAAATAAAATACAATTGAGAATTGAGTGCGTAAAAAGTGTAAGAACATTTAATAATGTGCTTGTGGAGTGCTTAGAGAGTGTTTAAAGAGTGAGAAATGTGTGAGAGACGTGAAGAAGACGTTTAGAGAGTGAGAAAAGTGTCAAGAATATTTCGAGATCTCCCCTTCTGAATGGAGGAGTGGACTTGTATTTATAGGAGAGGGAGATGCCCCCTCCTGGCTAGAGTATGCAAGTTTCCTCTATTTTCGTTGAGAATGGATATAAGGTTGTTTGGATAAGGTCTAATTTGCCTTCATCTTTGGTTAGTTGTGCTGTTGAAACTTATCTCAGAGTTGAGGGGAGTCTTCATCATTGAGGGCTCCTTAGTCAACAAGGAATCATCAATGATGTGGTCCTCAAGGAGTCCTATCTGCCAAGGGGAGTACTCCTAGGGCTGATCTGATTCAAGGTGGTTGTTGACACATGGGCTAATGTGATGCCATGTAGGAGAGTAGGCTGCCATGTTTGTGGGTCTTTTAACCCCAATGTTTTATTGGGTTTTGATCATGGTCAGAGTAGGGGGATGTCCTATAGTCCGCTTATCCTTGGGCCTTCTAGAGTGGTACGGGCCTCTTGTTTCTTTCTTCTTTTTGGATCGCTTGGGCCTCTTTGGGCCAGTCTATTTTTATGCACATCAAATTATTATTATTATTATTATTATTATTATTATTATTATTATTATTATTATTATTATTCGTATTCAATGAAATTCAAGGGTAAAATGGTCATTCACATTTAGTGCAACGTTGGGAGTAATTTTATATCACCTCCCAAGGTGGTATTAGTTATTCAGATATAATAGTAATTTGTATAGGATTTTTGATTTTATTTCGAACCCCATACAACAAAATAAATATTGTATTAACTTATATTAATTTTCTTATACAGATTTATACATCAAAATCAATGAGGCCTAGCAAAACTGCTCAATCCCCACCTATTAGAGTAGCGGAGGCTAAATGATGCCTATAAAAATTACTTTCACTAATATTCTCAATCTTAATAAATTGTACATATTTTAAAGCAGTGTTTGCAGGTTCTTATGTTCATATTATATATATATGTATATATATAGTAGTGCATTAAGGTTTTTAAGTATTTTACACCCCAAATTCAAATTTCAATCTTTTAATATTAGATATGTGTTAATATATATATATATATATATATATATATATTAGTTTTAGTATAGAAAAAGGTAATCAGGTACTTAAGTAATTTAATTTTTAAGACTATAGGCTAAACCATAAATGAGTATAACAAATATACAAAAATATTCAATATTAAAACTATTCTTATTATTCTTTTTTGTTCTAAAATTAAGTTATTAGTATCTAAATAAAATAGACATTTTGAGATAAAAATGAAAAACGAGTCTATTTTTTTTTTTAGACTTATTTTAAAAATATTCAACAAAAGTTTACGTATTCATTTTTGCTAAAACTCGTCTTATTAGTTACGAACTTCTTTTACGATTTAAATAATTTAGTTATCTTTAACATTTATTATTATTGAATATCTATTACACTATTTTTTTTTCACGAAAACTTGAATTTTTTTCAATAGTGTTTGTTTTAGTTTAAAAATGGGAAAGTAAGGATAACAGATTGTGTCAATACTATTGCTAAAAAATTAAAATCTAACCATATGAGAATCAACACACAAGTCAATACATTCGTTTAGTCCCACCAAAAACTTTTAACAGTAATTAGAACTCAAATCGCAGGTATGACAACGTTCAATCTTAACTAGGCCACAATAATTATTAATTTTTTCAATAGTACTAACTAAACATAAGGTCATATATAGTAAATAATTAACCTTACTTCGTACGTGTATATAAATATATACACATAAATTAGTCTGCATTAATTCTTACTTAAAGACAATTTATACGTTTCTTACTATCATCTTCACAATTAATTTGTCTTGAATGCTTTGCTACCATTTGCAACAATCAACTTGACTTTTTCACAGTATAAAATAATGTACTTAGTTGACTTATATAAATAAAGGAAAAAGTTTAAGAATCTCTCTGCGATATTGGGAATGTTCAAACAATATTGAAAAAATAAAGTATCAAAATATTTCCTCTGTGATATGAAAAAGTATTTAAAAAATTTCTGAAACTAGGTTGATCGGGGTCTATATGAGTCATTGTTCATAGTATAATGATGATTTTAAATATTTGTATATGAGACTTTTTAATATTTTTTCATATTACGGAAATTTAACTATAAATAATATAACAAATTAGATAACACACTTATACAGAGTTTTGTTCTTATTTCTTATTCTGTACTATATACAGCTACACATGAAATCAGAGATAAGATGTCTTTTAAAATTCTAAATTTAGAATAATTTATGTTTGTCGACTAGTCAAGTAGGGCTAATTGGGAAACCTCTTTTTGGACATGTCAGTGATATTCTGTCACACTTTCATATTGTCAATCTTTTTCTCAATTACAAGAAGTAATTCATTGAATTAAAATTGTAATTTGAAAATGTTATAATATACAACAGATACATAGATACAGTATTAATATAAGATTAATTATACTTAGATCTCTTTTAAAAATATGAAATTATATTTTCCTCTAAAAAAATTTCTAAAATTAAACTTACGTCTCTCTAAAAATTCACCAATTGCACCTGACTCTATTTCGTTATAGTTTGGATGAAAAATGATGACTTAGAAAAAAAATACGTTAATTTTTAGTTTTAATTTAATATCCTCATATAATAATTTTGCACTTAGAATTAAAAATATGTAATAGTGTTAACCTCAATCCACACACACACACACACACACACACATATATATATATATATATATTAGATTCACTATAAAAAATTGAGTATTCGCTATACTATAAATGACTACGGTTTAAAAATCATGGTAAATCACTACTATTAATCACTGTTAAATAAAGCCAAAGCCAAAATTTAATTTTTTACTACTTTTTAATCCATATTCGCCATGGTTTTCTAGCCATAGCCAAAATATTTGCCATGATTTTGGTCATGGCTAATATTTTAGTCACACTTGCAGAAACAACGGCTAATGGCCATTGCGAAGCCGTGGCTAATTCGTATTTGCCACGATTTTCTTCTTTTAGCTATGGTAATTGGCCATTGCGAAAAATCAAAATATTTCTAGTGATTTATTCTCTATAAATGCAAAAATATACATGAAATCATCTATACAAAATTAAATTTTCGCTACACTACAAATGACCATGGTTTATAAACTATGATAAATCAATACTATTAAGTACGGTTAAAAAAACAAAGCAAAAACTTAAATTTTTACCACAATTAATCAGTAGTACTCGCATAATTTTTTGGCCGTAGCAAAAATTATTTGTCATGGTTTGACCATAGCTAATGTTTTGGCTACGCCTACAGAAACAACGGCTAATTATTATTGCGAGGTCATAACTGATTTTGTATTTGCCACAGATTTTCCTTTTGTTTATAATAATTAGTCATAGCGAAAAATCATATTTTTTCTAGTGAATCCTAAATGAGGGGCGAAAATTAAAATTTATATAAATTTTTTTAAAGTCAGAATTTTCCGTCCAAATTCAAACAAAAAAGAGTCATGCTTAAACAGAAAAAATTTGGATGATGAAAAAATATAATTTCAAAACTTCTTTAAAAGAAAGTGAAATTTAATATTTTTGAGGAACTTAAGTGTAATTAAACCTATTAATATGTGTGTAATAGGAGATGTTTTAGCACCTCTTGAATGTGTTTGACATAACCGAAAAAGAGAAATGCTTGTAATAAATCTGTTCCTCTCTTTCCTTTTCAACTGTTCCCATAGTGGCCATTTCTGTTTTGAGGTCCCCACTCTTCCCTCCCTCCTCCTCTATTTCTTCATCTCCGCCCCTCTCTCCACTCAAGGAAGAACCCCAATCTCAGCAAGAATGGCGACGGATCCCACTCACACTTCCACGCCCTCGATGTACCTCGATGATATGGCCGAGGTACAGAAGGTTTTCGACCGCTTCGACACCAACAGCGACGGGAAGATCTCCCCCGGCGAGCTCGGCGGCGTGTTGAAGGCTCTGGGATCCGAAAGCTCGCCCGATGAAGTCGCCCGGATGATGGGGGAGATTGACACCGACAAGGACGGCAACATCAACCTCCAAGAGTTCGCCGCCTTCTGCAGCGCCGATGCGGACCCCTACCATTCGGCTGAGAAGGAGCTTGAGAGAGGCGTTCGAGCTCTACGAACGAGAACCACGACGGCAGAGATCTCGGCGCGGAGCTCCAGAAGACCCTTCTGCGCCCTCGGGGAGCACTGCTCCGTCGAGGACTTGCGCCGGGATGATCAAGCCCGTTGATGCCATGGGGACGGGTACGTGAGTTTTCGAGGAGTTCAAGAAGATGAATGACCACAATAAAAGTAACAACGGGAAGGAGAAGTAGGCGGCGGTGTCCGAACGCAGATGTTTCTGCTAATCAACGGTATAAGATTAATATATGATCATCTGATTTGCTTTGGAAATATGTACTTTGATTGGGATAATTGTACGGACTGTCTGAAATCCTTTGCTTACTTTTGTACTGAATATAAGAAACTTCTGATTTGGAGGAAGCCTGAAATTCTTTCATCAATATCATTAAATAAATTTTTATTCTAGATTATATTTGTTCGAATCAAACTAATCACATAAAAATTATGATATATTTATTATAATATGTGTGATATATTTGTTATGTAATTATTTTTTTAATTATATTATAAATTACATTATAATATTTATTATACTTAGGGCACCTTTACTTTGGGGATTAGCCATGATATATGCCTAATCACTATTTATTTTTTGTTTACTTCATTTTGGATTAGTTGTGGAGTTTAGTGCCTTAAGCATGATATATTATGTGATTTTTTCATGATAGTAATCACAATTTAATATATCCCATTTTAATCACATCACTCAAAGTAAATGTGGCCTTATTATATAATTAAGGTGGGATTAGAATTTCCAATTTCCCTACAGTTTAGACGGTTGTGGGATACAATTACCTTATTACACATCATTCAGATGGGAAGTGGGGTTGTTTGAAATTCTGAATTGCATCTTAGTTTTTACTTTTAAATTAATAACATTTAATATTATTTTTATACATACATAATATACATATAATATAAATTTGTTTAAGTGTACGAATGATGTGGTATTTTAAATGTGGTCGTAAAAATGACAAAACATATCAATTTTAGGGTAATTTATAAATTGTCTCTCAACCAAGACTCTCTTTTTAAATAAAATAAAAATAATAAGCGAACATTAACCCTCTCTGTGAATAAAATTACAATCGTCCGTGCCAAAAGTTAACAACACCTCAAAGAGATAATACTATTGAATTTTATCTAATAGGGCGGCATCGATTCTTTTGGATTCTCTCACATAATAAAATCCTTATGACAAGAGAGAGAGGATTACGCCCTATGATAAAAATGATCGAAAAGAAAAGTTCGGGTAGTTCTTAGGAGCCATGACTGATATCGCGTAAGTAAGCAGTATTGAGGTAGTAATTTCAACAAATATATAGAGTGAAGGATCAGGGAGGATCTCACAATACCATGTTAGTGCTACAATATAATCACAACAATATTATCAAAATGTCTGAAACCTAAACAAATTTTGAGATCGGTCTAGAAGCTTCGTAGATTTATCCTTTGATGAAAAATGTGATGTTGCTCAAGAACACGTGTGAAACTGATGTTTGATCTACACAGAGGTATCTAGAGTTGATCGGCATAGTTACAGAGTATCTGGGTAAATTATACTATATGTAGCAATGTAGCACACCGCGCATTGAGAATAATATCATTCTGACCGAGTGATCAGAAAAAACAGGAGGCTATGTGCACAAAGATGATAATGGAATCGGAGAGTAGATTACACGTGTCGAGAAAATAGTAGAGGTCTAGAAGCTTAGAATGTAAATCTTTGTCACAGGGAGGCCTAGCATAAGATAAGACGGAATACGCACTTTGACCACCTCTCAGTATAAGTAGCTAGATTCGGAGATTGATAGTATAAGTGGAAAAAGTAAATTATAATTTGGTTGCAATAGAAAGTTAGCAGATGTATAAATGAATACCAGAGTTGAATGCAAGGAGAGAGGCACATAAACAGTACAATAACAGACATAAACCAGCAAGACACATAGAAAAGACTGACATGTAGAGAGTAAGTATAACAGCAGAGCGTGATAGGTAGATGGGTTTAAAGAGAGATGAAAAGATAAGATAAGAGGTGGGAGCGGACGCCGAGGGGTTGTCTCCCCGCACCTATATCCGACTGTAATAGGAGAAGAGGAATCTAAACTCTAGATACTTTATCATGACGCACGGAAGTGGACTAAGACGGTCTGCGCTTGGGGGTGCTACTCCACTTCCGAGCAGAAGTCAGATGCGAGAAAATGGCTGATTCGAGGAACAGCGTACGAGAACAAGGTAGGGCGATGAAAGAAACATCCATCTATTACCGTCAAGGTAGTACGTAGATGGTGAGTTAGTAGCAGTCTATCATTTCTACAGGGAGGAGAGCCTCCTCGTGACTGGCAAAGGGAATCTAAGCCAGCTCGTAGCGAAAGTCTCCTTCCCGATATGACGCTCATAAGCACAGAGTAATTGCGTGGAGTCCTTGGAGACCCTTTTCTAGCCTACTGCAGCTGCCCACCAGATCGCCAGTGGTATGTAGTGGTTCCGTGCCTATGCTCCATAAGGTGGAGTAAGTGTGCGCAATATTGGCATGCTGACATGCGCAACTTTGGGTCCTGTAGAATGAGGTGGCCACGGTGCATGAGACGCTGAGCCTGCCTAGACGGGAGATGTGGGCTTTTACGTAGCCCTGAAGATTTTGTTGGGAGGACTTCTGTGAATGCAGTGTAATGCGAGTCACGAGAGGATGCCTTGGGCCTCGATTTGTATCATGTAGATTAGAGGTGACTACCCACACTGGAGGTGTGGGTGTTTGTGGTATCGACTACCCTAGAGTCAAGATTGTATGGATGTCGTGGAGGGACACGCGTTGATCCTTACTGTTGGATGATTGAGTGTTCATGAATGGGGGTGCTGATTGTCCGGAGAGCCTCCGTTCTAAGAGGGGTAGGCGCGGGAGTAGCGCCGTTCTGCAGTATATATATGTTGTCTTTAGCTAATCTATTTCTGAGCGTACGCAGCGATAGTGAAGAATCCACTGTATTACGCTTAGATAGTTTATTTTTATAAGGCGCACATCCGCCAGTTATTGATTTATGAAGTAAGATATGCTAGTCGTAGGGTGACCAAAAAAGGAGTAATATTTGATATGCTATAACTTATAGTTGATAATGTACGAACAAAAAAGGACTGAGGCGCTGGAAGGAAAACGGGAGTTAAAGCGGTGTGGTAAGGACAGCAGACAGGCGAGAGGGGAAACAGAGGAGCGGGCAAACGGGGAGGAGCGAGACGAAAGCACCCGTACGAGTCGCAAAGGCACATGTGGGAGAGATGATGTGAGGTTGAAAGAAAGTGATGCGCGTTTTACACAATATTGTAGGGACAATAAAGAGGCTCGTAAAAGTTAATTTTTAAAAAAATGGTATTAAATTTTATATTTTTTAATATTTACCTTCATTTATTATATTTTCATATACTACATAATTATTTTAGTGTTTTGTTATTAATTATGTATGATATATTATTATTCTAAAAAATATGATTAAATTTATAATAATTTTATATACGATAAGGAGGGTCTCTGATCGTCTGATTTTAAGTCTGTTAATAATCTAACGGGTTCATAATGAAGGGGGTATAAATACTAAATCTGCTAGCCTAAAATATAAAGTAATTATAAAATTGGTGCGTGTTTGTACCAGCAAATCGCATGAGAGTAAGGTTTGTTTAGTCATTTATTTTTTTATTAAGGGGGTCTTTTTGGCTACTTTTTCTTCTCACATAGAAGTCTTTTGTTTCAACCACTAGAGAATAACACAACAGGCGGGTAAAGATGAACTTTTAACCATTAAGATTATATAGAGAAAATTACTAAACGAAATCTACTTAAATAAATTGCAGCAATATATTACAAATAACTGCTCTCATTGTTTGAGAAAAACCTCACAAAAATACCTCCCTATTTTGATAAAATTACTGTAACTCCGTTGGACGTATGAGGGAATATGAAATTATAATTTTGCCATTGCTGATGTAGCTTTTTATCTTTTTTTTTTTAAAAAAAATATCGTTCAACTTAGTTTGAAATAAAACCATCCCGACTGGGATTGATGGACAATTGGAAAAATAATTATCCACTCAACTGCATTGAAAAAAGTATAAAAAATAACGAGAGAGAAAATAAAAATCTAGTAGCTCTATCCGGTCAAAACAGGGACAAAATTTCGTCAGTTTCTCAATACAAAAAAGTGAATGAGAAATGATCGGTAAGCGAAAAATTAGGGATAGACTGGTGATTTAGATTACTCCAGACAATCGCTATAAAAACAAAAACCAGAAAAATAATTAAAAAGGAAGAAGGTAGAGGTAAAAAAGGACGTGCTGTCCGCGAGGTAATTACGATTTAACCGGACGTAAATGGAGCGGTATGGTTATAAAATATTGCTGTAAATGAAAAAACAGTAATAAAAACTACCATGAAAAAGATGAAAAAAAAGTATCAACTAGGCGATCGCCATACAGCAGAACTTACCGGATTAAAAAAAAAACCCCAGTCAAATGACAAAAAAAAACATAAAACGTAAATCTGAAATAAAAAAACAATCCACCAACTCCGGCAATGAAAAAAAAAACGGAATACAACCCAACCAATCAGGGAACTTAATTAATAGATTTTGGTCAAACAACGAGAAGATGAATTAAGTGCGTAAACGCTAAACTGGATAGGAGATCCCTATGTTTAATTTTTAAACCCCCTTAGCACATAAAGACAGGATCTAAAGTATAAGTTATACAATCTCTCAAGTAAATATCCACATCTTATGAATTACCCCTCTAAAAAGTATAAGGCAGATCTTCCAATTGTTCCATAAAGTTAAATTCAATTTTTAGACCATTGTAGATATGAACAAAAATATAAAAAAGTCCTATGTAAAAGATTAAATTATAAAGGGGCGAAGTTGGGTCGTATCATTACTATTATAAACAAATGACGTCACACAATCCCCATGATCATACTGTCTGACTTGCCAGGGAGTTTTTATTCGAATTATTTTTTTAAAATAGTACATAAAATATATGTAAATAGTAGATACGTTTTAAGTTTATTTTCTAAGAAACGTAATAATCTGGAACATTTAACTGTTCCAGAATTGTTACGGAAGTAACTTGGATTTGTTCCAGCACGTATCAAAGGATACGGTAAAAGGACGCCCAAATTATATATTTCATATTTCATCCCCATTCATCTTTGCCATCATTTGGCTTTTTTTTTTTTTTTTTTTTCTTTTTTCTTTACTGGTGTAAAAGAGTATGACAGACAAAGTTTGATCCACATAGAGACATCTCAGAGTTTCTCTTACTCACTCAGTCCCACAGCTGTTTGGTATTTATATTGGACTTTAGAATATGCATTAATTTAATGTGTGGTTGCGAGTTCATGTGAAATGGAAGGCTTAATGAGCAATTTGATGTGACTAATGAGTCGTGGGGGGCTGTCCCTCATGTCTCTGTCGTTTCTCGAGGAGTGAGATACACTACTTGAGAATATCCGTTCGCTACACATGTGGGTCTCTATTTACTCTTTCGGATGGGGAAACATCTCGAGTCCCTTTTTCGCAAAAGAGAATAGTATCTAGCCTAATAGCCACAAGGGTCCTTGTTGCTTGGCATCATGATTCGACGAAATCCGCGAACAAAAAATTATACTGATCTAGATTTGAAAATAGAATAGCAAAATTATTATAATTTCGTAGTTTGAAAAGACTAAAGCTAAATTTTTTCTTCTTTAAATAGTAATGGTGTATTAATCGGAATGAAATTGTATTTAAACTATTGTTGGAGGTGTATATCTGCTTTATGCTTAAAAGAAAGCATAGAGCCAAAAAGAAGTTTAGCTATATAAAAAATTACAAGAATATTTTTGACATCATTTAGATATAGGTAAAATCATAAATGAACTTTCGTCTCTACCGGCGGTCTGGTTCGGTCGAGGAGAGCTTATCGCAGGGGTTCTTACATATGCACATGAAGGTGCCGAGTTTTAAGAGCTTGTTGGGAGGAAATCTTAAAGGTGGCCTCCTATATTCTCCAGAGGTTGAGCGAATCCTTCATTTGAACCAGCCATTATAAAAGCGGTATGTAGCTTTCATGCATAATTCATTTTTAGTTTACTTGTTCTCTATTCAACAATTTTATTTCTGTTAATAAGCGCAAATACCAAAGTATCCTGTAGGCAAGATATATGGATAAGGCGCGACGTCACACAGCGGGATTAATTTGATGTTCCACTGCGCATCGGGGCGAGAAGAATAACAAAGTGTTTGCGGTTGCGTGGGATTAGTCGCGACTCTGATCAGAACTGTTTAAATTGATACTAGGGAATAAACAATAGACCCTACTGTTACAATGGTTCAATCCAGTATGCGATTAACAAATCATAGGTAAAATAATTTTATTCAACCATGTTTTAAATAAAATTCGAGTGGCCACAAAGGATATAGATTTTCCGCTATCATGAAAATTAGTTATTTGATACCTAGAAATAAGAGGTCAATGGTAAAATAGCATTTGTCATGAACTTATTTCAGTTATTGGTAATATTATTAGACATCCTCACATAAATATGTATGTGTCATGACAACAGATCGTTGCTTATATTGTTGACATGACTATTTATTACGCAAGTAAGTTTATTATTTTTAACCCTATAGTAATAGCCAAACTAATTCCAAAGTATTCGGTATCTTTTTATAAACAAAGGGTTTCATCATGTTTGAAGGGCAAGAGGCAAAAGAGAGATTTACAAGAAATTGAATTTTTGAGAAAAAAATATCTTGCATAGATGGCATAAAATACGAGTTAGTTGGAGTCTTCATAAATCAACTCCGCAACTCAGACTGCTCGGCACAGAAAAATTTTTAAATGTTAAATCGAGAGAATTTGTGGATTCACTTTTAAATTAATAATTATTAATTAATTAATATAATAAGATGTTCACATGATATTCTGTTACATTTTTATGAATAGATATCTTTTTAAATTACAGAAAATGTGATCCATCTACCACTAGATAAGTGCTGAGAATCACAACGTTGTTGTTTCTGTATTTTGTGCAAACTTGAGCTGTAGGTAAGAAATTTTCCCTTCGGCAAACAACATAATCCACTACACATAATTGATAGCAAAAAAGGTTGATACAAAAATGCTTCACCATTACTGGCACTAGTGTTGATAATTTAAATTTTATATAGCGAGAAATTGATAGGAAAGTAATAGAATGATTTGTTTATTAAAAAAGATAACGAGATTTTGTAATATTTTAAATTCAGGAATGCTATAAAGTGGTATAAACATATGAGAAATTTATAAAATGAATTCGTCTGATGTTAATTGATAAATGTAGAGTTATATATCCACTGGAAAGACCCTTAGAAATGTAATTAAACTAATTTAGAAGAAAAGATAAACAGTGGAAATTTATAGTTTGTGAAATATAAGATGAAATAGTGTAAGGATAGATGAAAATATACTAAAGTTAATTTAAATGTCTTATTTAGAGCCATTTAATGATATTCTCGATATAGATTAATGAGACGTATTATACTTTATGATAGAACGTGTCAAATGATAAAATAGGAATTTGGAGCAGAGTCATATAGATAATTACATAAATTGCTTTTATTGAAATTCCTGATAGTATAGTATTACAACCAAATTTAACGTCGGTTAATAGACTTTTGTAAATAATTCCCACCCAGTGTTTATATTTTATTCCTTATTATTACTGATTGCTGTATATTTATATTATTATCTTTTTATTTTGTTTGCTGTTATTTTACTTTTCTACGAATTTATTCTTTATTTTTTTTTTTTTTTTTTATTATGAAGTATTTTGTTCTGTTTCTTTTTTTTTTTTTTTTTTTTTTGTTGATTTTTTTTTTTTTTTTTATATTCATTTATTTTTGTTTAATTTATTTGATTGACTTTCTTTTTTGTTTATTTTATAATTTATTTATTTTTTGCTTATTTTTTTTTATTTGTTGTTGGTCTAAATCTGTAAGATTGGTACAATGTCGCAAAGTCAATGATTTTTATTTATTATTTTATATTCATTTATGGTGTTAGTACTTTTCCAACTTTTTGTAACTTTAATATATGTATGAATACGAAACTGATAGAGATTATAAAATTTAATTTGATGTTTATGATATGTGAATCTTGAAAAAAAAGACAGACAATAAAAGAGAGAATATTGCAATTAACGGCTAACTTGGGTAGTATATATGCAAAATGATCCCTCTATTTTTGATATATATGATGTTATTATTTTGCTATGAGTCTTTATTTTTTTTTTATTTTGATTGAGTTTAATGATCTGGCCATTTACATCCGGTCATACGATTGTATTGTTATAATTCAAATGATATTAAAAAAAACAAAAAAAAACAGCAGATAATATTATGACTGAGCCCGCCCTGGCGAAGCGCAAAGATCGCATTATGGATGCCCGGGCACCCCTCCACGAAGATACTGAAGTAAGCAAAGTGCCCTACAATAAAAAGAAGTAATTTATGAATAGATTATATGAAATGATATTATGTTAGTGTATATCATATCTAATTGAAAACCTATATTCTTTTTTATTCCAGTAATATTGCCTAGAGAGTATTGGTTATATACTACGTAAGATAAGACATTTTTTTCTTTGGCGGTGTGTAGAGGTTGCATTCCGATCAATTAGATTGTGTAGGCTCCGGTAGATTCACTGTTGGGGTAGATGCCAGTTAACCTATGACTCTTGGATACCTCAAGGCACTCGCTGAGTTGGTTATTATGAACTATTAGTCTATTAATAAATATATAGCACGTGATTAGTCCGTGCGTATACCTATATAATAGAGTATAAGCAACTCACACATCTTTTACCCTATACGATGGCTTTAATATGTTGTCGCAGAAGAGAATAGTAAAACAAAGGAACAAGAACTCTCATCAGTGTATGCATAGAATTTCAGCCTGCATATCAGTAGTTTTTGAGATGTCGTAAAATCACTCTAAATGAGGTATTGCGGATCAAGCTGTAACATAAATCTGAGAGATAACTCAGTAATGCACTTTTTCGGTCGACCTATGTATTTATATATGATACATGACTATGGATCAATTTTAACATAGATGATTTTTGGACCTTCCAAGGGATTTTTGGGAATAAAACACTCCTGGTGTCTGAGTCGCGGCAATGTGCAATTTCGCTCGATTTATAAGGTAATGTGAACAACTTGAAGGTAGGTATGTCTCCATGGAGAAGTAAATATAACCATTCTTGGGTGTAGAAACAGATTATTCTGATCATCCTTGTTTAGCACGAAATCTTAAAACCCGAAGAATGGACATGTCTGATATTACTTACTATTATTTATTCAGAAATTCATTTAAAATCCTTTAAATCGTTCCCTATCTCCACAAATATTAAAAAAATGATTAATTTTCACATAAAATACGTTTTGGAAATAAAGGGGAAATAATATTAATAGAATATTAAGTTGATAATAAAATGCAGTACTCTCAACTAAGCCTAATCCCTCCACTGAGCCCAACCACTTGGGATACCCAGATCGCTGACTCTCCAACCAATTCCACATTTGCCTCTATGCCCTGCAAACGTGGTCACCCATAAGCCCAATCTCATTGCCGTAAGAAAAAAAAAAATTGTTAGTTAATTAATTTAATAGTTTTTTATTTTTTTAAATTTTAAATAAATAGAAATTATATTATATTATTATAATATAAATATAATTTATATATATTAATATATTATATAAATATATTTTTTAATTTCAATTATTCGGCCGGTACGGTTAACCTAACTAACCAAATCGTACCGACCGATTGTACTGATTTATCTTAAAATATAATTGAATATCAAACTAAATTTGATTCGGTTTTCGGTACGAACCAAAAATTCAGTCGGCCGATTTTCGATCGGTTAATCGAATTTTTTAACACCCCTAATAATTTATAATAAATTTAAAATTATTGAGACCAATTTACAAATAACTCTTTTTTAATAGAATTTTTTAAATGATATATCATTTATTATATCGTTTGCAAAATAATCTTCTGAAAATATTACACGATAAACAATGTTATGATATCTTAAGTTTTTTAAATTTGTTCACTTGAAGTTAGATTGATTGATAAATAATAATTCAATTGGACAATGAAAAAAATAAATATATTTTTTGGGTATATAGACCTATGGGTATTGATGGGTAAAGACCCTATCCAGATCCAATCTATATATTTTTAATGGGTTTGGGTCTAGGTATGGGTCTAATAATATTCATTGGGTTTGGGACTGGGTCCAGGACTAGGTCTGGGTCGTAATCTACGGGTTTGGGTAGGGTCTTACCCTACCCATTGACACCCCTAGCCTGAGTGCGAGCATTGATCCACACCAATTTTTTGAATAATATAATTAGATAATATGAATATTTTAAAATAAACTAAAACCGATAAAGTTGAATTAAAGTTATTATAATGAGGATAAAGTAAAAAAAATAAAGTTGAATTTATTTACAAAAAAACCAAAGCAGCTAGGATGCTCTTTTAATCTAAAAGTGCTTTTCTTAGTAGTTTTAGAAGCAAAAGTTGTTATTCCAAACACCTCAAAAGTACTTTCTAGAACCAGAAGCTAAAAAACGCTTTCCTGAATCTCGCGCAAACACTCCCTAAATTGAAGATTGCAGTAATCAAATTGTTTGTCCAAGGTACAATTTTTTTTTTTTTGCCACTTTGATTTTTTTTTGGTAAGTTGTTGTGATTGTTGAGTTTAGTCTTGCATACACGTAAATAATTCTTTGAAGACACAAAGAATATCTTAACACTTACCAATTTTTGTCATTGTGACTTGGCCAAACAATTGGTGAATATTTATGGTAATTGTTATCATTATAATTTGTTCATATAATTTTTGTCAGAGTTATGTCTAGGTACTATATACGGCTGTGGGGCCGCGTGTCCCTTGCGCGTGTATATATAATAGGTGTTGTCTTGGGTGGGGTAAAGTTATGATCTGAGGCTTCGGAAATTCCTTTCCCTTTTTGGGTTTGCTTTGGCTCTTTGGGTCAGTCCTATTTTTGATCTTTGTGCTCACTACAAATCGAGTATTCTTGTATCAAAATACTTTTTCAAGGTCTAACTTATACTACGCGAGTTAAATAAACTATGTACACTAAATTTAATCTATTAATTATTGGTCTACGATAGTTAACCTGATACTGAATATAACCTGTTGGTATGAGCGGGAAAGAAAAAAATTAGATGTTTAGGGCAATTAAAGAATAATTTTTTCTGAAGAAAAAACGTGTAATTTGCAATTTTTTTGCCTATCTTTCAACTCTTAGTAGGGGTGAAGTGGGAGGAAAAGTTTGACAGTAGTAAATGCCGAGTTAAGTAATTTAACACGGTAAAGTAAGGAAGGTAAGTTGTTATCATAGTTTATGGCGCACACCTTTTAAATGGTTCACCTCGGACTGTCTTAGACTCAGTATATTTATCAGAATCGTTAGAGCAACATTCAATTTGTGTAAAAAGTAACATGGTATGAAAGGGAGTATGAGACTATTTTTAAAAATCTGACTTTTTTAGCCTCCTCCCCTGTCCTCCCTAGGTTTACCTTGACGTAGTATATTATATATCCTAGGGTCATCATTATATATTCCGCATTTCTTATGCGCGTTATTTTGGCTAAGTGTCTGTCAATTTTGCGTCTTTCTCACTCGATCATGCTTCTATAGAAACCGGATGCTGATGAATGGGCATCTCAACTCTGTTTCGTGGACCCAATCTTTGCTGATTTAGTTTGTGAGTAGAAATGTCGACACACTCCATGATGCAAATTGCACCTCGGTTATACTAAAAAATCTTATATAACGGTTCATCAAATAATTAATGTGAAAGAAATTTGAATTTTTGCTAACATTGAGTGAAAGAATGAATATAGATGAACTATGCCCGGCCACTTTCGGCAAAACTTGATTATCGTTCATCTTTAGTGAGTGCGTCTGTGCGTGAAAAAATTAGTTAAGGTGTTGCGAAACTTGGTTTCACTAATGCGTCTCTTGTTGGGGCTGATCATGTTTTGTTAGGCTGTAATACATTGAATAGAACTGGAATTTATCCGAAAGTACGTGCCGGAGCGAAATGTTGGTTTAGATCAGGGCCTCCGTGCTCCATTCCTCCTAGGTTGTGCGATATGGTGGTATCCGGGTGCTCGATGAGGTATGCCCACTCTCTATCCTCTCTTTATGTCTTCAGCTCGATAGCTTGAGGCGCGCTCTCTCTTGTTGTGAGGGGATCAGTTCGATCTTCCATATGATCCGCATAATTGATATCATTTTCACAACAAGATTCCAATGACCAAAAATTATGCCCACTCTGGTCTTTTAACACCCTAACTTACTGTCCCAAGTACATGAAACCATACAACTTAAGTTAACTCTTAATATTGTATCTACAATCTCAAAACAGAGGTTTTTACATACAAAATTGTTCTCATCTCATAGAAAATCCTCAAAAGATCCTCACATACATTATTCTTTATTGTCATAGCTTAAAATTGAGAATTTAATTTTTCTTATAATCACAGAGCGGATATAGAATGAATTGTGTGTTGCATCTTCTCGATCTAAAATAAATTTATCGTCCCTGTTAATAAAAATTAGGCCATAAACACTATTTAATCCCATAGGCATAATCTAAATATAAATTATTAGAATAATTAATTGAGTTATATATTTTGTATATCCCCAACACACACACACCCAAATTAATAGCAACATTTATCATGTCCACATAGTATATAACATCTTTGTTTCAGTTTCGCTATCTCACTATTTGCACCAATATCCTATCTTACATAAGGAGCTCAAATTGATCGTATTAACGAAAGGCCTTCTATCAGCATAAATCTAACTTTATTATACTGTGATCCCATAAAAGGGGTACTCATAGAAGAAAAGAACCGAGATATAAAAAAACATCCCGACACCCCATAACATCTTTAAACTCTAGCCTGAGGCAAAGGCGTCAATCTTGGTTGAGCTGAAAATCCTAATGCGATTTCTGGACCTATTCAATGGGTAAAAAACACCCCCACTTTAAGTCTTATAGAAATATGCTGTTTGAAAATCGGCACTCTGGAGTTATTGATACCTCCTTCCTTGTTCCTATCGACATTTTAGTAATTATTAACTAAAGGACTTATAGTGTCACGAGAGCAACCTTATAAAGCTTTAAAATTCCTTTATAATTTATAGTCTATATATCACAGATTATTACCATAGAGAGTATCACCTAGCGATACCTAAGTCCTTAACAAAGCGTGTAAATGATCTAGGCATATACAAATTACCAAAACAAAATTATCTTATGAAAATTCCAAGATGATGTCGCATGCCAAATAAGAGAGGCTAATTGTGAGAATCAATATATTAGGTACTACGCCAGAAATGTCACAACTGGTCAACTTTGCGAGATGTGGGTTGTCAAATATTGTCTATATAGTGATTTTATTGAAACCCAGACGAGTGTGAATTAATTCCAAAAACACACTCATGTTCAATATGAGCGCCCTATCATGAATTAATCAAAAAAAATTACTTATGGCTACTCCATTTATTTCTAAAGAATAGTATCAAAGCTATACCAAAGCTTAACTTCTATTTCAACTGATATTATGTAATGACCTACTTGTTTTCTAACTTTTTATAAAAAATTTAAACTTTTTTTATTGAATATATTATGAATTTATAATTAAAAATTTAATTAAATTTCATTTAAAAATTTAAATTTAGTTAATTATTATTGTGCTGATGTATCTATTAATCTGTCGGAATATTAAATTTTACATATCCAAAAATTTGAAGGGTCTATACATTAACTTGTAAAATAATGAGATTCAAAAGATATTTTTATTAAAAAATATAAAAAAATATAAATTATCCTATCTACATTTAGATATGTATAAATTCAAATGAACAAACTGAAATTGTCAAGAGTTTAAATGAGGTTACGTAACAAAGAGCTCCATGAAATGTGGATATGTAAAATGGTACATATGGACTGTATTATCTAAATCAATAATCTTATAAAACATTATTTATATGTTGTCTATATTCAACTGATATTTATTGTAAGTTTAATCCAATTTTATTGAAATAATGAAATTACCATAATGATCTTAAAACTACACTTTTGGATCAATACGAATACTCCCGATCCAATCCAT
Source organism: Sesamum angolense (assembly GCA_034509725.1). Lineage (NCBI taxonomy): Eukaryota > Viridiplantae > Streptophyta > Magnoliopsida > Lamiales > Pedaliaceae > Sesamum > Sesamum angolense. The sequence continues at coordinate 11,413,154 of JACGWL010000009.1, forward strand.
GGAGTCCAAATATATTGTCAAATATTGTCCTTAATTTGTGACCCTAATTAAAAAAATTTTAGTCTGTCCCAAGCGAATGAAGTGTTTTAAATCATCTTTCAAAGAATAATTTTTTATTCTATGAATCAGTAAGTGAGTCTAGAATATGAAATAGATAACCTTAATTCATCTGTATACATTCTTTATATTATAGGAATTACACTCCTATAACTATCTATAATTATTTACTTTTTATAATAAATAAGAACTATCATTTCAAAGTATGGATAAGTTTGTTTAACATTTTAGAAATCATTTTCAAAATTGTTAAACCTCAATTTATTCTCAGCCTTAATTACATAACTCATGTTGTCGTCTAAATTCCATTAGAGTATTGTCAGTTCAAAAATATTGTTTTAATTTGTCATTTCTTAGAGACCTTCGTTCCACCCCACGTCACCTCTGTAGCCCTGCTATTCTTCGTTGTGTGCACTCTCCTTTTCGAAGCACATACTTTGTTGTTTCCTAGTTAGCACCCATCAGGACGCAGGCCCGCATAATTGTCCGCGTTATATATAAGAAGAGGAAAACGTGAGCGCGTAACTTTCAACCCTCACAATCAAATTTCTTTCAATTGCAAATACGATTCATTCCTTAATAATATTTCCCTTTTCCCCTCCCTCCCCCAGTCGTTTGACCCCTAAATTCATCAATCCACCTCCCATTGAGAATAAACAGAGAAAGAAGTACCTAATTTTATAAATCATTAATTCTATAGCACAAAAAGAAAAATGGAGTCAAAATTCTAGTTATGCAATATATTAGAGAATAACAAGTAAATCTTTTAATGCTTACATCATAGAAAATGCCAGATGAATAGAGAGACAACCTCGGAATAACATTACTTCACTCAACAAGCGAAGAGGTGTGAAATAATTATGGTGTCTCTTATTCTTGTATATTTCATTTAATATTTAGTATTACCTCGAATATATTTCCTATAATATATTAATAATTTATTAAGAGGGTTGTAAATTTATATACAGAGGGGTTCAATAAAAAAACCGGAGTTAATTAAAAAAATGATAATGGTTTATCATATTGTGAATCTCCCCCTATAAACCATTACTTTTGACACCTTCCATATGAAAATTTTTTATTTGTTGTGTATGAGTTTTTTGAAATTTTAAGATAGTTTGGTTAATTTAGTTTCATAATAATAATATTTAATTGGATTTCATACATATCTTAGAACTTATTAGATTTATACCTAATAGGGAAACTTATTGGTTTAGTAGTATCTATATCTCTAAAAAATTGTTTTGGCTTTTTTTACATATTTTAGTGAAGGAAAATTATTGGTTTTTTAGCTAATAATATAAATATTTAAACAATTTAACAACTATCTAAGAATTATAGGAATGAATTTAAATAGAGTGTAATTGGTTTGAAAAATATAATCTTAATATTTATGAGACTTATAATATAAATATATGTTTCTTCATTGAGAGAAAAAAACCTAATTCCACAAATTTTGAATCATTTGAATTTGTATGTTCAAATAGAAAATATCAGAGTAATATGTAATAAATAGAATTAGCACTAATTAGTTATTTTTATACTACCTATATAATTTTTTGTGCGCGTGAAATTATTGACCTCTAAAAATTAATATTTAGATTTTAACAACTAATGTTATATCTTAAAATATTTCGAAAGTCTGTACCCTGAATAAAATTTCTTTACATACCTTTCTATGTTTTGTTGTACATAATAATTACTAAAGTTCCCGCAGCTGCATAAAGATGACTTTTGATTTAATTCAGGAGCTAAAAAATATCTCATTAGAGATAAATTTAAAATATGTAGTTATTTTTTATTTTTTCATTTATAGTTCCTCAAATCAAAATGCGACACAATAACTGAAAAAAATACTATGTAATGTTGATTTGCAGTTGAAGATCATGGTAAAAAAAAAAAAAAACGAATTAAATACACAGCGAGAAAAACATTGGTATAGAAGAATTTAATACAAAATTAGGAGGGGAGATGCAACAACAACGGCAAAATTAAATTCTTTTTCTATTGCTCTTCGATATAGCTAGGATTTCTTATAAATATTAATAATTTTATTGCATAGTTATGAATAAGCATTATGTGATTGAAAGGCAATCAAATTGCTTATGGGAAAGAAATAAAATGAATCAATACGTGATAGAGTAAAAAAAAAAAAAAAGTATAAATCATTTGGATTCGTATTCATAGATTTCACATGATCTTAGCATTTGGTGAATTTTTTATTTTTTTTCATTTTTTTTGCATCGTTTGAAAAAGTATCTATGGACATTGGGCATATAAGACACATTATTTATAATAATTAAAAAAAAAATGTGCTCGAGAATCGCGTGTGGCTACTGCTAATATATATATACAAATAATCCATTAGTTAGAGAGTGCAGATATAATTATCCTAACTTTTAAAATATAGATAGTAATTTCATGAGTGAAGTAGAAGAAAGTAAACTGCATTTTGTCGAAGGAAAAACGAGTTAAATTCATTTTGACCCCCTGTGATATGAAAAAGTATTAAAAAGCCCCCTATGAAAATTTTAATATAAAAAATCATCTTTATATTATGAACAATGACTCACACAGCCCCTAATCAACCTGACTTCAGGAAACTTTGGGTTTTTTTTCATATAATATGTTCTATACTTTAATTTTTGGAGATTAATTTTCAATATCACGTAGGACTTCTTGAACTTCTCGGAAAGAAAAACACAAAAGATGTCAATCACTTGTAGTAGTCAATTACGTCATGTTTGATTCTTGTGAGAAAGTTTTTTCTACTTGGGGCTGCAATATTTCACTATGGATTCTTCTTAAGAGACCAAATCATATACTCCATTCCTACTCCGTCGCCTTGTGGTCATGAAAGGCAACAAAAAGTTTGATGATTTTTTAGCCATTTCTGAGATTATTTTAGGCATTCCACACTTATAAGGCCCACTTAGCGCACATCCCAAATGTATGTAAAATGACACACAATATAACTTTACCAGAAAAAAGTATGATTTTTTGCTAGCGTTAATTACTATAGTTAAAAAAAGAAAATCATGGAAATATATAATCAACCATTGCTTCGCAACGATCATTAGCCGTGTTTCTGCAAATGTGACCAAAACATTAACCATCGCTAAAACCATAGCAAATGTTATGGTTATGGCTAACAACAATGACAAATATTGATTAATCGTGGCAAAAATTTAAACTTTTGCTTTAGTGTTGATTTACCATGATTTTTAAGCCATGTTCGTTTATAGTGTAATGAAAACTCAATTTTTCATTAGTACCTGTATTTAGGGAGTTGAGTTATTGCTAGTTCGGGTAATTCAGATTAAGTACTTGCAAATTTATATGATTATTTTAGTGATTCAATCCTGACGAAAAATTTACAGATCCCCTATATTTTGAATAATCGTGCAAATTGGGTACCCAATTTTTTTTTAATGTATATATTTATATAATATATAATTTGTGCCTCTTTTGTATATAAATAGAAGTTGTGCAGCTTCTGTTAAAAAGTTGTTCTGCTGAACCCAAAAACAGAGGTTGTTTCGACAGCCTATGTTTTTGTTTCAATTACTTTGTTTTGTTCTTTTGTGTAATAAAAAGAAGTGAAAATTAAAAATTTTAACTTCGATCAAGTAAACTAAACAATGGAATGCAAACTAAATTAATTAATTAAAATTAAAAACAAAAGAAAATTAAATATTGAACATAAATTTATTTCACCTACATTTTAGGATTTTAAAGAAATATAAATTGTGGAAATAAGAGGAAATAAAAAGAAAATTTGAAAGATGGTTATTGGGAATGAAGAAAATTAAGATTTGAATAAAGGGAGAAGAAGGAGATTGGGAGGAAATAAAATAAATTTTTAGTTTTATTAAAATATCGGATACCCGATTGGATAGTTTGGTACTTCTCGAAACCCGATTCGACTTTTAAAAATTGAGTATCATATTATCCGATACTAAACTTTTGTAATCAAAAGAAATTTTGGACCCAATTGAATTGAGTTGGGACCCAAAATACTTGACCTAAATGCCCCTACCTGTACTTACCAACACCAAAGTATTGTATACGCGAAACCATAGTCTTATTTAAAAATTTAAATTATTAGATTGAAAAATTATTTAATATTAAAATTATAGTTTACCCTCCTTATGTCATATATGACCTTATTTTATTAAATGGGTGGAAATGAAAATCAAACTCAAGAGTTTTTGCTTAGTTAATTCTGCTACCATATTAAATTATCACATTATTTAAAAGTTTAAATTATTAAAAAAATTTATTTAATATTATAGTATTCAACTAAAATCCACACTTCTCACTAGTTAATCTAATTTTAGGGAATTAACCATTTTTGTCCCGTAATTTAGGATCTTTTATTTTTTATTTCATTAATTATAGGATTCTCACTTTTGAAGCATTTTTGATATCATAGCATACATTAGATCTTTTAATGAAAAATACCACATGCATTTATTATTATTATTATTATTATTATTATTATTATTATTATTATTATTATTATTATTATTATTATTATTCACGAGCTTCATTGCAATTTATTTCCCTGAAATCTGGCATTTTCTTTCAGTTTATGTGGAATCAACTTTTTGAGTATTTTGAAATGCTCATATTTCATTCTTATGCATAGAGATGAGACCCATTTGGTCTTTTGCTTCAATTATTATCATAATTTTGGGTTAATTATAACGACCACTCCTAAAGTTTCACATAATTATGAATACCTCTTGTTATTTAAAAAATTACAAATACCCCCTTGATATTTGATGAAATTATGTAATCCTTAAATAAAGGTATGGAATTGTCAACTTTGTTCTTACAGTTTTTTTTTATTTTTTAAAAAAAATAAAAATTTATAAATAAATCAAACTGGGTCGGATTTTTTTTAAAATTATAAAAAAAAATTATCTACTTAGTCCATGAAAAAAAAATTATTCACAATGACATTTTGGTTAGTTTACCACAAAAAATGAATGAAAACCTAACGAATTTGACTACTTGTTAGACGGCCGCTAAAATTAGGGGGTGTTGATAATTTTTCAAATAACGAAAGAGTATTCGTGATTATGCTAAATCTCAAAAGAGAGATTGTAATTTACCCTATAATTTTTGATAAAATAGCAAAATATATTAAAATTTGATGGGCATACCAATAATTGTAAAATATTCACAAGAATGTAACAGACAATTTTACTGTAAGATATTCAACCAGCTTTGACAACTGATGCTTTGATTTGAGAAGAAAGAGTTTGAATGTATGATGGGTGTGAAGTAGATACACTTATTAGTTGCCCTCCAACAACCCCTAAATGCCTCCTACTCTTCTTACTCTCCGATGACTCACTCGTTTTAGTCTTTAAAACTCATTCAAGAGTCGGGCTATATGATGGGTGTAATAGTAATATTAAAATATTTATGAGAATATAAAAGTAATTTTATATGTAAAAATACCGTAAATATATACATCTTCTTACATCCCTAATGTTTTCAACTTCACTACAAATATTCAAATATTAATTTTTAAAAGAGATGGGACTATTCATGATTTGATAAGACAATGAATACAAAAACTATCTCTATAAATAAAAGGAATAATTATATTTACACCCCGACCTATGATTTATTTACACAATCACCCTGTCTTTGGCATAATTATAGAAACTATTAGTCAAAAAAATAAGGATAGTTTGTGTATTGATGCTAATATTTTTAGGGTATGTATATATGTGTGTAAATTTTTAAAAAAGTAAGGAGTGATTTGTGTAAGTGATAATGATTTTGGTGGGCATATACATAATTATCTAAAAAATAGATATAATTTGTATAAATAGATCATAAATCAAGAAGCGTAGATATAAGTATTCCTAAATAAAAATAAATTTAAAAAGTGTTAATCATATGGAGGGTAATTTTTCCATTTACTCCATTTTCTCAATGCACAACCACATCATTCATTATAATATATTGAAAAAGAATAATAGGTGTGGTAGGTAGCATCACTTAAAAGTGTCAAATTTTGCTTTGAACCATCTTCATCACTTTTTCTTATTAAAGATTTATATAAATTTGAGGGTCTTGCACTAATACCCCCTTTGAAGTATTAATTGGCACAAAACCCCCTTTACAAAAAAGGGGCAATCCAAAATGTAAACTTGAAAAAAAAAGAAAAAAAATATATTGTCGCCCTGGTCAGATGTCATGGGAATTGAATTTTCTATTATGATTCGTATGGGATCTTCTATTCAATTATATAGATATATGTCATATGTATAAATGTTATATCATTAGTTTTATTTAATATAAATCTTATATATAGCGTGCATATATAAAATGAAATAGAAGATACAATATGAATTGAAATAAAAAATTCAATCCGAGTACTTAATTGGAAAGACTTCTTTCACCTTCTGATTTAATCGTACCAAATGTGGCTTTGTATTTTTCTATAGATCATTTAGATAATTTGAATTTTGAGATGTCAAATCCTTTACTTCTAACTTTGAACAATGTTTGGTTGGCTATTGATGAATTTTAATTTCTTTTTAAATGGGGTCATTTAAATCCGTTTCTTCGAAATCCTTTTCTCAAATTTAAATCCATGGATCTAAATGCACCCTTAAGGAATTCCTATTGATCGGACCATGAATTATGCTAATATGATCGATAGTTATGAACTAGTGTTTCGATGTCAAATGTCACCACACTCATAATAAGAGTTCAAATTCTTATTAATGCATTTGGTGAGACTGAAATACGCATTGCTCTGTGAATTGATTCCTACATAGTTAGATTTGATTTTTTTAAGATAATAAATTGGCTACAAAAGCACACATAATGCAGATACAATCCTCTGTATCAAGTATAAGGGTGTCACCCCTACTTTCTCATTTTTATAGCCCCTCCCTCACCTGATTGGAGGAGTCTAGTTCTGGTTGGACTCGAAAGAGTGGTATCTCCAGGGATAGATGCCTGATGTTGACAATGCTTATTTTCCTGGACTTGGTATTCCTACTTTGGATAAAGTCTCCACATTTCGGGGGGGGGGGGGGGGGGGGAACTCCTAGATCTTTAGGACAACCTTTTTGGCGATGGGAATAGTTATATCCAAGATGACTTGATACGGTTAGGCTAAGTGTAAGGCGAGTTTTCCTAGGGCTAACCTAGCCACAACACAGACTGGCTTCACGAGGCCTTCATGGGCATTCCTCTATGCGAGACCCCCTCAATGGGGGTATGACTCACCCCTCCCTCCCCCTTAAAAAATGCATAGAGCTAACACCACCTTATTAGAGATTTTCCATATGGAATGACACTCTTCCAGCCTGTGCAACCATCCTTAACAAAGCGGCCCACCCTTAGCCAGGCTTAAAGGCCTTTTGCTAGAGGAAAAAGTGCCTGGACATCCCCCAGCTACACATCCTTGATCATGGTGCTACTACTATCGGGCACGATGCAATTTTTGCATGATTTTGGTGGCAGATATGATTATAACCTGCAACACCATGATAACACATCGGCATGGGTTCTGAGGGCGTTTCTCTAGCGGTTATTGGTGACTGCCCTGCCCAGGTAACCATCCTGGGTTAACCGCCAATTAGGTGGGGTTTTCTCCTCAACAGAAAGGATAAATGGGATTAATGCCTAGTCTTCTCATGTTTCTGTTGAAACCTCAATTCTTCTTCCTCTCTCTATTTCCAGCACTTTTAAGGGCCTCTGGCCATTTTGTATTTCACTTCCTTCATATTTATTCTTGTAAGTGTTCTTTGAGTTTTGTAGATGAGTCCTCCAAGAAAAAGGAAGAGAGATTGGAGAAAAATGAGGGACAAGAGCGTGAAGCTTCCTCTAAAGAGTAGGAAGATAGGTGTAGAAGTCTTGAGGAGGCAGAACTCTCTCTAGCTTGGTGGGGAGGGGGGAACAATAGCCTCTAGACCCATATATGTGGATCAACACATTCTACTTTCAAGAAGTCAAATGCCTGGTGCCTGAGGAAAGATTATGACATTTTTTAGTCTTTTGATATCTTTCATACTCACCCTGATATCATCCCCACGAAAACACTTCACGGTGGCTTAGTGATTGATGGAAAATTATGGCATTCCCACAGGCTCGGGGGACATTAGACAAATAGCCTGCCTTTATGTTTTCCACTCGAGGGGATTTCCTGGAGACAGAAACTTTTGTAGCCTAACTTTAGCTCCTGAATCCTTTGTAGGTATTGAACCATGTTGGCTTCGCATGTCTCTTTTACTTCTTTAACTATTAACTGGAATTAGAAAAGCTATAAGGTGTCTGGTCCCAACTTCCCAGGCCATCTTCTTGCATAATACCAAGTCTTCATATTCTAACTTGTTGCTAGAGGCTTTAAAATCAAATCTCATAGAAAATTCCAGATCATCCTCTTTTGGGCATGTTAGCACAATTCTTGCCCCACTCTCTTAGAAGGTGCCGAGCCTCAACGTGTAGCAACCAAACCCCTTAGTTGGGAGGATTTGTCATCTTGGTAATAAAATTTACTAAAGCCTGAGCCTTGATAACCACTCGGGGCAGATAAGATATGTTGTACTCAGTCAATCTGATAACCCATTTGACCAACCTTTTGGAGATATCCAGTTTTTCCAATGTTTGCTTTAGAGGGTGAAAGAAGAAGTATAACCTCAGCCTTCAGGCCATGATGACCAGGTAAAAAGTTATTTTCTCAATAACTATGTACCGGCTCTCCTCCCAATTTCTAACTTAGTATATGGGCATTTGACACCCCCCCCCCTCTTCTCCGATACAGATTGAGCTCACCGCCCTAGAGGTGGTGGATATATATGTATAGATAGAGGGTGTTCCCATGGGATAGCTTCACTAGTAGAGAATCTGTCCAAATATCCTTTAAGGTCCTCGAAACAACTTTGGCATTCTTAGCTCCACTCAAATTGCCTGGCTTTCATTAACATCCTATAGAAAAGCAAAATTTTCTTAGCCTACTTACAAATGAAACGATTGAGGGCAACTATCCTTCTTGTAAGGCGTTACACCTCATTAATGCATGAAGGGCCTTCATATCCAAGATAGCCTTAATTTAGAGAGGGTTTGCTTCGATGCCCTTCTCTATAACCATGAATCCTAAAATAACCTACATTTCACCTCGAAGATGCATTTGGCCTGGTTGGGCTTGAGTCCTTACATTCTTAAAATTTCTAAGGTTCGTTCGATGTTTGCTACATGATCTTTAGCCTTTATTCTCTTGACCCCCTGGATCCAGTTGGGAACCAATGTGTGTAGCTTTATTTGGTTACTCGAGGACTAGTTCAATGTTTAACAATATCTCTAAGGGCTATGCTTTGTGGGTACTTCTCCTATTACCGTAGGTGACAATAAAGTTAATTAGTTGGTTGCCTGTAATTTATTGTAAATGGTCTTGTTTAATGCAATGTTAAGTATCATGAATATAGTTTATTCTTTAGCCATCTTTGTCGTGTTATGCTTATAATTATTGTACTTCATAGCCAAAGCCCATAGACCAGTTAAATTAATTAAATTGGATCGCGCATTTGGTGGCGACTATGAAACTAACTTTTGAGAGTTGGTATGAAATATTTCAAATGGAGAACCCTTAAGAATGATGGTTGAGGAGTTATATAGTCTTACACTAAGCGATCATTCATATGATAAGTGTCGCATTTCATCGACTACAAATGTAAACGTCTATGTATTTTAGTGGGTCCTTGATAGGTGGGTTATAAAGTTAACTGAATTGATATGCCAGAGTTCTCATATGGGAACCCCGGTGGTGTGATTAGTAAGACTAGAACTCCTTAGCTACATAGTATGAGATTAATCCTCCAACTTGAGGAACCATTGTTGCCTTGTGTATGGGGCGACTGCGTCATAGTCCTGGTTGACGTGACTGCGGTATTGCGTGGTCGCCAAAGACCCTGCACCAGTTCAGTCATATCATGCATAGAGGTTGGTGGGTTCCAATAAGGGATCTATCTCCCATCATCAAATGATGGAGATCTCCTACGTTCTCTAAAATGTGGTAATCTTTAGAAACCTGTGAACACAGCTCTTGATCAAATAAGCGATACTTCCTAAGTTGATCAATGAGAAACACTATGAAGAGTAGATACATAGTTATCAAAGTCAAGTATGAAAATCGATTTAGAATTTTGTGCACTAGACCCCAATTAAGAGATAGCTTGATGGAAAGACCGTATGTATATGGTATGCATAGTTGAAGGTTCACACAGTTTTCATCAAATGACCAGTTCACACATGGTTGAAGTGTCTGGATATAGTTTCTTGGAAGGCTGTTCCAAGGGCATTCTCCATTACTTCAGTGCATAACATGTTTAAATTTGCTGGTGAGGTAAAGGTTAGGGCATTGTTGTTCCGTAGACCTTTCAAAATTTCCAGAAATTAGTTCATCCTTTAGCTCGCAATCTTGGATAAACTTTCTACTGCAGATAAAATGTGTCTCCCCGTCACATAGAGGGGTTGTGTTTCAAGGGATGAACCTGTTATTGAATCACACAATCATCTCTTATTTCAATGTCACTTCTCCAGACGTGTTTTGGCTTTACTACATTTGGATAGTTAGTTGTGGGTGCAATAGGCCTCATTAAGATGGAGGGGTAAGCACCTACATAAGGCAGCATATAGGGAGACCTTGGCATCTATGACCTATCACAATTGGCGGGAGCCGAACAAAAGAAGGTACCAAGAAATTAGATCATCGCCTACACAAGTTTCTAATTTGGTGTTGGAACATATTAGATAGATGATCCTAAGTGACAATTTATTAGTTAGGGAAAAGCGTTTGTTGGAGCTTTTGAAAATCACTTTTCAACTTCTGACTCTAGAAAAGTATTTTTTAGGTGCTTAGATTGTCTTCTACTTCTAAAATTGCTAAAAAAATGACACTTTTAAGCCAAAAGTTAGAAGCACATTGGCTGTGTTCGGACTTACTACTTTGCCCTCATTATAATAATCTTCATTTTGATTTTTTTTCTTTTGAGTTTATTTTTAAAATTGCACATCTAAAGGTGATATTAGAGTTTTCTAATAATTCGAATAATATTAACTAATAAAAATGTGTTTTTCACACATTTAATATTTTAAAATTTTTATATTTTATTTGCTATATTATCCTATATTATTCATATATTGTACAAAAATATAAATCAAGTGTTGTAATTAATTTAAAAATATTTTTTGTAAACCGTGCAAATTTATGTATTGTGTATGATTTAAAGTTATATTATTTACTTGGAGCATTATTGAATTAAATGTTCAATTTTCTATTAGTATTAAATATTTTAATACTATAAATGATAAATATGTAGAAAATAAATATGAAATATACTAATTGAAATAACATATATTATTTTTTAAGAAAAAATAATTTATTATTAATAAAAAAACAATTACAAGTATTAAGCAAACATAATACCTTCTTAACAAATAGAGACAAAATAGTCTTTAATCAGTTAAACTTATTTCAGAAGTATTTTTTCTCGTAGCACTACCCAATTGACTTTTATTTTCTTTTTACTTTTTTATGAAAATTATCCTTTTTTTATTTTTTTAAAACTTTAAAGTTTTTTATAAAAATTAATTTTTAAAAAAAAAAAGTTTTCGCAAACACTTCCTTAATTAGCATCCACTTGCATTGGATAGACTTTAAAAAATTGCATTGCCAACACTGCTGGATCGAATAAAGTAGGGCTATCTTTTATACATTTAAATTTTGTTTTATACAATTTACGTTTTCCCAAAAACAAAAATTCCAATTCATCATTCCAAATGTATTCATATGTGCCTCCAAATATTATGTTCTTCATTATATTGTATGTATAAGCATGTGGCTCATTCTTTTATGTCAGTATAATTAATTCTATAGACAGCGAAAGATTCTTCATCAATTAATAATTCTATCTAACATGCGTTTGGATTGTTTCTTGGGAAAAGACAAAGTTCTTCAAAATCAATCATCTTATCATTACCAAACCCAATTAACAGAGATATTATTTTTAAAATAATTACACTCTCCTCTTTTAAAATTTAATATAATTATGTAAATTCTTTATAGTTAGGGAAATTATATTTAGTACTTTTGATATTTGCTTCCTTCTAATAAATAAGTCCCTACAATAGTCAAAGTTCATCGAATTTGTTGATATTAATAAAAAAAAAATAAAATCTATATGTTTCCTAAATGACTTGTTACTGACTTATAGCGGGTCAAATAAACTTTTTTATGACAAAATTATCCTCAGATACAGCAGGTTGATGCTAGTGATGCTCTAGATTGACGAAGATAGTTTTAGCAACATGTTGCTTATAATCTCATTATAAGTTCAGTACTATTACAAGGGACAAATTGCAATTTACCTACTTGTGATATGAAAAATAAACAAGTAATTCCCTTGTGAAAAACAAAACATAAAATTACCTTCCTCAAAGTTCAAACAAGGAGCGAAATACACCCTCATGCACGCCACTTATTTTTTTTATTTGCGTCTTTATTTTATAATTATTGGATCTTATTTTTACAGATAGACGCCTCAGATTCAATTTTACATATGTATTTATATACTTTCAAATATATATAATGTATAATTATAAATAAATATATATTTATATAATATATATAGCAACAACCACCGTCGGTGATCCTCCACCGCTGTCGCCCCTCCACCTCCCCCTGTCGTCGATGCCCCATATCAGCCCAATCGACCGCACCCTTCTCCCTCTCTCCGCCTCCATCATCCCCCACTGTCTTTGTGTCCTCCCTCCCTACCCCATCATCATCGTCTCCTCCTTCGCACCTCTCCCCTTCACCTCTTTTTATCTCCTTTGTCCGCCTGCACTGCCTCTTCCTTCTCGTCTTCCATCCAGATATGTGTAAAATTTAAACAAAATTGCACATAGAGGGTGTGATGCACACCACACAGTATAAGGGGATATTTTGCTCTTTTTTAAAAAATTTAGGAAGGTAAATTGAGAAAAAAAATTCCACAATGGGGTGTTTTGCCATTTTTTTATTAATATAGGAGGGTAGATTGCAATTTGCCCCTTCTATAAGTAGTATTATGTTTCTTTTTTGTTTTTTGCATTTTTTCATGCCACGGCTTTGTAACGAAATTATAATTTTGTTTTAGTTTTCATGGAAAATTTCATTGCAAGCTAATGATAAACTTTTGCAAAGAACAGGTTGTTGCAACGCTGGATTGCAAATTGTGATCAACTATTGAATGACCCAAAATGCCCAGAGCGGCATATTCCATTGCAAACTTACAATGTCAATAAAATTGAATTTTTTTTTAAAATTCTTATTGACAAGATTGCTATTGAGTTACATGATCATATTGTGGAAAAATTCACAATTTTCCAAACATACTCAAGGTCAAGAAGTATTTGCAAATCTTTTTTGGAGTTGTTAATTTTGCAGATATCTTTATTAAGGATCTTGTAAGATATAGAAAGAATTTTCGGCCACTTTTGAAGGAAACAGAAAGTTCAAAGTAGAAGAGGAAAAAATTCACACTCAAAAGGTTTGTGAGCTAATCAAGTTTGTAGGAACCTGCCCAAGCTCGCCATACCACAGGACAAGGATGAATTGGTGGTCTACACAAACACCAATGACTATAGATGGCCAGCAATGCTCATGAAAAATACTATTACAGGGGAAAAACCTTGTAGATACACAGGAAGGTTGTTCTCAGAACAACAAGCCCAACTCTGACACATCAACAAGAAAGAGTTTTTTGCAGTTTGGAAGGCTTTTAAAAAATGACCTTTATTTTAACTTGTCAAGGAGTTCACCTTAAAAGTTGATAATACTAATGTTAAAGCTTTTTTTAAAAATAAATTAGAATCTAAAATTGAGAAAGTTCGTATTTTCATATGACAAGCTGAATACCAATATCATTGTTATAATATTGTCGATATAAATTATCGCGAGAATGTTCTTGCAAATTTTCTGACAAGATATGGAGTCGTCTAAAGCAAACTCCATCATGTTGAGACTTAAACACCTTAGAGAAAATCTTGAGAAGCTTAACAAGAAGTTTGGACGGCTAGCGGTGAATACCCAAGTAGCTGGATAAATTCAAAGAGATGATCCTGACACTGTCCAGAGTGCAATAAGGAGTACCATGGTGATTTCAACCTCGTAACAGAATGACTCGCGAGTTGAGGGAGCATAACCTTAAGCATGCCCTTAGAATGCAGGGTTTTAGACCTGTAGTGTCGAATCAAATACCCTCATCTAGCTGATGAAACGGCAACAATTAGGTCACAAGAAGTGCAACCTCTTAATGATTCAAGTCAACCCAACACCTCTAGGGTTAAAGAGGGAGAGATTAATCTTAGGTTAATAGCAGGCACCTCTAAGGTTAATACTAATGAGTTGATATCTTCTTTCGCTTGGTAGGATTACCAGCGAATGTGGGAAAATTAATTTCTGGCAAATGAGTGAATCCAAGTAAGACCATAATCGAAACATCCGAAAGATATAACAAGAGTCTGGATGTTATAAGGGTCCAAACTAGAGGATGTCCGAGAATGGTATGATTTTAGAGCTCTGGCTTCAGTTCGTACTATGTCACTAAGTTTTCAAAAATTTCAAAACTTTTGGAGTGGATTAGTGGGGCGATTTACGATTCATGGTAAAACAACCCTATCTAAAACAAGGCGATGTTCTGGAGTTAAAGTTCGTATTAGCAGCTCCAAAAATCGAAGGAAAGAGGTCTCGTCCAACATTTTATTTTATGAAGCGCCAGAGGCCAAACATAGTAGCTTTCAACAAAATCAAAACTGACTCAGGAGAAGCTCCGCAGGTGTCAGCTATTAGTGAAGATGACATTTCCGCCAGGAGAGCTTAAGGTCTATGGGTCTGTCGCACTGAGATGGAAAAAGTTAAGAATCCATTGAAAATATTTTCAAATAAATTAAATGGATCGTTTCTATTAAACTCCATGACAGAAAATAGCACCGGGTTCCTAAGAGCTTGTTCGAGAAGAAAATAATGTCAATATGGAAAAATAAACTGGCAGCAACCAAAACTAAAAGGATAAAGGCATGCAATATCTGCATGTTGGGCAATAGTTTAATCATGCATGCCCTTGCTGTGAGAAATAGGAAAAGCCCTTGTTCGGGATGAGAGTTCGGGTCACCCAAAAGAAACCCGAACCGAAACAGGATAAGGATAAAAGGAAGGATTTTTACAAAGCAAGTCTCAGTTTTGAAGTATCTTTTACGTCATAAGATAGAAAATAAAATATTTTGTGTTGTTTTGTTGCTGAATGAGCCAAGTGCCTGCGAACCATCTGTTGTGGTAGTATGGTTGAAGGAAGTCCATAAAATTGAGGACTTGGAATACCTGAAAACAAGGCGGTCAAAGCAAGATATGAATTTACGGAGGCTTAATTTGATTTCGGAAGCATATTTGGTCAAACAAGAGCATGTGTATGAACTATATTGATTTTTTTCTATAGAATGGCAAAATGGTCACTAATTTGGCTGAATGACCAAATTACAGAGCATATTTGAAAGATACAGGACCAAATTGGAACACCAAAAGTTAGAGGACCAAATTAGAAAAATCATGAACATACAGGACCAAAATTGCTTTAAACCCTTTTTATAATATTTCCATTGCAAACAATTTCCTACGACTATTGCAACAGAGTCGAATCGCTGCAATGTCCTGATTTTTTATTTTGGCCACGGATTTTTGCAACATCCTACAACATACCATTTTTACCACGACGTTTGCAACGAAAATAATCCATGGCAATTAGTGATTGCATTACAACCATTGTTTTATGCTTAATACCATTAGCAACGGAATTGATGACCGTGGTAAAGTTTCCGGCATTTTTACAACAACTTTTGCAATGACCTATAAAGTTGTTGAGATTTAAACTCTTATATTTGCTACAGACTTTACAACGGATTTTGTCCGTTTCTTTTCCATATTGGGAGGTTGAGTCCATCTTTCATCCAATTCCTTGCAAATTCCAATCTTGACCAGATCGGGGGCGGCCTGTGGTTGGTGGAGGACAATCTGGGAGGCCAAAGTGACTGAAAGCATAAAACCCTACAAGATTCTCCACAAACTATAGACATCTTCACAAGACAACAAGTCTCTTTTATATTATAAGACGTATAACAATTTGACAGCCCTACGATCATCAAGTGCCAACCCATGTAAGCCACCAGATCATGCATATGAAAATTGTTTATTATGTAGAACAAAAAAAATATTGTATCTGAGGCAGCAAATGAGACTGGATTTAAAATCCAATTTGTTGGGGTTACTCACACCAAACCCCACCAAATACTTTTTTTTCAAACTATACCCCGATTGGCTAATAAACTCAAGTGAAAATGACATGGGATTTTTGGACTCCAGAATATAAGAGGAAAGATAACACATTTGATGGATTTCATGAGGCCTCTTGTCTTATTCGACAACTTCATATACCTTGAAAGGTTTGGTTATTCACATTGAAAAATAAAACGTGTACCACTCTTTGTAGTCTATGCATGAATCCTACCCAATCTTAATTAAATAGACCGCCAAAAAATAGAATATGTTGAAAAAATACTAATATAGATGGAGCTTCTAATTAGATTTGGTTTCGAGAGAATGGTCACTCATATAACAAGTGCATCATACTTACTTTGTATTTGATTGGTCGGCCAAACTTTCTTTGAGTAAGAATTTTTCATAATAAAGTATTGGGATAATTACACTCTTCTCCCCTGAAATTTGATGTAATTATACGTAAACCCCTGTGTTTTGGGAAATACATCTAACAAAAAAGTCCTCCGTTGGTCAAAATTTACCAAATTTGCTGATATAAAAAAAATTGAATAAAAATGAATATTTTCAATTAATATTACTGACTTATTGCAGGTTTTTTTTTCTAGCTAAACTACAGTGAAGATATACCTCCTCTCATGCATTAATGTGTGAAGACGTATGAGGGTAATTTGATCATAAAAATATTATTTTGACCTGCAATACATCAGTAATAAGTCAATCGAAGGTAAATATAAATCTTTTTTCTATTTTTTTTATTAATATCAGTAAAATCGGTGAATTTTAACTACATGTAACTTATTTGTTAGATGAAAGAAAATTTTATGAGTGTTAGATGTAATTTCCCAAATCACAAGGGATTTACGTACAATTACACCAAATCTCAAACGAGGAGAATATAATTATCGCTAAAGTATTTGCGACCAAAAGATACCACTTCGTATATATATAGGGCCGCATGCAGAGAGGGTTTCTGAGAGAGGCAGTGTCTCATTAAAAGTCTTACTTAGAGAGAGTTTTTTGAGAGATGGAGATCATTACCAACTCCTGGTAGTTGCAGTACTCATACTTGCACTCCCAACTTCTTCTTCTTCTTCTTCTTTGTCGTCGTCGTCCACCACAAAGCGTTTTCAGTTCAGCGTAAGTCGCACAAACTAACACATAAATGCGCGCGCGAGCAGTGAGCTCCGCATCTTTCTTTCACACACACACAAACACGTCCGTAAGGGTGTCTAAGTTTGCTTTAGTATCTGCCATAGTATAAATTTCGATGTTCTCTTACAACTGCTTTTAAACAAAGTATCACCAACAAGCCGTCCGTCAGTGGTAAGCGAGTTGGATTTTTAATATTAACTCTTTCATTCCCGTCCCAAACGGGATTAGTTTTATTTTCATTACAGACGATACACTTATAATGAAAACCATTAAAAAAAAAAAAAAAAAAAGTATATATCTACGTCTCTCTGATATATACAGTTCTTGTTTAATGCATATATATATATATATATATATATATATATATATATATATATTATAATCTGTGAAGAAGTGGCGATTTGATGATGAAAATACGGCAGGTGGAGTGGAAGACTGTAACAAGACTTTGCTATACAAAGCCAGTTCTGACAGTGAACGGGAAGTATCCGGGGCCGACTATTGCTGTGAACGAAGGGGACAATGTCCAAGTGATTGTCACTAATAGAGTTGCCAGGAACACTACCATCCATTGGTGAGTATTTCTGAATTTCCCAAATATTTTTAATAGGGTTAATTCTATTTTATTCCGTGTGAAAATACTAAGGTCCCGCTTGATTTGTATGATTAGGTATTATAAGATTATTTATCATGCATAAACATACATTTGGTGAATCATTTTAGAACCTAATATTAATATTGGGTCCGATCTTAAAACTCTTAATTTATGGAATTGTGTGGCCCACCTAAAATGTGAGATACACTATTCCATCAGCTACTGTAAGGTAGGATTATTTTATTTTTTTTTTTTCTTATATGTCATTCCACTATTTCCACAAAAGATGGAAAAAAAAATTACTTTGGTTTTTTCATTACTTGTGAGATACATGTAGGCCTAAAAGAATATACTCAAATTATAATAATTTAATAATAAAATATAATAAAAAAATATCACTTTTTTTTTGGGGGGGAACTTTTGAAAAATATTTGAATTTTGATTAGTTATTAAATTTTAAAAATTACTTTTAAACTTTAAAAAAAAAAAAATAAGCGTTTGTTCTCTTTTGTCTTATTGAACTTCTTTTTTCATATAAGTGTAAGAAAAAGAAGAAAATATTCCACAAGAATTATTATTTTAAAAAGTGTATTTGTAATAAATATTTAAATATTGTTTTATCTTAAATTTGTAATTATTCACAAGTTACATTAATGGTCTTTTTACATTTCATCTTACTTTGTAATCTTTCAACCAAACACCATATTATATTATCACATGAAATATTGTATATACAATACATCAAACCAAATACTATGTAATATATTATGGGATTAATTATCCATTCAATTTTCCATCCCATCCAGTCCGATCATGCCTAATTCTATCATCACAAACCAAACAAGCCCTCAACCTTACCAAAAAAGAAAGGTCAATATAACTGGTTAGGGAGTCCGTTGGGCCTTTTTTTTTTTAACAGAAAACTATGAAATTAGCCCTTAAGTGTAGGATTGACAACTTAGTCCTGCAAGAATTCATTTTGACAATTTTGTCCTAAATATAAAAAGATTCGCACGTTCAAATCAAAAATAAGAGAAATTTGCTATTAAAAAAATATATGAAAAAGTGTGCTCATGTACGTTTTTTCGATCATTTCAGCAAATATTGATCATTTTTGTTGTCAATTTGTATTTTTTAAATTACAAGATAAAATTATCAAAATAAATTCGTAAATAAAACTAAAATTGTCAACCCAAAACTTACAAATTAAAATTGCAATTTTTCCCCTTTAGAGGATGGTATTGCAAAGGAAATATTACTGTGATCAAGCTTTTGCTGCAACATGGTTTTTGACATACTTTATGGACAGCTTTCTTTGTATCATTCCCTCAGCTTCTGTATTTCATATCTTGTAACGTCATCATCACACCTTTGCCCTATCTTTATTTTCAATATTTTTATCCACCTCCTTCTCAATTTTTAATTATTAGCTGTCTTTATTTCACGTGCAATATAGCTCCATAATAATTTAATACTTCATTTTAAATTATAATTGTTATAAAAATTAATATATTTTGTACATCACTATATATATACTATTGTTTTTAAAAATACTAATTAACAGGATATCATATCATTACTATTTTTTTAATCTTCAAGAATATTTTAGTTAAGAAAGTTTCTTATAGGAAATACCAGAATTTTGGCTTATTATTTATTTTTATATTATTAAAAAATATAGTTTATTATAATTCTTTTATTAATAAAAGTAAATAAGTCCCAGAATTTTGATCGCAAGTCCCGGAGTTGCGAACTCTAGACGTGACAAGACAAATTCCTTTTATAGATGTTTTAAGATAAAAAAAAAATAAAAAATTACACTTTCTTTCTACCAGATTTAGTATAATTGTATATAGATTTTTTGTAATTTGGAAATTGCATCTATTATTCTGAATGTTTGCTTTCGTCTAATAAATAGGTTTCTTCGTTCGTCAAAATTCACCAGATTTGTTGATATTGACAAAAAAAAAAAAATACAGAATAAAACTCATACATATCCGCGAATCACTTATTATTAATTTATTGCAAGTCAAATAAATCTTTTCATGATCAAATTACCCTTATACATTTTCACGCATTAATGTATGTGAGGAAGTTTATTTTCACCATTATAAGGGCAATTTATTCAAAAAGAAAAAGAACAAATTATTTATCCTGCAATAAGTCAGTAATAAGTCCATCGATGGAATATCAATTTTTATTCAGGTTTTTTCTGTTGATATCAGCAAATTTAGTGATTTTACTACCAAATTGACCTATTTATTAGACGGAAGCAAACTTTAAGGGTTTAGATGAAATTTTTTAAATTATAGGAGTTCGATATGCAATTGACTAAATTTCAGTGGAGGAAAGTGTAATTATCCCCTACGATAAATTACATCGACCTTACGTGCAATTATAAAAAATACTCCATACTCTTTGCAAGATCATAATTAAACACCCTCCCTGAATTGAATTACATTAATACCTCATCAAGGCCGATGTGTACTTATAATTTTATAAAAAACAGTAAATATTTATATGATTAGACCTTCTATCAACATATTTACATATAAATTGAATTACTGAATAATACGCATGGAAAATGAATAGGCACGGAATCAGGCAGCTAAGAACAGGATGGGCAGATGGACCGGCGTACGTGACGCAGTGCCCCATCGGAGGCGGCAAAACCTATACCTACAACTTCACAGTTGTGGGTCAGCGGGGAACTCTTTGGTGGCACGCTCATTTCGCCTGGCAACGTGCGTCTGTCTACGGCGCTTTCATCATTTACCCGCGCATGCCTCTTCCCTTCTCACCTCCTGTCCACTCCCATTTTCCTATCATCTTTGGTAATCATCACTACTCCCTCTTCATTCTCTCTCTTCATTCGATTTTCCCATCTGAGTTCAATTCTGTTACCATCCAAAATTAGGTGGAATGTATAAGGCCAAAAGGATAAAATAGAATATATTTTATTTTTATTTACTCTAATACCCGTATGCATAATCTTTTTTCAATTCTTTCCTCAAATCCGGGTATATAAACTTTTAAAAAGATAACTAAAGCACCAACAAAAATGGTATTTTTTATGGTCGGAAACTTGTAATTAGGTTACATTTTTTTTTTTTTTCTATTTTCTTGATACTGATAAATATTTTCATGACAACCAAGTATAAGTGGAGTAACTATGTCTGGAAAAATAGCTGTAGTTGATTCCTAAATTGAGAACACACAGGTGAATGGTGGAACAGAGATGTTGAAGTAGTTGAACGCGAGATGATGCTATACGGTGGAGGACCTAATTCTTCAGATGCATACACCATCAATGGTCTGCCAGGGCCCTTGTACCCCTGTTCTGCCAAAGGTAAAATTCTGGAATTTTGCTCCCATTTTTTTCTTCAGAACAAATATGACTTTTTATCACGAGTAATTATCGTAATTAAAATTAAAAAAAAACATAACAAGTAGTAATTAAATATAATCACACATCCGCTATTAGTTGTTATTGTTACCAGTGAGACCAAAATATTAACCGGTAAAAACTATAAATAAATGTTTTGACCATATCTAAAACTATGACATATATTAGGAAAAATGCATTTCACGTCTCACAAGCTAATCTCTTTGCAATTTTGTACCAATTTCATAACTCCAAAACACTTGCATAATCCCAAGCCGTAGTTATGTTAATTTTCTGACGGGACGACCTTAATTAGTTCCCCTCAAGCATTAGTGGAGCGCGTGTCATACACGTGTTATTTTTCGGGTGCCTATTTTTGCACGAAAACTATTCATAACGTTGCATCTTTCTGCACCGCAGATACATTCATCAAGACCGTTGAAGCCGGAAAAACCTACTTGCTAAGGATCATAAACGCAGCGTTAAACGACGAGCTCTTCTTTGCCGTAGCAAATCACAATTTAACTGTGGTCGAGATTGATGCAGTTTACACAAAGCCCTTCACAACATCAGCCATAATGATCACTCCTGGACAGACCACCAATGTTTTGCTAACAACAGATCAAGTCCCTGATTCCACAGGCATGTTTGCTATAGCTGCAAGGCCTTACCTCACTTCAGTATTCCCATTTGACAATTCCACCACCATTGGATTCTTGAAGTACAAAGCCACCACAAACATAAAACTTGAAAGAAACAAGCCCCCAATGCCTCCTTATACTCTACCAAAGAATCTCCCTACGATGGAAGATAACTCATTTGCCGAACACTTCTCCAACAATCTCCGCAGCCTGGCATCTAAAGATTACCCGTGCAACGTGCCACAAAAGATTGACAAACGTGTCGTTACAACTATAAGTCTGAACCTTCAAGACTGCCCCGTTAATCAAACCTGCCAAGGATATCTAGGCAAAAGGTTTTACGCTTCCATGAACAACCATTCCTTCGTTCGCCCTTCTTTGTCCATACTTGAGTCGCACTACCGTAACCTTAAGACTGAATTTTCATCCAATTTCCCTGAGAAGCCACCGTATGTCTTTAACTACACCGGCGTAAGTCCTGTGGCAGAGAATATGAACACACAGTTCGGGACTAAAATACTTGAAGTGCCTTTTGGCACGAGGCTTGAAATCGTGCTCCAAGACACCAACTTCTTGAATCCTGAGAACCATCCAATTCATGTTCACGGCCACAACTTCTTCATTGTGGGAAGAGGGTTTGGGAACTTTGATGTTGCAAAGGATCCAAAGGGATACAATCTTGTGGATCCTCCGGAGAGGAACACCGTAGCCGTTCCAAAGGGGGGATGGGCCGCCATTAGGCTTCATGCCGATAATCCAGGGGTGTGGTTCATCCATTGCCATCTTGAGGAGCACACATCATGGGGTTTGGCTATGGGTTTCATAGTGAAAAGGGGAAAAGAGCCTTCTCAGTGTTTGCTTCCTCCTCCAAGTGATCTGCCCCCTTGTTGATCAGTTTGTAGCCATTTAGAACACATTTGTATGGATTTATAGAAATTTTAGATACAGGTTATTAGATGTTACATACTTTGTGATATGATCTTGTTTATATATAGGTGGTTGTGAGACAATACTTATTTGAGTGTGAGGAAGTGATTTTTTGGGGGAAATTATTCATGTTAGTGTATTTTGTACCAAGGGGAATACAAGTTCGGAATGCAATTGAAAATATATCATATCACACTATGGAAAAAATGCATTTTACCCCTTATGATATTGTAAATGTGTGAATTACCCCCTATAGGAAAAAAAAAAAAAAAAAAAAAAAAAAAAAAAAGAGCAATTTATCCCTCTATATTTTTTAAAATGCAGAAATTTACCCCATGTGTTTTTTCAAATGAACACGGGGGTAAATTGTTAGGGGTTTTTCAAATGAAGCAATTTACCTCCTGTCTAAGGAGATAAATTGCTTTATTTTAAAAAATACAGAGAGGTAAATTACTATTTTTTTCATAGGTAGTTAATTTACTCATTTGCAATATCACATCAGATAAATTGTATTAAACCCATCAGATTATATTATTTAACTAGCATGAAACTCGTGTTTGGATTGAAAAACTTATAAATTTTGTAATATTTTCATAAATTTGAAAATTATATAATGATACATCATATTTTGATGACAATCTTACCATATATAATAGTGTAAATTTATGCTTAAATGCATTTTTGGTCCCACGAATTAGGTTATTTGGCATTTTGGTCTTTTAACTTTTTAGGATATCGTTGAGGTCCTACATTTTTTTTAATTCTCACAATTTCAATCCTCTTTTCTCGCTGAGTACACTGTTATCACCAAAAAAAAATACATGTGCATTTCACGTGATCTTTTAAAATTGGGATAATTATTCCTATAATTAACTCATTTTTGCTAGCATTTTGTTTTGTAACTTTGTAAGCTAGAATTTTGGTCCTACATCTTTTATTTTTTTTATTTCAGTCTTTTTTTCTCTAGAGTTCATCCGTTTCACTGGTGGTGCACAATGAACTCCAACATAGAAAAGGGCTAAAATAACAAAATTTTTTTTTTTTATTTCAGTCTTTTTTTCTCTAGAGTTCATCCGTTTCACTGGTGGTGCACAATGAACTCCAACATAGAAAAGGGCTAAAATAACAAAAAATAAAAAGGTGCAAGACCAAAATGCATAAGCCCACCTGCCTCACTATTAAAAATTGGGCAAATTTATAGTTACAAACACCATTAGAGGGTGACAAGAACGACGTCCTAGTGGATCTTCCACCACCCTATCTCTTCTTATGAAGCACCCATGGACCCAAATCGATCGGACCCCTCTACGGCTACACATTATAGTGAATCCTCGATCAGCAGCACACTTTGCACTAGATTAATTAAATGATCCATGGTAGAGACACGTGAAGATAATGTGAACTTATTGGTTTAGGAATGCACATGGATATTGTCCTTCAATCAACCATTTCTGGGCCCTAGCCTAGGATATGAAATTATATATCAGTTTTTCAATGTGGTTGTATAATCGACACAAACCCAAGTAGACCTATAAAGTTACATAAAAATCACTACGGATTTGTTGAAATAAATCATGAATTAATCTAGAAAAAAAAGTTAATTTGAAATGTTAAATTAATTTTAGAAACTAAATAATGTGATCATTTGATAGAGACTCCATGTGATGGGTGCCCAAATTTTAATTAATATGATTAATTGAAATTGTCCAAATTAAACTAATAGGATTAATTTATTTAAATTAGATTTAGTTAATTAATGCGATTAATTAATTATTTCAAATTTGATTTTGATGCCCCCTAAAATCAATGGGCCAAGCCCACAAGCTAAGCCTACTAGCCCAGTTGGATCAGCAGGACGAATAAGAGCTCAACAGCAAGACAAATAAAGCCCATCAGCAAGGAAGAAAAGTCCACAGACTTACTTGCTGCTTTACTGAGCTGGTAGATTCAAGAAATAAGCTCATTTCAGGGGGACATGTAATCATAAAATTGGGAGAACACATCATATAGACTGCTAATACATTTGTACACGTCCTCCTAAAATATCTCAAGGTGGTTCCGTTAAATGAGTAAATCGGAGGCAAAACGAGCTAGAAATATTACAAATAAATAATTTCCGAAATTTTAGGCAGGTTTGGCAGGTTGTAATCCAGCTCGCGTATTTCAGCCAATACTTATCCAAATTTAAAACAGATTGTTGCAGATGAAAGCCAGTTCAAAGATCATTCTAATGTTGTACGAAACTCAGCAATTTATCTTGCATCCAACTCTATACGGGCCTATAAATAGAGGATTTGTGTAGGCTTCTAGGGACACGATTCTTGAGCATCATTCTTCACTTTCAAATTCTCACATTCTCTCATTATTTTCTCATGATTTCTAAAGCTATTTCAAGCTTATAATTTGCACTCTAGACGAGCATATACATCTCATCACTATTTTTTTATCATTACTCACTTTATTTCAAGTTTCCCTTTTGTTTCCTTTTTAAAACCATTACTGACTTAAACATGAGAGTGCTAACCTCTATTTTGCAGGGCTAGTCCTTCGATAATCATAGAATTTTCTTGAAAATCCTTCGACCCTTATGGTGTGGCCAAATTTCTGGTACACATCAAATTTATTTAATATGATTAAATGAATTTGAATTGGGCCTTGTCTTAAAATTAATGAGATTAATCAATAGCCCTAATTAAATATAGTTGGGCTTGTACTAATTTAATGCTAAATTAAAATGAAGCCCAAACCCATATAATAATCCAAGCCCAAAACCCATGAGCCTATTTGAGGGAGGTTATAATTTACCTCTCCCATGAAGCAAGAGATGGCCAAGTAGGGAGTTTTTCAACCTCCACACTCGGTCATGCATATTTGTAATACACACACAAGTATTTTTTATGAGTCTAAGGTGTGCAAGTGTAGTGAGTATTACGGTGTGTAAGTTTTTTTTTCTTTTTTTTACCTGGGTCGCGCCGCTGCCCAGTCACCACCGCCATTACGATGTGTAAGTTGATTGTTTTGTGAAACAAAAGATACTATATATACTCTCTTGCTTTCCTCCTTTTGTGATCATTCACATCTTCTCCCTCTTTTGTTCTTATTGTAAGAGTTGCAAGTTAAGAACTAATTAAGAATAAAATATTTGTACTTAGATGTTCTGATTTTCTTCTCTATATACATTTGTTTGTAGCTAGACGGAGTATACATATTCAAGTGTGGTATGAACAAAGTAAAGAGAACTTGTGTTAGGTCTTACGTGAAAGTTGGAAAGAAAAGAAACAGAATAATTCATGTATGCTGATTAAAGACTAACTACAAGTGGTGATTTATGTTTCAGGTTTTCATGCAATTTTTTATTTTAGTCTAGCCACTTGTATGTTCATTTATATTTTAATTTGTGTTGAATGCCCGGGAAAAGGAATTTTATCCCTATATGGATTTAATTTTCACTTTATAAGATTTTTCAGATCATGTTGATTCTTTCACTTCAGCGCCCCTTGAAGATCCTTAGATATTGGGCTTTGACTAGCTATTTTGGAGAATATTTGTCCACATTTGGTACACCATGGATGCAACAGTAAGATAGCTAGTGCATTTTATGGGATGGTATACAATCTGAATCGATCCATGCCCATCTATTCTTTGAGTGTTCCTACACTTCGACTTGCCTCAAACATATTAGGTAATAATTTTTATAGTAATGGGACATTTTTCAATAATTTTGTAAATAATGAAAATAAAAGTATATAAAATTTAAATTATTGAACCAAAAACGCAATTTTCCCTATAGTTTGTATCCCATATCAATTAAGATTCATTTTGATATTATTCGAGTTTCGTTATTAATGAGATTCTGAACGAGTAATTATAAATAAATCAATTAATTGATACCCAAATTTCACTATTTTTTTATTTTTTTACTACCTTTTATGTAATGACCAATTTAACCTTATATACTAAAATAAAAATAATCTCTACACGAAAGAAAAATTTGTTCAAAATCTCTCTTTGACAATCCGATTAAAAAATGAACCAATATAAACAAGATTATCACCTCGACGAAGCTTTCCACTTCTGAAAAAGATTAACAATACTGTGGACTCATAATCTACATGAGAGTGATGGATGGCAGATATCCCGAGTCCCCCAACGCGTGTCGGCTGCCAACAACAGTTTGGTGGCTAATCTGCAGTGGCAGGCATCCGGTTCACACGTGGTCTGCTGCTTTTTGCATTGCCCTGTGCATGTTCCGTAGGTTGCAACCTCTGCCAGCCCACTCTCACTTTTACGGGCCTATAAATGTCCGCAGGCTGTGCGGGCAAATTCTGTGCGTGGCAATGGCTGCAAACGTTGATCCCTTGGTCGTTGGTCGGGTTATCGGCGATGTGGTCGACATGTTTGTGCCCACTGTCTCCATGTCTGTGTACTATGGGTCGAAGCATGTCAACAATGGCTGCGACATTAAGCCTTCCATGGCCGCCGCACCACCTCGAGTTACCATCACCGGACATGCAAATGAACACTACACTTTGGTCGGCTCTTTTTTCTCTTTCTTGTGTTTTTTTAATTCCACATACGTACCCAAGCATTTTCGACTGAAATTTTTAGGGTTTTTTAATGAGATTTATTTCATGTAATATTTCAAATAAACAAAAATGAAACAATCTATTTTAAAAGTTATAGGGAGGTAAATTATTGTATTTTGTAAGCAGATGAAGATAAACTGTTATTTTTCTTTTATAAGGGATTATTTGATTATCTGCAATATCACGTGAGGTTGCTTGTATTTTTTCAAAAAAAAAATTAACTCAAACTGTTCAGATTTGAACCAATTAACAGTTTGAGTGTCTATTGTTATGTGATTAATTTACAATTCAAAAAAAGTTGATCGATTACATATGTAACATATGTATATGGATTGAATTCGATCGGACGTGAATCGGGTAAGGATTTTCTTGAGTGGTAATGAAGAGTATTAAGGGGTGGTGTTCATTCATGCAGGTGATGACAGATCCTGATGCTCCGAGTCCAAGCGAGCCAAGCATGAGGGAGTGGGTCCATTGGTTAGTAATTATACAAAATTACTACTGTAATTTCAAGAGAGAATAAAGAGTAAAATGAAGTAAGTTTTGATACTGCAGGATTGTGACGGACATTCCAGGGCGCTCAAATGTCACTCGAGGTAAGCTTCGCAATTTAGCCCTATGTGATTGAAAATGAAAATTTATCCTCTTATAAAAATAAATAGTAATTTACCTTCATGTGTTTTAAAAAAATAAATAAAATAATTTATTTCGTTACCTAAGGAGATAAGTTGCTTCAATTTTAAAAACATAAGAAGGTAAAATTAAAAATATAGGAGGATGAATTGTTAGTTTATTTTTCATAGGGGGTTATTTGTCTATTTTTTCTAACACTGGTAGATAAATTGCAATTTACCCTGCACGTAACCCTCACGTTTGAATTGTGATATTTTTATCTATGTTATTGCATGCATATTGCTTCTTTTTGGGGAAAAAATTACAAACAACCTCATCTGATATTATAAATGAACAAATTATTCTTTTATAAAAAGAACAAACTAGTAATTCATCCCATTGTGTTTTTTATAATGTAGCAATTTACTTTCCTTTTTTTTTAAAAATAAAACAATTTTGCCTCCCTGTGTAAGAGGTAAATTGCTTCATTTTCAAAAATAAAAGAAAATAAATTGTAAATCTTTTTTTGTAAATGAGTAATTTGCTCATTCACAATATCACATTAGATAAATAGCATTAAATTATGCTTCTTTGGCCACCTCAATTATTTATTTTTTTCCCTTGTATTTGTTATTCGTGTTTAGAGGATGATTTGGTGCAAATTTTAACCTTTTTACTAACTATGATAAGGGAGAAAAAGAAAGGAAACTTTTTGGAGTTAATTGCAGTTTATCCCAATGAAGATATATAAATATACAAAGACTCCTTCGAATTAAAGAGAACGAAAAAAAAAAAAACAAACCAACGTAATAAGACTGAATTTTTGGAAAAAGAAAATTACTATATATCTCGCGTTTAATTACTACAAGTTTTTATAAAATTTGATATAATCATAAATATTTTTATTATTTCAAAAGATTATCATTTTTTTTTGATTTTATTGAAAGTCTAACAATTAGCTAGCACAATCCGTTAGTTTATATTATATTTTCATCCATTGTTTATGTTAACTGATAAAAATGTGTTTTTGAGTTATGAATTATAATTTTATTTTTTTATAAAAAAGATTCAAAAAATTATGGATTAAATGAACATTTTTTTTACAAACTTTCATAATTTTCATCCACCTCGTCCTTTTTTTTTTTTTTTTTGAAAAAAAGATACAATAATAGAAAATTTGACAATTCCAGACATCCAAAAAATACATAACTTCATCAAATATCATAAAAAAAATATTAATAATTATTTTAATAATGAAAGAGTATCTATAATTAATAATGTCTAACTTTCGTAGATCTTGTTATAATTTACCCAAAAAAAAAACATTTTAGAGTATTTCGGCAATTAAAAAGATCAAAGAGTAAAGAGTAGGAGCACAGTCATGCCCATGTGTATTCAATCAATTAAAGTTCAACTTTTTCTTTTTTTTTTTTTTTTTTGTTAATCATAGCCAGACTCCTTTTAAAAATATAAAATTATATTTTTCTTTAAAAAAATTTAGAATTACACTTATACCTTTTTCTTAAATTCTCCATTTATACTTGATTTTCTTTCGTTGGGATTCAGGCCTAACATTATAAAAAAAAAATTATATAATTTTTTATTTTGCCCTTCGATTATCATTTCTATGTCTATTTTTATTCTTATGATTTTTTTTCCTTATTAGTATAAATTTATTACACGAGAATATTAAATGAGGGGTAACATTAAAAACTTATGTAAGTATTTTGTAAACATCAGCATTATTAATTCAAATACTAACGAAAGAGGGTCAGGTGTAAACAGTGAACTTTTAGGCCACATTTACTTTGGATGATGTGATTAAAATGGGATATATTAAATTATGATTATTATCATGAAAAAATCACATCATATTTTGGGTTTAAAGCACTAATCACAAGCTAATAAAAAATAAAGGATGATTAGTTGAATATATTTTGTAAAAGTAATATAATAAAAAATAAATGAGTAATTTTTGTAATACCATCATTTTACTCTGAAAAAATAAATAAAATCGCCCTAGTAGCGTGTGATGCACCTGATGCAATAAGAAATTACACACCTTTTTTAATAAAATAGAGGTAAATTAATTTTTTTTTTATAAAATAAAATCTAGCAAGGAGACTTTTTGAAAAATTTGGAGTTTGCCACTACATAATATAACACATAATATAACATTTAATCATGACTAATTATCATAATTAATTATTAATAATCGTAGTAAAAGATTATTAACCACGATTATGCAATACTTATTGATCGTGGTTTTTACAAATGTGGCTAATATTTGCCATGGCTTTAGCCATGATAAAAATAATTTTCATGACGAATATGTTAAGTTTCTACATACTTTTGTTTAGCAGTGATTAATAATAGTTATTTATTACTATTTTATTTCATAACTAATAAAATGTAACGTTTTTTCTAGTATACCCATCCGAACAAAAGTTCCAACGCTCTGTGCATGCATCTGTGTTTGTACTTCTACATTCATTTCATTAATTGTTTGCCTATTTAAGGAAAAACACGACGTCGTTCATGTGAATTTATATTTATATGAGTCCCAAATCGTTGAATTAATACATAATAATGATACCGCGTATAATCTGACAATTAATAACTTATAATATAAATTCACATATATAAACGCCTATTCAAGTTAAACTTCTTGTTTGCTCTTTCAAAGCTTTGTAAAATTGCCACTTGTCCATGCTTTCATGTCGCACGGTAGGGTCCACCACACATGGATGCCATGTGGCTCTCCACGTATATTTTAACAAGTTCATGGGCAGTTGATACCTACATGATTAATTATAATTTAATTAAAATGAAATTTAGACCAAGATTTAATGATTTGCAAAAAATACAAACAATCCTTATGTGATATTTCAAATGAACTAAGTATCCCTCTATAAATATTTAATATAATGTATGTATTTTATCGTTACAATTTTAATTAATTACAACTAAATACATCTATTCACTATATATGAAAATTATTAGTCATATATCATATTTTAGTTTTGGATGATATTAAAATATGATATTTTAGTTTATATTATTTAAAAGAAACTTAATCAACAATTTAGTGCATTTTGATATTTTTTTGTAAATATATTTTTAATATAATGCATATGAATTTTATCGTTATAATTTCAATACCTATTACAACAAAATATATTTATTTTTAAAATGCGCCACATATTAGAGTTGCTAGTCCATATTTTTAAAATTTAGATATTTAAAAAAAAATAATTGAGCTCGAGCAGCTCGCAAATTGGAGCTCTTCGAGCTAGTTCGTGAGCTCGAGCACAAGACAATATGCTCGAGCTCGAACTAGAGCTCAAATTTTTGACCGAGCTCGGTTCATTTGTACTCCTAATTTTTAATTATAGCATAAAATTCCAAAATGAATTCCTATGAAATTAAAGTTGCATTTCGCTGGTTGCTATTATCTATATTAGGGCACCTACTTCAAGGTATAAATTTCTATTGCATTCTTTATTGTATTTAGTAATATATATATATATATATATATATATATATATATATGCCATGTTCATGAGAGTATTTTCTCCTTTTTTTATTTACGAAAAAATTTCACACACATGAAATCTGTATATTAAATAAGATAAAAATATATATATAAAAATTTTAAATAAACATTAGAAGAAACATTCATTTCTATGTCTAATTATCATGATTACGTATCAAAGCAAAACAATCCATGTGACAGAAAATTAGTAAATTATCCTCTGTGTTTTGGAAAATAACGTAAATTAGCATTGTTATGGGTAATTTGCTCTATTTTTTAAAAGACTTGATGTAATTTGCTACTTTTTTTATTAGAAATTTTTGCTCGTTTAGCATATTACAGTGGGGAAATTGCATTTTATCCAATAAATAAAATAGAATGTTGGAATTGAAAATTTAGCCTATTCATTCTCTTGCACTAAAAAGGTAGAGTTTGAATATATTGTTGGACAGGTAGGGAGGTGCTGCCGTACATAGGGCCACGGCCACCGGTCGGAATCCACCGTTATATATTAGTGCTATTCCGGCAGAATGGGAGCGTGGAAGGGGGGGTGGAGGCACCAGTGTCGCGCACGCATTTCAACACCAGAGCGTTCGCGCAAGAGCTTGATCTGGGCATGCCTGTGGCCACTGTTTATTTCAACGCTCATAAGGAGCCTGCGAACAGAAAGCGCCACAATTAGCCAAAATCTACCTATTTATATTATATTTATATATTGCTTCTTTCTCTTTCTTTGTATTTTGATATGTGGGGAATGGCGTCCTTACAAGACGGTATTGTAACTATGGAACTCTGGTTTTTGTTCATGATTTGGCCTATTTTATGTCCATTTCTACAATACATAATTTAGGTTGTTTTCTGCATGTCTTCGGAAAAATTGCAATTTACTCCCTGTAATATGAAAAATGTGATGAATACTTCATGTGAAAAATAAGGGTAAATTACAATGGGCTCCCCTGAGGTTTGCCATAATTACAATATTAAAATTACAAATACCCCCTTGAAATTTAAAATAATTGTGAAGTCCCTAAACAATGCAATGGAAATCTCAATTTTACCCCTATTATTTTATTATTAAAAAAATAAAATTTAAAAAAAATCGAAAATAAATTTGAAGAAAGGTAAATTTCTATTTTACCCTTTATGTTATAACCATTCTTATTCTCTCCGCTTTCAAGTTCATCTGCCAAAAACCCTATTCTGAAAGAAAAATCCTTTCAAATTCTCTCAACAAAATCGCTTGTCTTATCGAAGGTGAAGGATGTATTTCTTCGGCGTCGTTGTTCACTGAAGAACAAGAAGAAGAAAAATCATATTTTGAAGGCCCAAGGAAAAGTATTTTATCGTCATTCACCTAAGAAGAAGGTATGCATGCTTCCATCCGTTGCTTTGATCGCATGTGAAAGTTGTTTTCTTGGTGATTTTGGTTCATTCAAGTTGAGTTTTTTCTATTTCTACAAGAAATCAATTTTTTTTTTTTTTTGTTTTTCGGAGCGAACCCGACGTATATTTCATGGGTTTTCTCATTTTTTTATTATTTATGAATAACTTGTAGTTGAATGTATATTTTGTACTCTATGGTTCCGGAAAATATGTGTTTGCCCAATATTTTCAGATTTTGGAGGAAACCCTAATTTTTATTTGTTCTTGGATAATATTAATCTGAAAGTGTTGCAAGAACTGAACTATATCTCCAAGTTAAACTGAAATTGAATAATTGAAGTATTGGATAATATTAATCTGAGAAGACACATTGTTTTGTTCTTGTTTATTTTATGAATGGAGACATTGTATGGTATCATCAGCAGCACTTTCTGAATTAGTTAAAGATTGTGAATTTGAGTTGTAATCTGCAAGTTGCCATGATAGAAAAGATAGATCCCCTACACATTCTCCATGACAAATGAATTAAATATTACATTTAATTATGTGGATATACATTTGTTTATATGCAAACAAGATGTCTGATATGAATTAACAGAGCTTTGTTTACAAATTCTGTGTATGTATATTTGTACCATTTATATTATTTTTATTTTAAAAATTTTAATTTTTGTGGATTATTGAGATTCTGACATTGTTTTCTTTTCATTTTTATTTCATTTTTCAAACAGGAATGGCTGATAAGGTGTATGCTTTGGCCATACATTATAGGGGCAAATGCAAAAAGTTGAAAAATATTGACCCAGATAAGTATAGTTACATAGATTTTGTTGCAGATATAAAGGAAGTGCATGTTGTTGGTGATGAAACTGTTTTTAAGATCACATGCACTATGGATGATAGTAATGCGACTATGAATATTTGTAATGATTTTGATGTGTTAAGCATGTTTAGTAGAAATGAAAATAGAATTGAATTTGATGTTTTTGTTGAGAATGTGGAGGGGGATAGTAATGGAGAGGGGGATGAGTGGATTGATGAAAATGGGGAGGATACTGGTGGGAGAGGTAGTGAGAATGAGGTGATGATGAAAATATTAGTGGGGAGGATAGTGAGAATGAGTCTGTCGGGGAGGATAGTGGGGATGAGCTTAGTGATTACAAGTCTGATGATCATTGTGAGCCTAATAACTTTAGTGATTCAGAATTTGAGGATGATCCACTACATGGAAGTTTAAATAGAGATGCATGTACTTTGCCTTGTGAAACTGGCCAAAAAGTAAAGTTAGAAAAGGGTATGGTCTTTGTTGATATCAATGCATTTAGAAAAGTTTTGAAAGAGTTTGTTATTCAGGAGGGTTTCAAAGTAATGAGGATGAGAAATGAAAAAAAAAATAGTGACAGCCCACTGTAGTGTGAAGGACTGCCCTTGGAGAGTCCATGCTTCTCCATTAGCAGATGGTGTCACCTTCCAGGTAAAGACATATGTACCTAACCACACGTGTGTCAGATCTGATCCTACCAAAGAAGCTAGTGCTGAGTGGATAGCTTCTAAAATTGAGAGTGTATTGAGGGAAAACCTAAGGATGAAGGCTAGAGGTATTAGAAATGAACTCAAAAAGTTTGGTGTCAACCCTCAGTACATGCAAATCTATAGGGCTAAAAAAAATGCCATGGAGTCAATAGAAGGAAGCTATGCTGAGTCATTTGGGAGGATGTCTTATTATGATGATCTTGTGTTGGAAAAAAATGAGGGAAGTGTGGTAACCCTTCAGTGCGATGTAGATGAAACTGAAACCATCCATTCTACACCTATTTTTAAAATATTTTTCTTGGGGTTGTCTGCTTTGAGGGATGGGTTTTTGGAGGGGTGTAGTCCTTTCCTAGGCTTTGATGGGTGCCATTTGAAAGGGCCATTTGGGGGTGTATTACTAGCTGCCATTGGGTTGGATGGGAATAACGGTCTATTCCCTGTTGCATTTGTTGCTGTTGAGTCAGAGTGCAAAGAGTCTTGGACATTTTTCTTTGAAAATCTATCAATGCTGGTGGGAGGCTTCTCTGTTGACAAGCCATGGACCTTCATGAGTGACAGACAGAAGGTAAATCTTCTATTTTCAGCATATTGTTTGGTGTTATGCATGTTTCTGTTAATGGACTGAAATGTAATGCATGTTTTTTTCAAGGGTGTATTTGTTAGATCATGTTTAAGTTATGGACTGAAATGTAATGCATGCATTGTTCAAGGGTGTATTTGTTAGACGATGTTTAAGTTATTGACTGAACTGTTGTTTAGTAATTGGTTTTTTTATGTGTGTTGCATTTGATGAGACTATATATGTTTGTTGCATTTAAGTTATCGACTGAAATGTTGTATTTTGTTTATGTATGTTGCATTTGTTGTTTTTATGTATGCTGCTTGGTTTAATTTAAGGTTGCACTGAATTGTGATAGGGATTAGTGGAGACAATAAATGAGGTTGTACCTCATGCTATTAACAGAAGGTGTGCAAGGCATATTTATGCAAATTTTAGGAGTCAGTTTGCAGGGACGGCATTGAAGAGGTATTTCTGGCAAGCTGCCAGATCGTATAGTGCTGCCGGTTTCAACTTTGCACTTTATAAGATAAAAGAGTTGAAACCTGCAGCCTATGAATGGCTGCTCAAAATCCCAGCTGAAATGTGGTCTAGACATGCATTTGACACAAGGATAAAAAATGATCATGTCACTAACAATATTTCTGAATCATTTAACCATTGGGTGGGGGAACTTAGAAGCAAACCAATTCTAACATTGGTGGATGGATTGAGGGCCAAATTAATGAGTAGATTGCAGAAAAGAAAACAAAAAGGCATTAAATGGTCTGGTTTGGTTGTCCCTAATGTTGTGAAGGGATTGAACTTAGTGAAGGAGGAGTCTAGAAAGTGTCACCTTTTAGTGGCGGGGGATTATGAGTTTGAAGTACGGGATGAGAATATTAACTACATTGTAAACTTGAGGGAAAGAACATGTAATTGCAGGGTTTGGGATATATCTGGTATCCCATGTAGGCATGCGGTATTGGGAATATCTCATAGAAGGGAGGATCTAGATAGTTACTGTGATAGTAGGTTTTTCAAGGAAAATTACATGAAAGCCTACAAATATTCCATACATCCAGTACCAGATCAAACATTCTGGCCTCATGGAGTGGATGTTACTCCCACTCTTTTGCCTCCAATTATTAAGAGAATGCCAGGGAGACCGAAAATAAGTAGAAGAAAGGAACAGGGTGAAGAACCAAATGCAATTAGAAGATCAAACATGGTTAAGTGTAAGGTTTGCAATGAGTTAGGGCATAACAGAAGAACATGCCC
This sequence comes from Sesamum angolense, assembly GCA_034509725.1. Lineage (NCBI taxonomy): Eukaryota > Viridiplantae > Streptophyta > Magnoliopsida > Lamiales > Pedaliaceae > Sesamum > Sesamum angolense. The sequence goes on from JACGWL010000009.1 coordinate 11,449,724, forward strand.
AAACATTCAGGTATCTAAATTGCGATCAATACTTCACAATGTATTTTACATTTCTTCAGCTTTAATATTGTTTATTTTCTGATTATTTCAGGTTCAGAACAGTGGAAGAGACTCAGATCTTCATGTTCCTTTATCAAAACTAACAAGAAAAAAAAAACACCTCCTTTAGCTGGTAGAAAAAGGAAAGCTGCAGTTATTTCATCATCCCAGCCACCAGCACCAGCTCAAGTTTCATCCTCCAGCCTTTGCCCAAGAAAGATCCATCGTTCCTTCAATGCATGCTGCAGGTTCATCCTCTCACAGCCGCAACCACCCTCGTATCTTGGAGCAGCATATCTACCACCAAGCTTTTGGAGGGATAGGAGTCTCTCCTCACAAGGAAATAAGGAGCAAGAAACACAATGATGCTAAAAGGAGCCAACGACGATGAAACTTGCAGTCAACAGTGATTGGTGTATCACTTTTTACAATGATGTATTTTGGACAGTTTAGGAATACCTTGCTAGTAGTTTTGAAACTAATGATATTTAGACAAATTTGTGGTGATTAACAGTTTATGTAGGTGATCAAATCTATGATTGTTGTGATGTTTTTAATGGATGGTGAATTCCTTTTGTCAATTAAGCTATTCTAATGAATTAATCTATTTTGTTAATTAATCTATTGTGATGCTCATGTTATTACTCATTGATGTTCAACAGAGGATTTTGTACAATTGCAAAAGCCTCCCATTTCAGTTTTAGTAAAAACATATTACAAATTCATCCAAAAGTCAATTAAACAATAACAATACAGTCCATCTGATAATGATAATACTTACATTAAGGTCTGAAGGGCATTTTAGTCCGTAAAAGGAAATTAAAAAATACAAAAATTAAATAAAATTATATTTAATTATTTAAAAGGTCATTTTGGTCAATTCACTACAAAAAATAGATAAAAACCTAACAGGATGGGGTATTTGTTAGATGACCATGAATACTAGGGGGTATTTGTAATTTTTTAAACAATGAGGGGGTATTTGTAATTATGACAAACCTCAGGGGAGCCCATTGTAATTTACCCGAAAAATAAATAAACAATCTACCCTCTAGAATTTTTTTTTAAATGAAACAAGATATTCCCTATGGCTAGCTATGTGATACACGCTTTCCTTGTATCTGGACATATTTTTTAAATAATAAAATATTATTATATATTTAATATTATACATTTATATATATATATATATATATATATATATATATATATGTATATGTATATTATCTATTAGTAGTATTTTTTTTCTCTTTGCTTGTCATCTTCCTCCCTCCACTCGCACAGTAGACACCACCCTCTCCTCCCCTTGCTCTGGCCCCGCCCCCTCTCCCTCCCCATATCGCCAACATCCCTATTCCCCTCCCTTCCATTCCCCCTTTCCTTTTCTCCTCCTCCCTACCATTGCCACCCCACCCCCATTCCCCTCCCCTTCCTCCTTTAGTTGCTCTCATCTCGCCGATCACTCTCTCTTTCTATATATATATTCGACTTATTATAATATATTCAAATTTAATTATATGCATAATATATATAATTTTAATTATATATTTATTTGGCTCTAAAATCTGTTCTGAATTAAAATAAAATAAAATATACATCATTGATTAATTATTTGAATTTGCATCTTATCTTGAAATCAAGATCCAACGGTTATTAACTAATGACATAAATATTATTTTGAATTAAAAAATAAAATTAAAAAAGTAGAAAAATCACGCATGTAACACACCAAATACATCATGGGTGTTTCTATTTCATTTATAAAATACAAAAGGATAAATTTTGCCTTTTTTCTATAGTGGGATTTTTTGCTCATTTTTCATATCACCAAGGTGGGGAAGGGTTTAAATTGCATTTAACCTGTAGTTTTCCATAAATTTGGGTGATTGATGCATCATTTAAATGTTGCTTTATCATCAAGATCATAAAAAGAGCAAATTTCCATATGATTGTCAAAAGGGGCTTAAATCTAGGCAGGAGTTTTGGGAAGCAAAATAAGTTCTAAACTCGATTTTATATGAAAGTAGATTGAAGAAAATTGAAAAACTTTACATGTTCAAACGTGTCTTGCATGAGGGTGTTGAGTCTCCCAATGGGTGTTGTCCGATCTTCTTCTTTTTCTCCTTTTGTTCCTTTTGATTGTGTTTTTCTTGGTTGAATAGAACCGCATTGCCGCTAAAGCAAGTTTGTTCAAAAAAAGAATTGAAAAAAAAAAAAAGATGGATTTGGCCGATTCACTTTGGGTTTGACCACCCCGAATTTTGTACTCTCATCCAAATCGGACACAAGTCTGATTTTCAGTCTGATTGGCTGGTAGTTTGAAAACACTGGTCTAAACCTCATCAACAAACTCAAATCATCTACTTTGGACTTTAGCAATATTGGACCAGTTACTTCGGATATTAGACATGCTTTAATTTTTTGCTCGCCTTGTGAATTCTCTTATGTTAATCGTATTATGAACAATATTGCACACAACTTACCTAGATTTGCAAGTCATGGAGTCGAGAGCTCTTTCTTTTCAACGTTAGATGCTCCGATAATAATAATTTACTTTAAAAAATACTTTTAAAGTCTAGCTTAACTATGCAAATACTTCATATCCATTGTATTCTGTGTTTAGTGTAAATCTATAATCTACTTCAAAGTGCAATTGTGTATAATTTGCTCCTGAATAAAAAAGTGTATTTATAATTACAACTATAATTCGGGTAGTCTATTTGTAATTTCATTAAAAATAAAGGGTTTTGTATAATTAATATATTCTTAAGGATGTTAATGTAAATTTCCTCCTTTTACGCATAATCTACTTTGCTTCGGAAGAATATCATGCTGTGGCTGTCAGTGTCCAAAAAAATATATCGTGCAGTGCTGTCAGACGTGCTAACAAAATTATACAGTGAGCAAAATCAGACAACGCATTTCCATTCCGCTGCTTAGGGGCTGCTGCTTTCAGTTCCACCTCCCGAAAACGCTCAGAGCAACTCCAGAAAGAACCTCAGAAAACCCAGATATATAGTAGAAAGAAAGAAAGGGGTATAACCCAAGAATGGCGCAGTTAGCAGAAACATACGCGTGCGTGCCGTCGACGGAGCGGGGCAGGGGCATCCTAATATCGGGCGACTCGAAATCGAACTCTATCCTCTACTGCAACGGGCGATCTGTCATCATCCGGTATTTGGACCGACCGTTAGAGGTGCAGGTGTATGGAGAGCACGCCTACCCCGCCACCGTGGCCCGATACTCCCCCAACGGCGAGTGGATCGCTTCTGCTGACGTATCGGGTACGGTGCGGATCTGGGGGACCCGCAATGAGTTCGTGCTGAAGAAGGAATTTCGGGTGCTTTCGGGTCGGATCGACGATCTTCAGTGGTCTCCTGACGGTCAGCGGATTGTGGCATCTGGCGACGGCAAGGGGAAGTCCCTCGTTCGTGCCTTCATGTAAGCAACTGTCTGATCATATAATGTGTCAGTGAGAACGTAGGGTTTATCCTAAAATTTATGTCCTTGTTTGAATTGGCCAATGTTTTTGACTATATATGGTAAAAGTAAAAACTTCAGCCAGTTTCATCTTGATAAGAGTTGGTGTCCTTTGAAGAAATAAACCATTATCAGTCGGAATTTCAGGAAGGAATTTGGTGCGGTCATTGATGGGCAAGGGAGTAAACTGGTTCTGAAGCTGTTAATTGGTTGTGCTTTTTATGTCTTTCTGGAAGTGGTTTGTTTTCAATATTGAACTTTCTTTTAAAGTTGATGATGTTTCCAATGGGCTTCAATTTCTAAAGGATGAACTTAAGGTTCTCGTAGTGAAGACTTGGTTCTTTTTCCTGGTTTTGTGCCTACTTTGCGAGATAGTTGTTAGTGCCTATATTTAGTGAGTTAAGTAAGTTGTTAGATCCCAGTGCTGGTGAAGATTTAGATTACTCTGGGGAAAATAGAGCCAAATTTTAATATATAATTAGTGCAAATAAGGTGTATTTTGTTGAAGTGTTAGGAGGTTTTTGTGAACATCAGATGACCTGACAATATAATATTCATTTTGCATTTAGCTCATTAGTTAGAGAATTGCTTTTAGGTACTTTCTGACTTGGAATAGATTGAATAACTAAAGGACCGAGACTTTATTCTCTACTCCAATTTCTTCTATCATTTCAAATTTGCTTTCAAGATGACAGGAAACCCACAATTTTGTTTAGTTTGTGTTGGCAAAGGGAGCTAGGATCTCCTGTATCCATCTGACACCTCAGACAGAATAAAATCATGCTTATGATGCATGCTCTATGGCATTTTGAAGCAGCATTACTTAGAGGAGTGTCTTGTTCAGTTGAACATAAAGCTGCCAAATGCTGCTCAGATTATTGTGAGACCGAAATGTAGTCATACCCAAATCAACTGTATAAGTTACCAACAACTAAAGAAAATATTAGTTCAGTTGAACATGGTGTGTTATTCCCGGCAATGAAACATCTTTAACAAATTCCTCTTGGCTTAGTAATTTGTTTAAAGAGAGAGCAAGTTATCATCAACATTCTTCCTTTAACTGCAAAACAGGATAACTCCCAATGCAATGATCCACTTTTGCTGACAAGGCACTTTTTATTCAAGTCTGGAGATTCTTTCTTTAATTTTACGTGAGATCTATATCAATTACCAGTATCTGATCTCTGATGACTGTGAAATGTCAAATTATGGTGATTGTTATCTGATGAGCTTTATTTGCAGGTGGGACTCTGGAACTAACGTTGGAGACTTTGATGGGCATTCAAGAAGAGTCTTAAGTTGTGCATTTAAGCCAACAAGACCATTTCGCATTGTAACATGTGGGGAGGATTTTTTGGTTAATTTTTATGAAGGGCCTCCATTTAAGTTCAAGCTATCTCACAGGTATCTCATCACCACTGTTTTGACCTGTTACTTTCTCTGTCCACCTAAACAAAAATTATATAAAAAGGATTTTAACATGATTTACTATCCATTTGGAAGCTCCTCTATTCCTCTACCTTGAAACTCTAATTTGGATGAGATGATGATGCAAGAGATGCCTGAACCAATGGCTGTGACTTTCTTCACTATGCCAGTATCCCCCTTGAATCCCTAAAAAGTTGGATATTGAATATCGTAAAGCAAATGGTATTTTTACAATGCAATATATTAATTTCTCTCCCGCCTTCATGAAAATATGGTACCAACTCAGAGTTTCATATCTTCTCATGTTATGAAGTATTACAACTTCTCTTGATTCATATTATGAAAGCTAATCTTTGATGGAGCTGCACTCCGACTTGCCTCCTTCCTCGTGAGCTCCAAAGAACTGCTCTTTTAGTTAGAGCAAGTTAAAAGTTCTAGTGAAAGTTCCCTGCACTTTTGGACCAATTTTTTTATCTTTCCTCCAACTTAGAATTAGATTTTGCACTTATATTAGTTCGCCCATGCAGACCCCAACCCTCAAGATACTTTTTGGGGTATATTTGCTACACGTAACTGAACCAAGTTTCCCTTGTGCGAATGTGGGAAATTATATTTTCTCACTAGTGAACCCCATGCACACAACCACTGACCAACCATTACATGGCATTTGATTTAATCTTTACTACCTCTTTAGTGGACCTTATGTTGGTTAGAGTTATATTTGGCCCTTGGAAAGTTTTGAGGTAGGATATTGCTTCTGTGAGTAGGAAATGGGGATTTGATTATTTACTGTACTTATGCACAGCGTTAAGACTTGTTGATGATTATACTTAATTTTGAAGAAATTAGTTTTATATTGCTCTAAACAGAACACAAGGAATGTTGATGGATTGGAACTGATTGTTTTTTCTACTTCTTTAGTTTCTGCATTCCCGTAAGTTTCTTGTTACGTTGGCCTGCAGGGATCATTCAAATTTCGTAAACTGCGTCCGGTTTTCTCCAGATGGGAGCAAATTTATTAGTGTAGGCTCTGATAAGAAGGGTATAATATATGATGCCAAAACTGGAGACATAATTGGGGAGTTGTCTTCCGAGGATGGCCACAAAGGCAGCATATATGCAATTAGTTGGAATCCTAACAGTAAACAGGTAAGCCTAACATTTTGGCACATACATCCACACACACAATGGAAGAGTTTGCTGAAATTCTTATGCTCCCACAAGGGAAAAATACCATATTAATTTTAAATTTAATTTATTTTGTCCACTGTACCATTGCTTATTATTGATGTCGTTTGCTAGGTACATGCAGGACATCGTCTCAAACTTAATATGGAACTTTTTTTGGCATACGAAATTTGTTTCATTGCTTTACATTTCTTCTCTACGCAGTAACACTACGATTTTGTGGGTGGATTGTTCATAAAAAGCTTCAGATACTTTGGATATTCTAATTTATGAATAAAAGTATCAGGGCATATATGGGAGATTCTGAATTGAACACTCAAGTTTACAAATCCCTCATTTATACAAACTGAAAACTCATGCTTCTCTGATAGGCTTATCCCTGACATTCTCAGGATTGCTTGGTTTAGGTTGATATTGAATAGAAAAACCAGGGCAATCATAAGAAGTTACATAATAAAATTGAGCTAATCTCCAAGCATTCCACTTCATCTTCTAGAGAACACAAATGGAATCCTTTATGGAAGCCTTGGAAGGATGAAAACCAATTTGCTTCCCCTTTGTTTTTCTGTATGCGTATGGGCTGGGTGGGGTTTGGTTGTTGTCTCATTAAATTGCTTCATGAGATTTACAGTAATGGCTTCAGGTTCTTATAGGTTGTTTTAAGATATGAAAAGCCATATAGGCTCCAATGCAAGAACTTAGAAACTTACGATTATTATGCATAACTTGCACATGGTAAGGTTTGAATTTTAATTTGCCAATTCTGTTTTGGGTAAATGAGTCTATCTGATGGATATTTGTCAATGGCGTTGCCAATCTTATTCTGCTCTTGCAATTGTAGTTTGTTAATACTTAATAGAAATAGGACAATCAACTTAAAACCTGTTATTGGGAATTGTCACATTTATCCAACATTTACTAGTTCTATGGCCCCATACATCACATTGTTTCTCTTTTACTTTCAGGTACTAACAGTGTCTGCAGACAAGTCCGCCAAAATTTGGGAAATATCTGATGATAATATTGGAAAAGTGAAGAAAACATTGCCTTGTCCAGGTTCTGGTGGAGTCGATGACATGTTAGTTGGATGTCTCTGGCAGAATGATCACATTGTTACTGTTTCTCTCGGAGGCACTATATTTTTGTACTCAGCTAGTGATCTTGACAAGGCTCCACTGTCATTATCTGGACACATGAAGAATGTCAGTTCGCTAGCACTGCTGAAAAATGAGCCCAAAGTTATATTATCCAGCAGTTATGATGGCTTAATAGTTAAGTGGCTTCAAGGTATTGGATACTATGGAAAATTAGAAAGGAAGGTGATTTCTCAGATAAAATGTTTAGCGCTGGTCGAAGAAGAAATTGTTTCGTCTGGATTTGACAATAAGGTTAGCAAATAAGCGAAAAAATTCCAACTTAATTACTTTTTACTGCAATGTGATTAAATTCTCTTCAGATGTGGTGTCCACTGTTATTTTTCTTATTCGATAAAGTGCAACGGAAGATCGAACAGCTTCTTTACCAAAATGTTTGATTCCAAGATTGAGTTGAATACCTAATCATCAATTCTAGGAGTTCACAATCAGCCTGGCTGTGAAAGAATTAAGTTCAGCGATCAAATGAAAAACCTAATGTGTGGTGTTGAAAATAAGCTAGGTTAGAGAAAGTTCTAATTTCCTCTTGCAATGACATTTGCTGAAACATGTCGCCCTCTCATGTGCATGTATAGCTCTTGAGTATGTGCTTTTTTTTTTTTTGTTCCTTTTGTATTCTTTTTCAGTAATTAGCTACTACTGCCTCTTTGGTTGATTTATAATCATCTTTCCTTGACCGGCAATTCATTTTTTTATTCCTGATGTATGCCAAGAAAATGAGAATATGCCATAGGTCTTAACACTTTTTTCCTTTTCCATTTGGCAAAGGTTTGGAGGGTTTCTCTGCAAGGAGATCAATGTGGCAATGCCGAGTGCGTCGATATTGGCAATCAGCCAAAGGACTTGAGTCTTGCCCTTCTGTCTCCTGATCTTGCGTTGGTTTCTATTGATACTGGTGTAGTCCTCCTCCGCGGTTCAAAAGTCGTTTCCACCATTGACCTAGGGTTCACTGTCACGGCATCTGCTATAGCACCAAATGGTACTGAAGCTATTGTGGGTGGTCAGGATGGAAAATTGCATGTATATTCTATAACAGGTGATACTCTGAATGAAGAGGCAGTACTTGAAAAACATCGGGGAGCTATCACTGTCATTCGCTATTCTCCAGATGTTTCCATGTTTGCATCAGCAGATGCTAATCGAGAAGCTGTCATCTGGGATTGTGCTTCCCGAGAGGTAGTAAATCACTATAATTGTGCTTCATCTTTTCTGCAATTTTAGGTTTCTAAGTCAAACTATAAAGTTAACATATTATTGCTGCTATGTTGTCAATATAAGCATAATAATTTGTGATGCCTAATTTTAAATAGAATAGCTATGCTAACATTCCAGAGAGATTTCCATTTTTGTGCATTGCTTGTTTAATATAGTAGAAAAATTAAAATGGATAATATTTTCATTTTATTTTTTCCAATAGAAATATTTGCTTGTATGTGAAAGGAACATTGACCAGATGTTTCACCTTTGTGCATTAAGCAGGTTGCAAAAGTTGCCAAACATAATCCATTTAGGTAAAAGATAATACACGAATTTTGATGTCATTGATTTGAGAAATGAAATGAATATATATTAGATAAAGAATTTGGTTTATAAAATATTCTGTACATATTAAACTTTGCTAACACAGGAAAGATTCCATATTTCTCATTAACTTGACTTGTCAGTTTGTTCCTCAGCAGTCTTGCGAAAATGATTATGCCTCCCAACTCCCAACTGTGATACTATACCCGTTGCATTTGCTTTTGAAAATTCTTGTTTGCTTTTAGTATGTCGGTAGTTTGTACTTACCCTGTGGAAGTTCTGGATGTTGTATACTTGTGATAAAGGACTATGTTATGCTAATATCTTAACTAAAATTTGAATAAAGTATCGGGTATGCTATGCACATGCACACAAAGACAAATTATATTGTACTAAGAGAAACCTCCATCAATTCGGAAGACTATTCTGTGATAAAAGTTAAACTAAAGGTAGCAGCCCATCGGTGAAAATCTTCCTCTAGATCTCGTGGATCATAAAAAATGCTTGGTTAACATCCAAAGTGAAATTTCATTAGAAGCAACAAGCTAATTTAATCCTTGTTAATTGTTGTTGAATGATCTTACTGAAAGTGTGCTTCACACATGTGCACAAAGACAAATCAAATTGTACTAAGAGAAACCTCAATCAGATTGGAAGACTATTCTGTGACAAAAGTAAAACTAAAGTTATCAGCACATGGTGAAAATGCTTGTAAACTGTTGTTGCATGGTCTTACTGAAAGCATGCTTCGTTGCTCCAGCGAAAAAGAGCTTTCTTTTGTGAAGTACGAGTCCTTTCTCAAATAGCACTACTGTGTAAATTGCAGTTCCTTGTTCTTAGGCTTTACATTTTTTTCCTTTTTCTTCATTTTCATACTGTTTCCATGTGAATGTTGCATTTCCTGTATTAACTTGAAAACATAGAAATTTAGCAGACAGTGGAATTTGTCATTTGCCACCCTTTCCTTGTCTTTTACTTAATTTTTTCCTTGCAACTTTCCTGTCCATCTATCAAAATTCACTTCAAATGTATATTTTTCCAGGTAAAGCTTAAGAATATGTTGTACCACACTGCTCGAATAAACTGCATTGCTTGGTCTCCTGATAGCAGCATGGTTGCCACTGGATCACTTGATACATGCATAATTATATATGAAGTAGACAAGCCGGCATCAAGTCGGATAACTATCAAGGGAGCTCACCTGGGTGAGTCTACGGCTTAGTTTTTACTGATGAACACAGTTTGGTTAGTTCTGGTGAGGACGCTTGTATCCGTTTATGGACTGTAACACCACAGTAACATGGAAAATTTTCGGTTCGCTCTATTTCTGGGAAGGATAGAAAATTCATGAATGCGGCATGTGATTGGCATGAGACATCCTTTCAGGAGCATCCTCTCTGCAATTTTTTATCTCATGCTTTGAGGACTATCCTCTGTGCCTGAAAATTGAAGCAGCTGCTTGTCATGTTATCACAATGCTGGTCTCAAATACATTGGGTGTATGATAATTTTTGTGGCGCATGTGTTATTTATTCCACCGGCTTGAATCGCTCTCATTCTGTTTCTGTTGATGTATTTTTTAGGACAGTTTCCTGGGTAATGTGTATTATTAGCATTTTTTCTGACGTTGGGAAATTGCATGAAGAATTGGAAATTATTGTAGCTCGTCTATTATGTCCTGCTGTAATTAGTTGTGAAGATTGATGTAATGTGTATTATTGACATTTTTTTGGTTTCTTTGTACTCTTTTGGGAAAAAATTAAGGGTAAATTGCATAATACCCCTTTGTTTTGGTGAAATAGCGTGAAACCCCCTGTGTTAATTTTTAGGTGAAAAACCCCTGTGTTATTTAAAATGGGGTAAATTACATCCACCCTCTCTATAGTTTGCCATAATTATCGATACCACCCTATTGTTTCAAAAATTACCAATACCCTCCTACAATTAAAAATAATTATGTAATCAATTGATAATTATAGAAAATATCAATATTACCCTTAGTCGTAATTTACATCCTCGCTCCCTATAGTTTACCATAATTATTGATACCACTTTATTATTTTAAAAATTACCAATACCCCTCTAAAACTAACAGTTCTCTAACATGAGACCTCCTTCCATCATAATTTTATAGTGAATTGCCAAAATTGACCTTGGCATTGTTGGAAATTGAATTTTAGCATTTTTTTAATCTTATTTTAGGGATAAAAATGCTTTTATAGATTAAAATATAAGAATTTTAATATGTTGTGTATGTAAATATTGAGTTTGTACCTTTTTTTAATACCACCCTATAAAATATTGTTTTATATGTAAATATAATTATATAAATGTTTTAATATATATATTAAAAATATAATTAAATTAATCCGCCGTTGTAGGGTAGGGTGTGGCCATGCGCTCCGTCGCCCCCTCACCCATCGTCGCCCAGCAGTGAGGGCGATCGCAGTCACCCTCGACTTCAGGTGTCGGCGTTGGTCATCCCACTGGGGAGGGGGGTAGGTAGGGGCGGGTGGGAGGGAGCAACAGGGGTGGGTGGTCACCCAGAAGTCGAGAGCAACGGCGTCGCCCATTGCACCGTCGCCCTCGCAGCGATGGGCGATGACGATCGCCCTCACTGCTGGCTAGCGCCTTTGCCCAGGGGTGAGGGAGCGACAAAGGGCGTGGCCGCGCCCTCCCCGAAGCCGCTGGTGCTTTTTTTTCTACAAGGAAAACTAATTAATTTAATTATATTTTAATAATATTATATTACATATTAATATAATTATATTTACATATAAAATAATATTTATAAGGTGGTATTAAAAAAAAGTACGAACTCAATATTTACATACATAACACATTAAAATTCTTATATTTTAATCTATATGGCATTTTTATCGTTAAAAAATAAGATAAAAAATACTAAAATTCAATTTTCAACAATGGCAAGGTCAATTTTGGCAACTCACTACAAAGTTCTGATGGAAGGTGATCTCATGTTAGACAGTTGTTAGTTTTGGGGTATTGATAATTTTTGAAACAATAGGATGGTATCGGTAATTATGACACTATAGGGAGGGTGGATGTAACTTATCGCTAAGGGTAATATTGGCATTTTTTACAATTATCAATTGATTACATAATTATTTTTAATCTTATGGGGGTATTTGTAATTTTTAAAATAGGGTGGTATCAGTAATTATAACAAACTATAGGGAGGGTTGATGTAATTTACCCTTTAAAATACAGCAAAAAACCCCTCCATTAGAAACTAACCGAGAGTGGTTGACACTTGCTATTTTGCAAGTGGGCTTCATTTTTTGCCTTTTTTAAGCTTACTTTAGTGTACAAATGTCCATATTGCCCCTCTTTTTGACATGTAAATATATTTGAATAAAATTAATATATTAATAATTAATTAATATATATTATAAAAAAGTATTTAAAATATAATTATATTATTTGTAAATATATTAATTCATTATCAAATACCTAGAAAAGTATACAAAATTTTTAACGATTAATTTTTTGTAAATTAGGAAAGCACCATACAAAAATAAATATACTAGGATCCACATTTTAAATTTAACAATTTATATAAATAGAAATATCAATCAATTATAAAATTATATATTATTAGTAAATTAAATTATTACTTAATGAAAGTATATTAAAATAAATTATGTTTGTTCTTAAATATTTAATTAAACATAAAAATATTATATGAATTTTTTAAATTATATTATTTAATATATATAATTATGTAAATTAAAACTATCGTTATAAATTAATTTTTTAATTTTTAAAAAGTTATATTTTACTAATTTAAAAATAAATAAATAAAAAAACCTCCTTCGCGCCTCACGTCGCCTCCCCTTGCCGCCGCCGGCTACCCACACTTCCCGCCCATCGACCTGGACCTGGGCGATGGCAGCGGCCAAGTGAAGTGGGCGACCTCGCTTTGAATCTAGGTGGCGATCGCCCCCTTTTCCATGGGCGACGACCTTTTACGCTGGGAGACGACGATGTCACCCAAATACCTAGACGTGTCACCACCAGCAGAGGTAGCGGTGACGCATCGCTGCCTATAGGGGTAGCAGCGTCGAGTGCCGCTGCAACTGTTCCCTTTGGTGGGGCGAGCTCGCCCATCACCCGCACTATGAGTGAGCAACGGCAACATCGCCCAGTGTTCTTGGCGGCGGCCATCGCCGCCTGGAAGTTCAAATATATATATTATAATATATATTATGTTATATATATTCTATATGTATATTATATATATAAATGAAAAAAATATTTAAATTACTTAAAATCTGGACTATTCATTTTTTATAATTGAATATTAATGATTGATATAAAAAGGGTATAACGGGCAATTCAACAAAAAAATAACGCCGTTAGGGTTTTCCTAACGGAGGGGGAGAGTATGCAATATTTTGAAAAACACAGATGGTGTTTTGCTTATTTTTTAACACATAATTTTTAGCTAAAATTTTTAAAATAACGGAGGATTTTATGCAATTTACCCAAAAATTTATATGGTCTCGTTGGTTACAGATAATATCAAATAGTTAATTTTCAACTAGGTTTCTTTTATTTTGACAATTGTCATGTTATACAACCTTATTGATTCAAAATGGGGTAAATTACAGCGGATTTTTTTTAAATTTGTCATAATTACAAATACTTTCTTATTATTTGAAAATTCATAAATACCTTATGAAATTATCATAGTGTTTTGATTCATTTTCTGATTGTTTTGTTGTGTTTTGTGGAGATCGAGAGAGAAAAAAAGATAAACAATTATGTGTTAGGGATATGTGTGTGTTTGGATTTATTTTTGGAGATAATTTAAAATAAGTATTGTGTGTTTGATGTTGTGCTTTGAGAAACAAAAACTACTGTTCATTGTCAAATCATATCTTTCTTTTTTTATATATTTTATAAGGTTGTATGTTTAATGTTATGTTTTGAGAAACAAAAATTATGGTTCATTGTCAAATTATGTCTTTTTGTATATATTTATATATATGTATGTGTGTAGATATGTGTATGTATTTATACTAAAACAGTTAAAAACACCCAAATTATATGTTTTTGTATGATGACAAACATTGAGTATGTTTTGCTTCGTCCCGAAATTAAATTGAAAAATGAAACAAACATAGTGTATGTGTTGTCCGCAACTTTGAATGAATTTAAAAAAAAAAAAAAATTGGATGAAGTCTTGGGCAGTGTCATCCTATAATGCATGGACATGGACACGGCAACACGAAAAATGTGGAAAAATTAGGATATGACATTGACACAGCTATATATATATATTATATATTTTTATTACACATATTCTTAATATTCGTAATTTCTCAAAAAATAAAAAATGCAATATAAACAATATCAAGATAAAATATAAAATAGGCATGTCGTATATCTATATTTTTAACCAAATATGGCTTAAAAATACACATAACCAGTTTATTTTAAAAAGTATGAATGAAAAATATTTAATATTCAATTTAATTAAACCATCTTGACCATTTCCCAAATTTTTGGTAATTTCTTCTCAAAACTTTTAGTTGAGATGTGTGAGTTAATTCTTTTATTTTTAATCAGTCAAAATTATTTAAGACAAAATAGCCCAAAATTTTTTGAAAATATATATAAAAAAAAATGTGTCGAAAACATGTCGGACACGACTCCAAAAAGTGTCGGACACACATGTCCTTTTTTCTTAAAAAAATTTTCGGACACAGGATCCAAGTGTCCGACACATGTCCGTGGAGCGTCGGTGTCCGACATTACATCGGGTAATTTTTTGCAGTGTCCGTGTATTATATGTGTCATCATACTAATATATTCATTTTATTTTAATTATTATAATATTAAAATAATTAAATCAAATATATTTGAGCGATATGTTCTTTAATATGATATGTTTATTATTTTGTTTGATGGCTGTTGTGTAGGAGAATCAGCTATTCAAGCGTGAAGGAGCTCTCCAATTGGCAGCGTATCCGGCGGGAACCTTTCAACGCGACTAAACTTCAAACTAATTTCGCGCGCATGAAGACCAAATCACATCTCCCCAGTCACAGACCAAAGCGGTCAGTCCTTCTGTGTACGTGGCTACATATGGTTCGTCCTTCCCGAATTCGCACCACAGGCACGTTACGCAGTACCTCGTCTATTGATATAGATACTCCCCTCCTCCTACGTTCTACTTTCTTTCCCGCCATTTTCTCTCATTCCCCAGCCCCTCAACTCTTCAGCTCAAAATACTGAAACCCCCCTGCCCGAATAATAATCAAACGATTTGTGACAAAAAAAATCAGGAAATGGGCATCAATAATCTTCTGAAATTCATGAAGCCCTATGTTGAACCCGTCCACATCAAGAAATATGCTTGGAGACGTGTAAGGATGTAGTAATGGGCTGTTGTATCTTAATTTCTCGTTGTTGATTCTGGGTTTCTATCCTAGTATGACGCACTTCTATGCCGCATTTTTCATCAGTTTCTCAGTTTTGGCTTGTGATGCAGGTGGGAATTGATGCATATTCATGGCTGCATAAAGGAGGTTGTTTATCCAATATGTTCTCCTTTTTTTCCTTATTCTCTGATCTTTTGCGATTGAAGGGGTTGATTATGTTGTTTTCTTTTTCTTTCGGTGGTCGAATGAATCAATGAAATCGAGAATTTTTTGCAGCCTATTCGTGTAGTATGGAGCTATGCTTGGATTCGGAAGGGATAAGAAATACCAGTTCTTAAAGTATTTTATGCATAGAATTAATATGCTTCGACACTATAAGATTACTCCTGTAGTTGTTTTTGATGGTGGAACATCCCATGTAAGGCCAATACTGAAGATGAGAGGAACAGGCATGTAAAATGAATTTGTCTATTGTTGCACCATTTTCAAAACCTTTTATATCTTCTACTGGGCTTAAGGAAGTCTTTTCTCTTTCTAATTGATGTTCATTCAGGAGACGAAAGGCTAATCGAGACATGGCAATGGAAAAGCTGAACGATGGCGATGCTAATACAGCCTCTGAGCTTTTCCAGGTATGATTTTGTTTCTTGTTTTGTTTTGTTGCATTTGATTAGCCTTCTTGACATGAAGTTTGATATTTTATCATACAGTCTGTTTTGGTGGGAGAAATAATATGCAGCAAAGTTCATATTTCAGTTTATTGATTATTTTAATAGTGTAAAATAATGCAGCAATATCATCATTTTGTGAGGAGTGGGTATTAATATTTTCTTGCTTCTATTGAAAATTTGATAGTTCCGTAAAATCCTTTTTCTTCTTTTATCTGGAAGACCCTCCTTGTTTCCTGATATGTTTCATCTGCAGCATCTTGACATGCTGAATCAGTGTATACCCATAAATTTTCTTTCATTTCCTAATGCATCTTAGCGTTCTTCTATTACACCTACCTTCTGTACCAGGGACATGTTATTCATGTGTCTTTAGCTAACAAACCATAGCAATAGTAATCCTTACTGATATCTGTGAATTTTGTGTAGAGAGCTGTGAGTGTCACCCCACTGATGGCACATCGACTGATCCAGGTAATGGCCATTGATTTCGTTTCATATGTGCTTTTATATTGTTGTGAAAAGCTTGATATAAATGCTTGTATTCAGAGTCTAGCATCCATTGAAATAACAGGTGCACATAAAGTTTTAGGATCCAACTATGTAATGGATATTGTCAATACTTATTAAGTTCCACTGCTTCTTGTTCAAGCATGACCAATTGCTACCATTAATTGCTTAATTTTCAGATTTTGAGATCAGAAAATATTGAGTTTGTGGTAGCTCCATACGAGGCAGATGCACAGTTGGCATATCTTGCAGGTCTTGAGGCTGAAGAAGGCGGAGTTGTCGCAGTCATTTCAGGGATAGCGATTTACTAGCATATGGTTGCCCTGCTGTAAGAAACTGTTTTAAACTCTGATGAAGATGGTCGGGATTTGAACTCTGTGTTCATTATCTGAACGTTTCTTCTATGATCTACACAGATAGTCTTTAAGATGGATCGCTATGGCAATGGTGAAGAGATAATGCTGAACAAGGTTTTTAATGCTGATGGTCATGTACCATCCTTCAAAAATTTTGACAGAGAATTATTTACAGGTGATGTACCCTGCTCCATCCCATATATTTCACAGAATTTCACCTACTTTCAGAGTTCAATACCTACCAAAAATTTGCATCACTCTCAAGGCAACTTTTTTCTGAGAGCAACAAATTTTCAAAGCATGATAATTCTTGTAGAAATTAATAATGTGTCTGATTTCTTGTCAAAAATTATGTTTGAAATAGGAACTAACCTTTCAAAATTTTCAGGTATGTGTGTCATGGCGGGCTGTGATTTTCTTCCATCTGTACCTGGCATTGGAATTGCAAAAGCTTACAATTTGGTTGCCAAGTATCGCAATTTAGCCCGTGTAAGAACAATCTTCAATCAAGTAAAAGCCAAACTAGTTTATGATGTTTCTTAAATATCACAACGTGAAAATATCTTTTCTTGAAATCTTTATGTTCTTTTCTTTTTTGATTGAAAACTCTTGGTGCAAATAGTTCTAGAACTCTTGCAAGACTAACATTTGATTTTTCAGAAAGAAAACCTGTAATCAGAATTCTATAACTATCAAGCTAATTCACATGGATTACAAGCCCACTTCATTTTCGTGGTTCACTAAGGAGTGAAGCGAGAAACGTCCCGGAGGTGGCATCATTTAGTGTCATCATGAACGAAGTAACATTCATTATTACTTCATAAATGATCTGTAGCTATTTTCATGTTTCTGAATCTCATTGCACCATTATGTAAAGCAGCATTCTTTAGCTGATAATTATTGTCTGTATGGTTATGTGGTGAACTGAGTGCTGTTGACAAAACAAATCGACATAAATTCACAAGATTAACACCTGCTGTTTAATTTGAAATGCAGTTAATATATTCTGAATTGTGGGTACTATCTTAACTAAATAAATTTAAACTTCAAAGAGAAGTATTAATGTTCAAACAGTAATATACATTCTGCAATGTAGATTGTTTTTTTCACGATAGCAAGTCATTCTGCTACAGAATTGGATCAGACTTGATATGTGAAAAATGGCTTGTATAAAACAAAATCTTACTATTATCTGCTTACCCAAAGTCCATAATATTGTCACTAGATATTGTTGAAGAAAATGACCAAGTCTCTACAATTTTGGCAAAAGCTGACACTACTAAAAATTAAGTTGACACTACTGAATGTCAGATACTGCTAGGCTGCTATGGATCTTATAGCCTTACTTATCTTACGGTACTCTTAACAAAGTTTCTCACATTATTCTGTAGATTATACTCAAGTTATTCTCTACTATGCATGTCTCTTTATTTTCTGAAGCTTGAAAACTGCATTAGATTCCCAGCCACAGCTCAGAAGTTTGGTGTATTTCACAGGCTCTTTCAGTTTTAAAGTTTGAGAAAGGAAAAATAATGCCTGAAGATTACGACACAGCTTTCAAAGAAGCACTTGCAGTCTTCCAACACGCCGAGTGTATGTATCACTAAAGTATTGCAGACACACAAAGTCTTCATTTCTTTTTTGTTATTTCGGAGCATGTATCACCTGCATCTTCGTTCACATCTTGGGCCAGGTATGATATAGTTTCAAAGCAGCTGAAACCCCTTAAACCTCTTCCAGCAGAGCTTTTGCATTGTCAAAACGAAGAGCTTGATTTCTTGGGGCCGTATCCTTTCCGCTTCTTATTATCTTCAGTAATATCTCTCGTTCGTTGGTAATTGAACTGATGCAGTTCTTACATCAAATATCACACTTTAACCAATGACATAAGAGCATTTGCAAATTCACGTGATTTCGAGTCTTTACTTCACATATTTCGTGAAGTGCCAGTCATTTGTTAAAAGCCCTTCAGTTGCTGTGTATTTTTATAGAGTTGAGTACCTTAGCAAATATTTACTGGTAGAGAAAGTCCTTTTTCTTTCTCCCTCCTTTCTCCTTCACTGCAGTTAGAGATTTATCGCCTTCTTAGTAATTGCAATTGCGGAAGGAAATCTAGATCCCTGTACAATGCAGGCTTTTGATTACTTCCCTCAACCTGGACATGATTCTGCCAACAGACTCTTGAGACAAGAAGAACCCACGGAATCAACGGAAGAGGGATGCTTTACTACACTTTCTTTCCACAAAACACACAGAAAAAGAATTAGAGGTTAGTCTTGTAGCCATCTTTGCCACTTGGTTTATATTTTTAGGCGTACAATTTAAATGATGTGCACTTTTTAATTCTCTTCAAGAAATTTTCTTAGTTGTAATGTATATTTCAAACTTGAAATTTTAGCTGAATTACAACCATAATTTGCCCTGGAAACTCACAGGGGATACACCACTGGATTCAGTGACCAACAGTTTGGAGGAAAGGAAAGCCAAAGGAAATCACACAGGAAGTGCTACACATGCAAGTGAAGCTTTAGCACTGGAAAAGTTGGCCTTCCCTTTGAGAGAAGAGGTCTCCGAAGGAAACCAGGATGTCTCTCTTGGATGTCCCTTAAACATTCCTAATAACAACCCCTTTAAGAAATGGAAACAAAATGAAGTGCAACTGAATCAGACAGTTCCTGTTGATGAACAAGCTTCTGAAGTGACTGATATTGAAAACTCAGTGACCTCATGCATGACTCCTGTGTCACAAGAAAGTGTGGATTCTAAACCTGCCAAGTCTGTTTACCCAAAGAACAGAAGAAAAAGTGAAAAATCATTGAAACAAATCGTTGCAACCATGTGGAATCTAAGAAAAGTAGTATATTGAACTTCTTCTCTCGAGTATGATTCTTGTTAAATTTAAGGAGCAAGGCCTTTTTGCCCTGCCAACGGAACCTTATTTGTTCTCCAATTGTTGATAACTCTGCAGATATATTGAACCATTTTTATGTTGATTATTAGCCTAAGGCAGCTGAAGCATATCTCCCATCCTCAGCCAAAATCATGTTTGATTACAAATATGTGCATTGATTTGGTTTACAATTTCGTGGGCTCCATGGAGCAATGTAAAGTGAGTAGGAATCCTCCTGCATGCATATAGAGCGATAGTTAACTATCACAAGAAAGCTCACCATATTTGTTGCAGAAACATTTTTACCTGTACTGGAATAAAGGGTTCAGTGAGGGCCGATTGCGTTTAGTTGCAGTTCAAGCTCTGCCATCCTCACTTGCAGCTCGAATGATGTAGCTCAGTGTTTTAAGTTAAGGATAAAGCATATTCTCAGTATTACATTTTCTTCTCTTTCTTGCCTTTCATACACCTTTATAAGTTGTTGACTAGTGACTTAGTTATGTGATGTAGATCGTGTTAAGTTAGTGCCCAGTGTGCCAACTAGCTCGTAAGATATAAGCTAGGAAGCACTTTGTAATGCCCTTGTAGTAAACTTTTTTTCTGTATCATGTCATAAAAGGGCAATATCTTTTTTTGGTACTGTTAAAAAATGTCATTTTCATTTTTTGTATCATAATTGTTGCGGGTTCGGGTTTTGATACCATTGAATTCAAAAATAAGGTTTTTTTTACCCAACTTAACGGCCGTTACCTCTTATTTCTTTATTTGACTTTGACTAGTTTTGACTTCAAATGCTATGTTTAATGGTACCAAAAAAAAAAAAAAACGTATTTTTTTGGTACTATTAAAAGAAAAAAATATATTTTGACCAATATTAATACAAGCTATAAGAACTTTTTTTATCTTTTTCAAAAGTGAAAATATTAGGAAACTTTCATTTTAATATATATAATAAAATAGCTCTCTCAAATTACAATTATTTGTATTTCATATATTTTTTAAAATTATTTTTTTATTATTTTTAAATTAAATTATTATTTGATCTAAAAATATATTAATATTTGAGCACAAACTATGAAAGTAAACTTTATTTTAAGAAACGTATTAGATAAATTTCATTTTATTAAATAATAAATTAATTTTTACATTAAAATTATTTTCATTCGAGAAATCATAGAAATAAAAGTAAAATTTATTCTTACTTTTTCCGGTCATTATTAAATAATTTTTAGAATAAATAATAATTTAATTTTAAAAATAAATAAAATATGCTAGAATTTATCTAAGATAAATATAATTATAAATTATAAACTATTTTGTTGTTTATATTAAAATAAAATTTCTTTTCTTTTAATTTTTAAAAATTAAAATTTTATTTCTTATAATTTATGGTCAAATTTTAATAAATTTTTTCAAACAAAATAAAAATTCAATTTAAAAAAATTAATAGTTGCTACAGTTTATCTCGAATGTAAATAATTTTAATTTAAAAATTAATTTATTATTTAATAATAAGAAAGTTTATCTAATACTTTCACACAAATTTACTTTTTATAGTTTGTGATCAAACATTAATATATTTTTAAACTAAATAATAATTTAATTTCAAAAATAGTAAAAAAATCTAAAATACAAATAATTATAATTTTAGAGCTATTTTATTAAATATATTAGAATAAATTTTTTCTAATATTTTTATGTTTTTAAAAAATAAAAAAATCTTATAATTTGTGATTAAGTTGGTCAAAATATTTTTTTTTCTTTAATGGTACAAAAAAAAACACATTTTTTTGTTTTCTTGGTACCATTAAACATGGCTTGAAGTCAAAATCAGTCAAAGTCACGTGAAGTCAAAGACTTATTTTTTTATTTAATGGTACCAAAACCCAAACCCACAACAACTATGGTACCAAAAATGAAATGACTTTTTTTAATGGTACCACAAAAGAATTTTGCCCTGTCATAAAATTATCATGGAATTCTTCATTCAATATTTGTCTATTTAACTATATGCACAAAGAATGAAGTGCCTAGGTGTTACGAGTTTTTGACGCAATGGAATTTTACACCCACAGTGCGGCCTAGTTTCACACAATCTAGTTGGCTTTTCCCTCATACACTCTCACTCATGTATGAAATTTGAGAAGTAAAGACAAAATCACTCACAAAAGCATGCAAGATAGCCAGAAATTTGCACAATTCAAGCAACATAACGAGTTACGGTCTAAGCCAACCCTATATTTTATTTCCAGCAATCAAAATACAAGGACCCTCAAGCTTGCACATAATAAATCACGTCCACTACCTTATGAAAAAGCGTACAAGCTTGACAAAGCAAATAAAGTACAACATGCTTGTAGTCGATATCCCCTAATTGCTAGGAAATTGCTTACAATAGACCCACTATTCTAGAACATGTTTGCAACCCCTTCTGCCATGTGCAGCAATTCTTGTCCCCCAATTGTGTGTTACATTCCTTGCACACAATTGCTTGTTTGCCTAAGGTGCAGCCAATTGCCAAGACTTATTCGCTGTCGGCAGTCTTCAAGCCCAATTAATCATGTGCGCACGTTGTTAGGGCCATTCGCACGTGTCGTCTTCCAACCTTCTGAGAAAACACATACATTGAAATTGTATGAGTGGTTGATGGCTTAGTTTGAATGATTATACAGTGAAAGTGTAACGTGGAAATGCATTGAAATATTCCATTTGTTGAATATGTGTTGTTAGTGTTTATAGATGAATATATGTTGAGATGTGATTTTACGTGACTAATTGCTTATAAGAACGGTGATATGTAGAATTAGGGAGTGATGAAAATTAAATATAATTACGATATGAATACCCCTTGATGTTATTGGATAACATGTGTGGCAAATGAAATAAAAAGTGTTATGATGTTATATGAAAAGAGTTATGTTGCGAAATGAGATTGATGAACCTGTGTGACATGTCACGGGATTCATTTAAACATTATGTAATGAATGATGGGGTTGAGTTGGTGGAAAAAATATATTATATCACATTTTAATTGGTTATTGTTATGAATTGACTACATACGAAATAAAGTTGTTCATTTTGTCTTTCTTGAAACTCTACTTGATGTATGTGTATTGGTGAAGCTGGTTATTTACTTATTGAGTTGCAAATTCATTATTCTACTAATATTTTTCAGGTATTAATATTTACTCATCGAGATCTAGTCCCAAATCTTACATTTTAGTCAGGTCGAGTCAATATGTAGTTCTTTCTCACCATCAATAAAAATAAACATCACCTTTGGGTTGTATAAATATGATAAAAATGAGAATGGCATGCGAATTAATTATAACAGTTCTATTTTATGGTATTTGATAGAGATATGTAAAATATTGTGGATGAGATGATAAATTTGCTATTGGTGATCATAGGTTCGTGTGTATATATATTCCACAGGGACTGGATTATGAGCATATTTACATGTATAAATATGATTTATTTTAAGTGTGATATTTATAAGAGATAATATATAATGCCGTTATAGGGTGCTACAATAGGAGTGGCTGATTTTAGAGTCACAACAATTCGTAAAAAACTTGACCACGTCTCTCTCATACACTCTCTACATTCTATCAACCACTCTTTGAATAGTTCAAGAAGTTTGAGAAATCTACACCTCTTCCATAAGTCCTAGGAATCGTTTCGAACTTCTAACCTTTGAAACCTTTAGGAAGTTTGAAGAACGAACTTTTTTTGGTGTGGACGCAAAAAGGAAGTACACAAGTGCTTCTGCATGGACGAAGGTAAAGAACGTCTATGGAATGCTAAGGATGGGCAACAAAGGGTGGATGTATGAGAAATGGTAGGCACACCCAGGGATAGATTTTGGGAACAATGAGCGGCCGACTTGCAAGGTTTGGAAGGAAAGACTGGTGATTCAGAGGGTTCTTGAAAACATTATACCATGTCCAACAACCTAATTGTTAGGAAAAAGGTAAATCTTCTTTTCTTCAATGATTGACTTGTCTTATTTATGCTCGAATGCCATGGCGGTAGGATTTGATCTCGAATATTTAAATTTATATTATTGCTTTTCACTGCATCAAATAACATCCAAGACATATACTTCATTATATAATGGTAACTTAGGAAGATAAATTGCACATAAGGCTTAGTTTGTGTTGAAATAAAATGTGGCCCATGACCCGTTGGTAGGCTCATGTCCCGTTGGTAGGCTCATGTCTCCGGCCCAAACCCAATTGCCTTTGGATGGCCCAAGTTCTACTATCAGGTTCGACCCACTAATGCTCCTACCCGGTCCACCACCCATACCTGTCTACCCGACCCGCTACCTTGTCTTATCCCAAATGGGTTGCCCTAATCCTCATTCTTCCCTTCTCTTCTCATGCGCCGTTTCTCTTCTCTTCTTCAACTTCTTGGGTTCTGCCCCTTAGAGTTTCCGATGACTTCGGAACTCCCCTTGGCCGCCTTCTTCTCTCACCATCTTCATTTCTTCCTACACTATAAAACCATGGTTTTTTCTTTGTCGTAAGTAGTAGTGAAAAAGGTTTTCTTCTTCTCTCTTCTCAAAGCCGAAAACAGTGTTTTCTTTGTGAGCTTGTAATCTGTGTGGTGGTGTGATCCTTGGTGGGTCGAAACCTTCGTGGTTATCTGTGTGGTATACTTGAGCAACTGGTCTTTTGGGTGCCAGCCTTTTGTGGCCGTGAGACCCCATTCTCCGTATCTAGGCTCCCTGAGCCTTTCATTCCGACACACACTGTTTAGTTAGTTTGTTATTTATCAATATTTTGTATCACTTAGATATCTAATATGTATTTGTTTATCTCTGTAATATTCTTAGTGGTGGGTTTGAAAACTCAATAATCTTTGTAATAGTTGAGTTAGGTTTCAGTTCGAATAAGCCACTGGAGGGGCCGATCCCTTTCAGAAAGCTTGGTAGCGGTAAGATCTTTCTTAAACCCCTCCATTTTAATTTCTAGAATATCATATGCGGTCATATTTTCTATCTGCTTGGTGCTGGTTATTATCTGTTATTTTTTCTTTCCAAGTGCGAATTTTTTCGGATATTAGCAGTGCCATAAATCTGACTGTGTGTCTATTCTTTTTCTGCGAAAGCATAATTTTTTCTCTATACACTTTTTCGTTTGCTTTGTGCAAAAACTGGTGCTATTTTCTATTCTGTTGAGCAAAAATTTGTTGAGAAAATAAACAAAAGGGTTTTTTGTTTGATTTCATGCATTAAATTTTTTAAAGGAAAAATGTTAAAATATTAGATTTGTTGGTTTTTTTCGTGAATCTTTGAATCCTTTTTTTTTTTTTTTGTGCACTGAAGTTCTCTTGCATTAAAATCTCTTGGTACAAAATTTCTTTTAAGTTGCTAAGATTAAAAAATAATTATAATTTGTGAATATATATTTTTTTTATCTATTTTTAGTGGAATTTTTCCTAATGCTTTGTGTGCTTTTGTATTATTTTGACTTTGATAATCGTGAAAGTGTTCTCGCTAAAATTACTTAATTTGGCTTCGTGCAAAAATTGTGTTGTGTGCATATAGTATTGATATCCTTACTTAGTACCAAAAGCCTTTAACGCTGCTTATTATTTTTTATGAGTTTTGCTTGGTGCAATATTTCTCGCCATAATTGCTTCGTGAAGTATTTTTCTGTTAAGATTACAGATAACATCCTTGTAAGTACATTATCTTGTGTTTAATTTGCATCTGTCGTTGTTTGTTAACCCCCCGTGACCCAAAAACCTTACTATTTCCTCACCTGGCCGGATCCCTTGAGATCGTCGGGTATCTGGATTGAGGCATAGTTAAGGACCCCTGGTGTTCTTAGTCTCTGTTAAATATTTTGTTAATACTCTGATTATTGCCTATATCTTTGTGAATGGCTGGTTATATCATACAATCGTTTGATGGAAAATCTGATTTTTCTATATGGCAACAAAAGATGAAAGGGATTTTAATTCAACAAAAAGTTTTCAAAGCTATTGATGGTAAGTATCCTCAAAATGTTTCTGAAGAAAAGCTTTTAGAAAATGATGAATATGCCTATTCTTCTATTATTCTAAATTTGTCAGATACAATTTTAAGAAAAGTGGGTAAGCAAAATTCTTCAAAGGAACTTTGGGAAAAACTTGAAGAGTTATATACAAAAACATCTTTGCCTAGCAAACTTTTTTGCTTGAAAAAGTTTTTTCGATATAAGCTTGATTTGTCAAAAAACATTGAAGAAAATCTAATGATTTCACTAATTTGATTCAAGATATAAAACTCACAGGAGACAAGAATATTGATGACTATACTCCAAAGTTCTGTTAAATGCTACCCAGAAGCAATATAGTGACGTTAAAGCAACTATCAAATATGGTAGAGATAATGTGAGTCTAGATACTGTTAAACCGGTTTAAAAAGTAAGGAAGTGGATCTAAAAACAACTCAAACCAGTCAGTCAGAATGAAGTTAATTTTGTAAGAGGAAGGACTAAAAATCAAAATAGTATTTACAATAATAGAAGACATAGTAAAGATTGAGAAATAGTCATAGCGAGTCTGAATCTAGTGATATGGATGAGTCTAGTGATAGGAATAATAAATTTAGAGAAATATGATGTTACAATTGTGGAAAAAAAGGGACATTATATTAAAAATTGTAAAGAGCAAAAAAGAGACTATAATAATAAAAATGATTCTGATAATTTTTGTAGAGAAGTTTATTAATACTACTTTGAATTTTTGCTTAGTGCATTTCCGTTGATTGCTTAGTGTTTATAATGCTTAGTGCAAAAATTGGCTTGGCTTTGTGCTAGTAATAGGCTTTGTGCTAAATTTGTTGTGATTTCGCTTAGTGCACAAGTGCTATGTGTTTTGTTGAGCCTTAGTGGCTAGTTGTGCCTTGGTGACCTGATGAGCCTAGGTGGCTGGTGTGCCTTGGTGGCAATGAGTTGCTTAGTGCTGCATTTGTTGCTAACCCTATTGTTTTTGCAGGTACTATGGCTATGATGACTACCTAGATCCGATTTTGAGCCAGTTTCCTTTTTTGGTCCTGGTCCAAGGGGGAATGTTGAAATAAAATGTGGCCCATGACCCGTTGGTAAGCTCATATCTCCAGCCCAAACCCAATTGCCTTTGGATGGCCCAAGTTCTACTATCAGGTTCGACACACTAATGCTCCTACCCGGTCCACCACCCATACCCGTATACCCAATCCGCTACCTTGTCTTATCCCAAATGGGTTGCCCTAATCCTCATTCTTCCCTTCTCTTCTCATGCGCCGTTTCTCTTCTCTTCTCTTCTTCAACTTCTTGGGTTCTGCCCCTTGGAGTTTCCGATGACTTCGGAACTCCCCTTGGCCGCCTTCTTCTCTCACCGTCTTCATTTCTTCTTACACTATAAAACCACGATTTTTTCTTTGTCGTAGTAGTAGTGAAAAAGGTTTTCTTCTTCTCTCTTCTCAAAGCCGAAAACTGAGTTTCCTTTGTGAGCTTGTAATCTGTATGGTGGTGTGATCCTTGGTGGGCCGAAACCTTCGTGGTTACCTGTGTGGTATACTTGAGCAACTGGTCTTTTGGGTGCCAGCCTTCTTGTGGCCGTGAGACCCCATTCTCCGTATCTAGGCTCCCTGAGCCTTTCATTCCGACACACACTGTTTAGTTAGTTTGTTATTTATCAAATATTTCTATCATTTAGATATCTAAATCTGTATTTTTTTCTTTGTAATATTTTAGTGATGGGTTTGAAAACTCAATGATCTTTGTAATAGTTGAGTTAGGTTTTAAGAAGCCACTGGAGGGGTCGATCCCTTACAATTTGATTGTTGCTTTATTTTATATAACTCTTAAATTAGGAAACTAAGTCGACATAATTTTTTTTTCTTCTCAAATATCTTTTACCTTTTATTGTTATAAAGTTTATATTTTACTAGTAATTTTTTAATTGCTTAAATTAAATTAAATTTTCTTACACACTTATGTTAATCACCTGTAATTACTTAAAATAAGTATTAAATTATCGCTATAATTGCATACATATCGAGTTTGCTAGTAGAAATATAAAAAAATAAACGTAGTTAATAATGCATTTTACAATAACTTTAATATGTTATATTGTACAAATATATTTGAAAGTAGAAAAAACTCTCAGTCGAGGTATATCACTTGAGTTCAAGCACCAACTTCCATTTGTCTTTGAAAGGGACAATTATGATTTTGGTCTCTATATTTAACCACTTATTCAGTTTTGATTTCAAATTTTCGATATTAGTCGTCAAACTGATACTGTTTTAACAGTTTTGGTCTCTACCGTTAGACTTGATGGAGAAATGTCATGTGATGTGCACGTAAGACAAAAATGATAGAGAAAAATGGGAAGAATTACGATTTTGGTCTATAAACTTAACCACTTATTCAGTTTTAGTTCTAAAACTATCGGGCTGATAATATTAATCTAATCTATTTTTTTTAAAACTTGTGTTTCATTCTCTCATTTTTTTTCTATTATTCCCCAAAGTAACCCTAACTCAATTTTCTAAATTCACTAAATTAAACCAATTTTTCTCATTTTTTTTTCAAAATCCATTTGAATTATTTGAGTTTTTAAGACCGAATCTCCGAAGTAACCTTCGAACACTAATTATGATTTGGACAAGTATGGTTTTTTCTATCTGAATTGCAAGGAGTCCATAATGTCAAAAATAAAAGCTCAAGTCCACAATTGCAGAAAAATGAAGACTAGGCTTTTAAGGAATTTTTAAAATGAAAATATTTTTTCCACAATTATCTTTCAAGTAAACCTTCAAGTTTGAACAAAAATGGTGGAAATAGATGTTTTTAACTAATTTCATGAAGCATCCAAGCTCCAAAATGAAAAAAAGGATTTTTATTTTTTCCCCCCTCTGATACTGCCTACGCAAGTTCTAATAGAATATCTAACGATAGAGACTGAAATTGTCCAAAAAAATATCAATTTAAAAATTAATAATATGAAGCTAAAAGATTTAGAAATCAAAACTGAATAAATAGTTAAATATAAGCACCAAAATCAAAACTCTCCCTATTTGAAACAATTCGAATTTGGATCGAACCTTTTTACTGAGCGGCAGAGACTCATATTGCACACAGCGCGTGAAGAGTTACTTCTCGTTTAAGGCTTATTACCAAGATTTCAAAACTCAATCAGGCGTAAAAGTCATCTCGTCACAAATTTAAGCCCAAGAATTCGAATCTATTTCCACCATTTGAGCGCGTCGACTCGCCCCAGGAAAGTTCCACGACGCGTTGATCAACTCTTTCACAATCTGGAATGAGCAACCCTCGCACCCTGCCTTCCTTCCTGGCTGATTAGATCCCACTTCATTTTACTCCAAATTCATCCTCTTGCAGAGGAATTATGGCTAGGGTTTATGATAATTGGGAGAGGCTGGTGAAGGCAGTGCTTCGGAGCGAGCAGAGGGGTGGCCACCAGCGGACCCCCAGCGGAATTGCCGGCGCCGTTCCCGATTCTCTTCAGAGGACCACCAACATCAATGCAATTTTGCAGGCTGCCGATGAGATTCAATCAGAGGACCCTAATGTTGCAAGAATATGTAAGTGAAAGCACAGTGGGTGTTAGTAAAAAGTTTCTTTGTGTGTATTTGTATTCTTATGATTGATGTTTATGTATCCTGTACCTAAAACAATCGATTTGTTTTAGTGTATTCTGCTAAGGGGAGGGAGCATAGGATCGCAAATGAGTTTTAACGTTAGTAGTATGTGAGACATGATATTGTACTTGAAACCTATTATTTCCTGGCTGAGAATTTGATCAATTGTCTTGAGGATGAGAAAGCCAAAAAAAAAAAAAAAAAAAAAAAAAAAGAAAGGAAAAAGAAAAAGAAAATAATATTTTCCGTTGCAGTAGAGACTACACTATGTATGAGTTCATTTCATTGTTATATTTGGTTATATAGAGAAAATACCCTCGGGTTATGCGAAAATGAAATTGTGTTTGGATGAGCAAGTTGGAGGGTTTGACCAATTTTTGTTAATATGTAGTTTTGAATTTTTATTCGAGAAACTATCTTTGGTTACTTGTTATTAAATGCTGATCTTAAATTTCAAATTAAGAACACAATTTTTGTTTCCTTGTTAATTAAATCTGAAATAATCACGTTTTCTAAGTGAGGTGCATTGTTTTGAAAATTAGGGTGTAGGCTTTTGGAATGGGGAATGAAAATTAGCGTGTAGTTTGAAAATAGGGTTGCTCTCTGCAAATGTTTTAAGCAAAGTTCCTTGAAAATATTCCAAACTAACACATTCATTTTGGGAAAGAATCCTAATTTAGTCTCTAAACAGCCACAAAACTTTCAGAATGCATGTCAAGAGCAGCTTTCGATCTGCCATGATATTCATATCGTAGTGGGAGTGTTTTGATGAACAGATGAAGAATTTATATCTGTGGTAGAACTTGTAGCCAAGGTGGATGCTAGCAGTAGTTCTGGAGGTGTTGTCTCTCATGTTGCTTTATGTATTCTATGGGGTATATTTGAAGACATTTCCTCAACTTAATCTGGCTGTTTTTGAAGGCTGGCTGTGATGTATTAACACTGGTAGTGGTAATTTTTGGCATTCTCGTTGAAGATATGGTGCACTAGTAGAACTTTTGAAATCATTGCTAGTTATATGTTGGATGTGATTGTATCCTTGCATTCTTTAGTTGCTAGTTATATGTTGGATGTGATAGCATCCTTGCACTCTTTAAAGACTATGAACTGTGTCATGTGGATGGAGGGCTCCGCATCTCTAAAAGCTTAGCGTTGTTTGGTTTTGTTTTCAAAGGCACATTTTCGAGTCTATACTATTTCAAATTGTCAGATCATGTTTGGTTGGGCTTTTTTTTTTTGTGGATTGAACAAACTTCAAAATCCATTCTATCATTTCTTTTCATGCCCAAAAAAAAAAAAAAAAAAAAGATGCTATTATAAAAATACATGTCTTTTGCGCAGGTACAAAACATCATAATCCTTATATCTTGTCTTTTCGTATAAAAGCTGTCTCAATACATCCTAATCCGAACATATTTTCATTCTATCATGTCTTTTCGTAAGAATACCCATCTCAGGACATTCTGATCCAAAAATATTTTCGTTTCTCTCAATAAAACCCAATGTAAAACCAGCCACTCACTTAGCATATTGAAAATTGAGAATGGAGTCAAAAACAAACCAGTCCAAAATTTCAATTCTTGTAATCAGTTCTTTATTTTTATCCACGTTTTGTTGTTACTTCATTCCATTTCTTCAAAGTGGTTAAACTGATCAGATATGGTTTTGAGGTTCTATATGTTTTAACAGTCTCTGGCAGCTGAATTTACTTGTTGATTTGAATATCGTAACTATCATTGATTCAACAGTTTTAAGTTTAATCCTTGTCTTCTTGGTATTTTTTTGGTTCAAGTGTGCGAGCAGGCATATACCATGGCCCAGAATTTGGATCCTAACAGTGATGGTAGAGGTGTTCTTCAATTTAAGACAGGTTTAATGTCTGTGATCAAGGTACAGTAACAGTTACCATTTGCTTATGTATTTTATTGGCTAGCTGAAGTAAGCTTACATATGCTGGGGAAATCTCACAGGAACTAATGGATTCCAAATATTTGATTAGAACATAAAGTAACTTCCAATTCCATTGACATTTGTGATATTCCATTTTAAAATAGAGAATTCCATTTATACCATACATGGGCTTCTTTGATCTCATAGATAGATACTTTCTTAATGGCGGTTTCTTTGGATGCTTATTCTTGTTTTAATGATTCGATGGTTCTGTTTTAAGTAGAAGTCTTTCAACATGGAATTTCACTGTCTGCTGCAGCAAAAGCTAGCCAAAAAGGATGGTGGCAGAATAGATCGTAATCGTGATATTGAGCGATTGTGGGAATTTTATCATCAATACAAAAGGCAGCACAGGTGGATGACATCCAGAGAGAGGAACAGAAATGGCGTGAAGCCGGCAATTTTAGTAGTAATATTGGAGAGTGGGTCTTCTATGCCAATTTGTTGTGTTTTTTTTTACCATTTGTCCTTGCGAATGCTACTTTGATCTACATGTGAAATATTTATTCACGTGTATCAGTGAAATATGATGTTCAAATTAACAAAACTTGGGTTCGTGCTTTGTGCATATACAGCCAATAATGTATTGGTGGCTTTTCCAGTATTACATATGGCATTTGCATGGATCAAGTATTTGGTGTTTTTATGTGCAGGAAGCGAATAGAACATATTTTTTTAGCAGGGCTTTACATATGGTACTAAATAACCATATCCTAGTGTTAAAACATTATTATTTGTTATGTAGTTCAATATTTTACTGATGCTCTATCCTCTGTAATTAGAATTTTAAGTATATGTAGTCTCATGCTGTCTAATTTGCACTGGCACCCTTTTTATCTTACAAATTGGTTACTCTAGGATATACTAATTGCTCTCTTTCCCTCTTGCCATCTGTTCTGTCCTTCCTGGAGAAAAAAGAAAAAGAGAAAACAAGAATAACCTTTCTCTCTTAGTTTGTTTGTACGCATTTTTATTATTACCCATATAACCTTTGTGACAAAACAAATTATTTTCTGTTTCTACGTGATCTGTTTGTTAGTAATTATTTTGCATGTCTTCTTGCAGTTTATTTTAGAATGTTGATCCTAGTGAAATAGTTTATTGTGCCTGATAACAAGCTGACTTTTTACTTGTGCTTCTCTTCCTCTTTTAGCTTGCAACTTAGATTCTCAGAAATGAAAAAGGTATTTGCTACACTGAGGGCTTTGGTTGAGGTGATGGAGGCACTTAGTAAAGATGCAGCTCCAGATGGAGTAGGAAGGCTCATTACGGAGGAGGTATTGCCTGTCTTCTTCCCATATTCTTAGTTCATATAATAATGAAATATATTGTTACCAATGTTTCACTGGTAATCAGTCATGATTCTCTTTTCCTCCATTTATGTTAGTTGCCGATTTGTTGACACCATGAACTCTTCTGAATGAAGCATGCCAGGGAAAACTAGTCCATTTGGCTGATTTTGTTGTTTGTTGTTACAGTTAAGAAGGATTAAAAAGTCCGATGCAACTATATCGGCTGAACTCATCCCGTATAACATTGTCCCTCTGGAAGCACCATCATTAACAAATGCTATTGGATATTTTCCAGAAGTAAGCTGATATGGATCATATATATGTACACATACATATACATGTCCCTTGTCTTATTTTGCCAACTTTTCTAGATGTTGCCGGAGCATCCATAACCTTTGTAGTTTGATCTTTTTCTCTAGGTAGACGTACCATTTTGTCATATTTTATTATTTTATAGGATGATCTTGTTTCTCCGCGAAGGTGTACTATTGATATCTGAGGCTCTAAGCTTGCCCATCTTTAAGATCATAATCTGTTGGTGATGGCTATGCTGGCTTTTCAGTTTTACTTTATATTTTTGTTCTTGCCTGGAAAATCATCCATTGGTTGAGGCTGACCTTAAATTAAGTGTTCTTCAGCTCTTATCAACACTGTTTACCTTATAATCTGTGCAGGTCAGGGGGGCAATATCAGCGATAAGATACAATGAGCAGTTTCCTCGGCTTCCAGCTGATTTTGAGATTTCTGGACAGCGGGATTTGGACATGTTTGATCTTTTGGAATATGTATTTGGCTTTCAGGTTCTTGTTCTTCAACCTTCTCTCTTTGAGTAAAATTGTCTAGGTGGATGTGGAGAATTCCTTTCTTTCTAAGTTCTATGAAGTTTAAAAGTTTGGTTGTAGGTTCTATTAACTCTTTGCTATTTGATGGACAAAAGGACAAAAGGGAAAGAGTATAGAGTGTGGTTATCATTTGTTTCTGAATGAATTGCTAGTAGTTTAATCATCTGGAAAGTTTTCTAAATGAATGTTGCTTGTGTGATGTGCACAAGTTGACTAATATATTTGATGGGCTTTAATGGTTTTCATGATTCTTGATTTACAATCTTTCTTTGACTGATGTAAGTCTTTGAACCTTGCCTATTACAGAAAGACAATATAAGAAACCAACGTGAGCATCTGATTCTTGCTTTAGCCAATGCACAGTCCCGACTTGGTATCCCAGCTGATGCTGATCCAGTGAGTTGCACGATTAGGTTTTACTTGTTGGACTTGGAGACAGTCGTAGGTATAGGACTGTAGTAGTCTGTTACAGCTAATTGTTTTTCAATATATTCTGTTGCAGAAGCTAGATGAACGAGCTGTAAGAGATGTCTTCTTGAAGGTCCTGGATAATTACATTAAGTGGTGTAGGTACCTGCGGATACGCCTCGTGTGGAATAGGTTATTTCTTCAACATCCTGCTATCTTTTAGTTGACAAATAACCAACTAACTTCTTTGTTTCTTCGATATCCTGCTATCTTTTCGTTGACAAATAACCAACTTCTTTTCAATTTGTTCCTTTAGTTTGGAAGCCATTAACAAGGACAGGAAGCTTTTCCTAGTTTCCCTGTACTTCTGCATATGGGCGAAGCCGCAAACGCCCGCTTCCTTCCTGAATGCATCTGCTATATATTTCACCACGTATGTGTTTAATATATCTGTGTGTTCATATCTTTTTGAAGTGTTCTTTTATAATTTCTCTTTTAGTTGGAGAACATAATGAAGTATTTCCTTCTTCTGTGTTGGTTCCGTTGTCAAACTATTTGCCTTTTCCGTCGATGACCTATCTGCTCAACTCATTGCTGTTTCTATTTTTTCACTTGTTATGCAGATGAAATAGACTTGCTTATTACATGAAGTTACTGATGCACTTTCTGTATTTTACTTAGGCTAGACTTCTTATAAAATTAGTTTAAGTATCTAGAACATTTTTGGATGGAATGTTACATTTTTTAATTTCATCTCCATATTTGTTCGCATGGCTTGTCTAGATGGCAAGGGAATTAGACGCAATCCTGGATCACGGGGAGGCAACTCATGCTACAAGTTGTATAAGTGAAAATGGTTCTGTGTCCTTTCTGGAGCAAATCATTTGTCCCATATATAAGATCTTGGCAGAGGTGAGTACATTTGTTGCATGCTTGCTCGTGACAGTTGTGTCTCACCTGGCTTCCTTAACAGGTGAGACATAATGTGCACTGTATTAAAATACCTGATGGAATTATTTTCTTGGGTTTGTAATATGATAGTCTGCTGTCTATGCTCTTGTAAAATGCATAGAAATTTTCCACTAAACATCTTAGGAT
Organism: Sesamum angolense; assembly: GCA_034509725.1. Taxonomy (NCBI): domain Eukaryota; kingdom Viridiplantae; phylum Streptophyta; class Magnoliopsida; order Lamiales; family Pedaliaceae; genus Sesamum; species Sesamum angolense. The sequence goes on from JACGWL010000009.1 coordinate 11,484,601, forward strand.
AATGCAATATTACCTGCTTAACAACTATAAATGGTTTCTTTTGAAAATTCTGGATGCAAATTTAACCCTCAAGATGCCTGTCTTTCTCCTTGTTTGGGTATCTCTGTTTATCTGCAGGAAGCTAGCAAAAATAATAATGGGAAAGCGGCACACTCAGGATGGCGGAACTACGATGACTTTAATGAATATTTCTGGTATGTTTTTCATTTCAATTTTTTCTAACAGATGCTTTGGTATTTCTTTTTATCTCAGATATCACATCACTTGCAGGTCACCTGCTTGCTTTGAGTTGAGTTGGCCTATGAAGAAAGATTCTTCATTTCTGTTGAAGCCTAAAAAAGGAAAACGGGTTGGTCTTGGTTATCATTTATCCTATTTATTTATATCTCCTTTGTTTGCATATAATTAAAATGACTATATTGTCTGTATTTGGTCTGTATATTCACTTTCATTTGTTGTTTGTTCTCAACAACAGACGGGCAAAAGCTCATTTGTTGAGCATCGAACTTTCCTTCACCTGTATCGGAGTTTTCATCGTCTGTGGATCTTTTTGATTGTAATGTTTCAGGTAAAGGTTTCAACTCTGTCAAATGTCATATGCTCCACAGTGCAGTCTATTTCTTATTTGGCTATCATTGCTTTGTGGTTGACAGGCTCTTGCTATTGTGGCTTTCAACAATGGAAAACTTAACCTTAAGACATTTAAAAGAGTGCTTAGCGTTGGCCCAACATTTGCTGTCATGAATTTTTTAGAGAGTAAGCCATCACATTATCTGATGTTATTCTGTCCTCGCTGCCCCAACTTACTAATCTCGTACTTCAGTAGTTTGCCTTACCTTCTTGTTTTCTTCATGGGCCTTATTGCTTGTAATATAGGTTGTTTAGATGTGCTACTAACTTTTGGGGCCTATACTACTGCCCGAGGCATGGCTATATCAAGGCTTGTTATCAGATTCTTTTGGTGGGGCTTGGGCTCCGCGTTTGTGCTTTACGTCTACCTGTAAGAGTATACTCTCATATTAATACTTGGGTTGTTTCAATCCTTATACTAGTTGCTTATGTAATACCATGTTTTCAGGAACTTTTGGATGAAATGAATACAAACGCCTCAGATTCAGTTTATTTCCGGATTTATGTCCTAGTATTGGGTGTATATGCTGGTTCCCGTATGTTTCTTGCACTACTGCTCAAGTTCCCTTCATGTCACAGGATCTCAGAAATGTCTGATCATCCATTTTTCCAATTTTTCAAGTGGATCTATGAGGTATTTGCTCGTGTATTGGCACATGTCCAGTATTGAGTTTTAGGAAATTTCTCTATCTAGTCTCAGAAAACCAATGAAGGAAAAGGATACAGAATAGTAGGGTAAAAGTATAGAATGGAACAGTGATATTGGCATCTTTTTTTTGCATTGCCTATGTCTTTATAATCAAGCTGACCCTAAATGATCAAACTATCACCTTCCTGCTTGAGGTTTTTAAGTATATGTTGATGGCTCCAATGCTTTCTATTTTTGAATGGGTCTTTTTTCCATGATTCAACAATCATGAGTTTCTTTTTTGTCCAACAAATAAGGATTGTATTTTGCACTCTTCTTTTGTAAACTTAACAAGGTTCAGAGCCTTTTGGTGTAAAAACAAGAAATTTGTTATGCTGAATTGGACTCCAAAATGATAAAAGAAATATTCAAATCACCTTTTATTACATGATTATCTGTACCATTAAATCTTGTGATAACTTACAGGAACGCTATTTTGTTGGTCGTGGACTTGTTGAAAGGACTTCTGACTATATAAGGTTTGCTTCTATTTTTCTTGAAATTGTCTCGTTTTTTCTCCTTTGACACCTCCATGTGGGTTTCTAACCTATAACTGAAATCTCATTTTTTCCATCATTGTGCTCAATAAAACTTTTAGTTATTCAGGCATCTGTGTTTTCCTATGTGTTCACTGCCATTATTTGTAAGCCAATCCACGGCGAGGAAACTGGTGGTTATGCTTTTGTACAAAAGCATACTGCTTCACTTCATTACCTTTATGTACATTAGAATCTATGCCAGTGAAGTTATATGCTTCAAAGTAAGGATTGGGCTTATCATGGTGGTGACATGCTATGGCCGTGGTTTGTGTTTATAATTCACCATATTATTACTGTGGTGATTATTCTTTCTGCCTGTGCAGCTACGTGTTTTACTGGGTGGTGATCTTTGCTTGCAAATTCACTTTTGCTTATTTTCTTCAGGCAAGTCATGATATTGTGCTGTTGAAATATTTATTACTATTAGAATGTGCATTATTTTTTGTCTTGTCTGACTCAGTTGAGGTATTTTGTAATGGCAGATTAAGCCACTAGTTGAGCCAACTAGGATTATCATAAAGCTACCGCAGCTTCGGTATTCATGGCATGATTTGATATCAAAGAGTATGTTCTTCTTTTCTCAGTTAGCCTTTCCCCTTGCTTGATGGTATTAAGATCTACAGGGTTGCTTTAGTGAGAAATTAAATGCTTTCTTTGGTATTCTGTCGTGTGTTACTAGGAGGGCTTAAGTGTCCCGTTCTGACCTCCAAAATAAATTGCACTTGATATTATGTTCCTTGTAAAGAACCAAATGTATTGTGGGCTTAAAAGATCTTGGTTGGGATTTTAGAGTTTTCACTTTCATTGTTATGGTATCCACCTGAGTTGCTGGTTGGCTGAGATGTCCTTGATCAAAATTTCTTCTACAGAAAATCAGCAATGATAGTTATAGCATTTTGTTAACGTGAAACTAAAATGGCTGGTCTAGATTATAAAGCATAGAAAATTCATCAGCTGACTTCTTGTTTCCCATAAGTTGTGAAAGAAATACACCCATAAGCTACTTAATTTGTTAGTTGTGGGAAACTTAGTATTCCCTAGTACTTTGTTTTTTTGCAGTTCAGTTGTTAACCGTGCTCTTGTCAGCAGTCCTTGTTCCAGTCCCCTTCATTTTGGCTATCCATGGTGTATCACAGTTTTAGTTTCAATTTCTAGTGCACAAACAACTGGAAAAATGTTTATTACCCTTTTTGGGTTTCCTTGAGTTAGAAAATTTTGATTCAAAGGATCCGTTAGGTCTGTGACCACCAAAAGGTTGGCTGATGGTCAATCCTGGCAATGAAATTATTCCATTAGTGCTTGAAGATTCTATAATTTGAACCAGTCCAGCTGTTTACTTTCATGGCTAGGTAAGTTTTTAGACTGATTTTTTCTGCTGTTTTTCTCGTACAAATTGATTTTGGACAGAAGATCGGAACTCTCTTTGCTTGAACTTGATTTCCCTGTGGGTTCTTACATACAAACGACATAATCTCTCTAGGAGTGAAATATTTGTCTTTAAGATCTTGTGGTGGAATTCAATATTACAGGTGGAGTTATTTTTCGTGGATTGAACGTTTGGACTAGAACCTGATGCTGTCTTATTTTATTTTGTCACAGATAATAATAATGCATTGACTATAGCTAGTCTCTGGGCACCGGTTGTGGCTGTGAGTATTTCCATTTCTTTTTTTCATGCATATGCAGTTGTAGTGGTCATTCTAATGCTTTGTAAAATAAACTATGTGGCATGTATATATTACCGTACACCAGACGAGGAAAAGTTTACTTGCTACTCATTTCTACCAGGAAAAAAACCAATTGCTTCACGATATGGAAACCAACGCATAGAGTAGGGTTACGAAGAATGGAGCTTGTTAATTTTTTTCTGGCTCGAGCCTCAGATTGCTTTAAAACTTCTGTGCTCAAACTCTTGAACTTTCATCATGCTTCACTCCAGGTCCCATTGCCAAGAGTTGCAGTATAAAATGGCGAGCACATTACCAAACACCTTATAAGAATCTTACAAATGGAAAGAAAGACTAATCAACATATACTAATGGTTATCTCATTCCCTGTAGCATATTATCAGAATGAAATATTATAAGTGTATAATAATAGGTATCTCATTCCTGGTCAGGCTAAATGATTGTGATGTTGTGCTTTAAGCTTCAATTGGAAGCAAATTCACTGAAATAATATTCTCGCAGCTGCCACAATCTTTAATAAGCTTCCCAGACTACCCACCTAATCTATTTCCTATTTTGGATAACAAAGACTTTGCTACGTTAATGAGAACATCACCACACATCATATCTTCTCATCAATCTTATTGTTATCATCATAAGTACAGTCTTGATCCCCTTTCATGCGAACATTTCTTATCAACAATTTTTCCGGTTTCTACTATTGTTCTTTCTACTGCAGACATACATACTTGTAATAATGATTGTTGACCTACCAATTTGATTTGAAGGAGCTAGTGTAGCATTATTCGATTATGCTCCAATGACCATATAATGGTTTCTTGAACTGTTCCATTGCGTACTGATGTCATGTAGCCCTGGCAATTTTCAGCTCCACTGTTGTCTTTGTGCTGCTTTATTTTGATTTGAACCTTTTTTGAACTGAGGTGCGATAACAAACTTTTAACGAGTTGTGAAGCATGAGTGCTTCTTTAATGGATTAATAAAGTCCTCCCATGCTATCCTGCTCTTAGGTAAGGCAATTTGCCAATTGACAGAAGACCTCTGTTATAAAAAAACAAGAGTTGTTGTCTTGTGAAGGTTTCTCAATTTTGAAACATAGTCTGGACATAGTTTGAGGACAGGAATTTTTTTGATAAGCTTGTTTTCTGTTTCCTCTCTATCAAAATTTTAGACTTACCCCTTACAGTAAGTTGATTTGAATTTCCTGATGTACTTCTTTTCGACACCATGTCCACTAAATTCATCTTTTCACTTTCAGATCCTTCTTTAAATCAATGATTCTCTCTAGTGTGGTTAATTATTTGTAGAAACCCAGCGCATGAATTTTTAATCTAGGAACCCTCATCTCACCTTCACTCTCTTATCTGTCACGCACACAAGACAGTACCCCAATTATGATAGAAATCTCAATTTCCCTTTGTCTGTTGGCGTTATTTGGACTATCCAGTTGCATAGTTAGAAAGTGGCGGTGGGATTCTGCGCCTTTTCTTGTCCGTCAAAGGCGGTAGTTCTTATTTGTCCTATTTTTTTGTGTTTTTTCCTTGAAAATTTAGTAAATGGTTGATTACTCTACTTTGATACAATTTATTGTTATCATGTCATAACTAAAGTTTCTTGCTATCAATATAAGACAATTTCCTAAATAAATAAAGTTGTGAGTTTTCTTGCTATAATATTTGTAATAATTTGCTTGCTTCTTTAAACTTTGGGTTAAAAGATAAAATTCCTATATTTGAACATGTTGATCTTGGTAAAATTACTAATGGTGTAAAATATGATTTGTTTGTATGCAAATATGCTATGATGAACCATGGGGCCTTTGACAACTATGACCAGTGGCACAAGGTGCTGGGTGAAGGCTTTCGCTTGCCTGCTTGACTGTTCTTCCTCTTTATTTTATGTGGAGGAAAAACTCCTGTGGTTGCAATGGCCTCCACCTTCCTTTTGTGTTGCAAGTTTCTTGAGTATTCCAAGGTTGTTGCCAACAAGCATAATGGTCTATTAGGAATTCAGTCTATAATTCAACTAGCTAAATAAAAATCAAGCAGTATGTTCAGTGCTGTGCATCTCAACTTAGATACCTTTTTACAACTGAAAGACTAGGAATTCAAAAACTTAAACTACTTACTTCTGTTCAAAACATTCTTTGGACTAGATTTCGTGGACCTCACTGGCAGAACCTCAGTTCTGAAGTGTCCTGAATTCCTATTGATAACTAAGTGAGCACTTTTCTTTATTCTGCCGCAACGAATAGGCCGTGCTGTCTATTATGTTTGGGTATAACTAAGATGACCATATCTCTTAGTCGCCTAGTGCTGTGATGTAAGATTTATATTTCTGCAACTCCTGTAGCATTTGAGATTTATTGCTAGCATTCAGTAATTCATTTCTCTAACAATTCCAAATTTTTCCTTGTCCGGGGATGTTACTCTATATGCCTATTGTCTATATTTCAGGCTTTCATTTATGATATATGTGGTCATGTGTTATATTTTAATTTGGATATGCATTTCTTCCCCATGACCATTTGATCTACAGATTTATCTTATGGATATTCACATCTGGTATACTCTGTTATCTGCAATTTATGGCGCCGTGATGGGAGCAAGGGCTCGATTAGGCGAGGTATTGACCTTAGTCTTTGCCGTCTAGATATTATGTGTTTAGTGAATGTGCTGTAGATATATATTTGTAGTTACTGGTCTTCATACTTGTATATTGTAATGATCAACATGCAGATTCGATCAGTTGAAATGGTGCATAAGCGTTTTGAGAGTTTTCCAGAGGCTTTTGTGAAGAATCTTGTGTCTCCACAGATCAAAAAGTAAATATAAGAAACATCCTTTTTAAAAAGACCGTAATTGGTAAAACCTGTTTTGTATGACCTTCTCAATTGACGTTTTAATAATTGTATTTCTAGGATCCCATTTGAAGCACAAGCATCTGAGGTCAGTTTGTCTGGAACAGTTTACTTTTTCTTTTATTAAAGTTAGCTTGCATTTGGTACTGAATTTGATTGTAGATACCTATATTTGTGCCAACTGGTTCATCTCCCCACATTAGGTGGCATTTTGGTTTCTTTCGTTCGTGAGTTTTATAAGCGCATGAAATTTGATTTGGTTATTTTAAGTGAATTTGTGTGCTTTGACTTGCCAGCAAAAGAATGAATGACCTCCCCTTTTCTGTGTCAATCAATTATAGATGGCAAAAGACAAAGTCCTTGCTTTAACTGGCTGGAGAAAGATTGAATAATTTTCCCTTCAGGACCAAATCATATACTGAAGGGATCTTCACATGCTTATTAAATTTAAATCAAGAGTGCAAGCATTTCTGTTCTGCTCTTATTGAAATTTGCATTGTCTCATCATGCAAATATTTGAATGCAAGATTTTAGATCAGTATTATAAATATATAATTATGTGAGCAATGACGTGCAAGTGCTTATAGAATTCCTATCTATTTTGTCTATCCTTAATTTCATTTGGTAGAAACTCCGTTTTCGTGATACTAAATTATGTGACTCTTTTCTTTATCGGCCAATATGGTGCACGCGCAATAATTATCAGCGAGTGGACACAAATGTATTTTCTCTAAAGATAATTTTGGTTAAAAACAGAAAAGTATGTTCGGACTTGGCGAACACATCCTTAGTATTGTGCTACCTTGGTTCTGCTTGTAGACAAAAGAGTAAATAAACACGAGTATTACGGAAATGATCTGCGTGATCATAGATAATTGACAAGAAGAATTCTATTTTCTGAAGTCTGAACATGGTGTTAATCCACGTGCCCTGAAATTCATTTTGGCAGTTGAAGCCTTCTTGAGCTGATCTGTTTGAAGAATCAGAAGAATTTGTGCCAAAACAACGGCTTACAAGACATCCTTAACACTATGGAACCATAATTTTGGGTTTATATTATTATGTCTCAAGAATTTGTAGAGTGGATTGATGCGAAACCAATTCCATCTTAAGAGAAATAAAGATTGAAACGATGCTAGATGTGAAATCACTAGGCCATAGACCAAAAATCATTGGATAGGGTTTTTTATGGAAAATGATATATAGGATCTTGAAGGGTTCTAACATATGCCAGCTAATGAACGGTTATGTGGAAACAATAACTTGCAAAAATATAAGAGAATAGATCAGGAACGTTAGAAACCTAGGTATTTGGGTTGAACATCAGGGCATCAATCTAAGAATTGGAATTTCATCACTGTTTCAAGTTGTTTAATATCCAATATCATCAGTGTAGAAAGATAAAATAAAAGAGAGTGCCTATATATTTATTATTGATTATTCCACCTCTATATATAGAGGTGGAATTAAAGATAACTACAACTTAATGGATAACAACCAAAGATACCTATCTAGAATAGATAACAAAAGATAAGCACAAATGATAATGATAAATCCTGAATATTCTAACACTCCCCCTCAAGTTGGACATGGAGATCTTGATTGTAATGTTCAACTTGGACAAAAGAAGTGAAAACTTGGACAGACAGTTGTACGTGTAAAACACCAGTAGAAAGGCACTTAGCCCATAGAAGACAGCCAGTGTAGAAGACAGTCAGTTTTAGGTGCAAAACACCAGTAGAAAGGCACTTAGCCCATAGAAGACAGCCAGTGTAGAAGACAGTCAATTTTAGGTGCAAAACACCAGTAGAAAGGCACTTGGCCCATAGAAGACAACCAATTTTAGGTGCAAGACACCAGCAGAAAGGCACTCGGCATCAACAGGTGGAGTTGTATCGAGGAAGTATAGACCACCACGCAATAAAGACACCCGGAGAGGAAGGTGTGGCAGTGGCAGCTGCAGCCATTTTCATAAAACAAGGGAGAATCAGTCATTTAGGCCATGGGCGGCGGAGTACATCGGTCCAGCGGCGCGAGCGGCGGGGAGTTGGTGACCGAGGCGCTAGAGACCGAGCCGCCTGAGCGCAGACAGATGCGCCGCGGCGGAACAGGCCGCGGAACGAGGCGGCGCAAGCGAAGGCGCCAGAGCGGCGCTCTGACTGCTCGCGGAACAGAGCCGGAGCGGCGCGCGGTTTGGAGCCGAAGGTCAGCGGCTGCGGGTGGGGGTGGGTGGGTGGGTGATTAGGGTTTCACCTAATTAGGGTTGAAAAATAAACCTGCTCTAATACCATGTAGAAAGATAAAATAAAAGAGAGTGCCTATATATTTATTATTGATTATTCCACCTCTATATATAGAGGTGGAATTAAAGATAACTACAACTTAATGGATAACAACCAAAGATACCTATCTAGAATAGATAACAAAAGATAAGCACAAATGATAATGATAAATCCTGAATATTCTAACAATCAGCTGATGAATATCACTCTAATTCCAAATAGAGGATATGACCTGTTATGCATTGAAATCCTTCTGTACAGTGCTGCAGATGTTGAACCTGACGAGACAATTTCAACATCTGTTGATAAAAGAAAATTCCTGCACGGTTCCAACACATCATTGACGTGGTTGGGACCTGTTGCTGCATTATTGGATCTTTACTCTCCCTCCCATTTTTTAAAGGTTTAGGAACTGTGACAAATTAACAAACAATCTAAGATTTCTGAAATCAATTAAAAAGAGTAGTGTTACGCATCTAAATTCAGTCTCTCTTTACCCTCTCAAATATCTTAAGCTAGTAGACTGATGTTTTCCTCTTCCTGATAGCATACTCCAAGAACGACAAACCCAGCATTACTTAAATGTGTTTATTCTGTTTGCATCAATGTCTATGTGAATCTGTAGTCAGTTACCAATTATACAAGTACATGCGTGTTTGTAAATATATATTATATGCATATATCCGTCCTAATATTTTTTTATAATTCTTAATAGGTAAAAGTACATTTTAGAGTTGTGTGCAACATTTCCTATACTTCCATTTTTGCGACTTAATTGTTTTGTGCCTGTTTTTCTGTCCATGCTCAATAAGTCACAACTCCTCAATTGATTCCAATGTTCTGTTTCAACTAGCACTGAACTCTTTTTTATGAAAGATGAACTAATCCTACTATGACTTTAACTTCTGATACTATTAAAAACATTAAAGGACTAATCCTAATTTGCGGAAAGTCTGCTGTTCATGTAACTCTATGACAGTCCGGACTTCAGTACCAAACTACTGGAACCATACAAACTAATACGTATATCTCTTCTATACCTAATTTTATTTATATCTCTTTGCTTCAACTATGGGGATAATTAGACTTACCTCTCTTCTGATATAGACCAATTCTTGCTGTGCTTTTGTAATTTTAAAAAGGGGAAATTGCACTTTTGGTCCTTATGGGCTTTAGCACATTTGGGACAAAAAATGCTACACCCACGATCAAAAGTGCAATTTCCCTGTTTAAAAGCCTTCTCACCGAACTTCTCTTACTGTTAGGTTTTGCATGGAAAACAGATCATGTTGGTACAATTGTAGTGAGTTTTCCTTTTCTGGCTGAAGTCTATCCTCATGTTTTGCTGACAAAAGTCTTAGTAAGATTTGAGACCTGAAGGGCTAGAAATATAATAATTGTGTAAATAAAGGGGAAAAATGGTAATAAGCATTAAGAAAAGAATATAAAAATATAAATCTTTACTAGAAAATTTGGTCCTTTGGAATTGTTGCTACCTATTTGTGTGACAGGACAGTTATTTGAATAAATGGATAATTTTATTATTGTTTAATTCTAGTTCCAGCATAACTCAGTTTATGAATTTGTGTTGGGTTTTTTATTGGAGCAAACATTGTAATCAAAGTCAAAGCTAATTTAATTGGTTGCTGTAATTATTCAAAAGTCAAAGTGGTATTGCTGAGGCTGGGAAAAACATCTTTTGGCCATCTGATTTTAAGAAAATATTCTTGCCTGTGGTGCATCTGCTTCTTCTTGTAACTTATCAGAAGAGAGTGGTTTGATTAAGGATAATGAGTTAACTACTTCGACCATACTTACTTTTGATATGTCAGACTTTGGGCATCATGTGCTGGCCAGCAAATAAAAAGTTAGAGAATGATTGCTACCAATCACATATAAGAATCATGGGTTATGGTGTGCTGTCATTCATATCGTTCCAGCGCTTAGTATATCCGTGTAATTTCTATCTGCAGATGTGACAATGCACTTGAGTTTTTGTATTCTTTCTTTTCCGCTAAACCTTTGGCTGTTTCTTTTGTGAATTGGATATTTGTTTCAGACTTCACATGATAATAACAAGGCCTATGCAGCCATGTTTTCCCCATTCTGGAATGAAATCATCAGAAGCTTGCGTGAAGAAGATTTTATTAGTAATAGGTAAGTGGTTATGGGCATACTTGGTTATGATCATAGTATCAACTTTCTTTTTTTTAAGCTGAACAATTTTTCTGCTCGTGTATACATATATCCTTCAATTCTCATTAAAATTTCAGGGAGATGGACTTACTTTCTATGCCAAGCAACACTGGAAGTCTGAAATTGGTTCAATGGCCACTTTTTCTTCTAAGCAGTAAGGTGGTGCTTTTTTCACTTGTTTGCCTTAGATCTTAACTAGTAACTACCAAAATTTCCAATGGATTTCATTTTTTGTATGCATAGTTCTCAGTAGTCCCATCATTTTTTGCTTTCAGATATTGTTGGCTATTGATTTAGCTTTGGATTGCAAAGACACACAAGCTGATCTTTGGAGTAGAATCTGCAAGGATGAGTACATGGCATATGCTGTGCAGGAGTGTTATTCAAGTATTGAAAAAATTTTGCACTCCCTGGTTGATGGAGAAGGAAGACTTTGGTATAATGTCTTTACTTTCCAGGAGGAACAAATTTTTGTATCTCTCGATTCTTGTAGAAGTAAGGAATATTCTTCTTTTTCTGACTGATGGTTTTTTCTGGTTTCTTTCATGGCAGGGTTGAGAGGATATTTCGTGAGATCAACAGTAGTATTTCAGAAGGTTCGCTTGTCATTACTTTGTCTCTTAAAAAGCTCCAGGTGGTGCTCTCCAGATTTACAGCTTTGACTGGGTTACTGGTATTTTCTTTTCCCTCTGGTCAAATTTATCTCCATTTTATTGCTAGACCTCAGATTTTAATCTGGAAATTGGTGCATTTCCTTCTTCTTTGAGATCTGAAATTTTTTGGTTGAAGAGCATGGACTTCTGAACTGTGCCTACCATTCACCTTCTCCGTCTGCTAGTACTAGAATTGCTACTGCCACTGCCATTACTACCTCCAATGTTATAAATAGTAGTAATCAGAATAGCAATAACAAGTACAGTAGCAAGTAAAAAATACAGATAAAAATGCAAAGTTATAGGAAGATAGAATATTCTATTGTTAACTACGAGTAGGCTATGAGGAGTTGTAACCTTTTATTGTCTGTGCTATATACATCTTGTCTTCAGTAATCTAGTTGGAATACTCAGTGTACATATAATAACTATTTGGGATAATTAGACTCCCTTTCCTGAGGTTTGGTGTAATTACACGTAAATCCTGTGATTTGGAAAATTACATCTAGCATCCATGTTTGCTTCCATCTAACAAATAAGTCCCTCCGTCAGTCAAAATTCATCGAATTTGTTGATATTAACAAAAAAATTAAACAAAAATCTGTATTAACTCCCCATTAACTTATTACTCACTTTTTGAGGGTCAAATAAATCTTTCTAATGACCCAATTACCCTTATACATCTTCATGCATTAGGAGGTATATTTTCACCGTTATAAGGGTAGTTTAGTTCTAAAAATATTGTTTGACCTGCATAATAATATGTCAATCGAGGGTAAATATAAATTTTTATTCATTTTTTTAATTAATTTCAGCAAATTCAATGAATTTTGACTAACGGAGGGACGGACTTAATTGTTAGATGGAAGCAAAATGTCAGGGGTGCTAGATGTAATTTCCCAAACCATCGGGGTCTACGTGTAATTACACCAAACCTCAGGGGGAGTGTGATTATCCTAACTACTTCAGATGTGGTGGAGTTTTAAACACAAAAGAGAACTTGGAATATTTTAAACTTTGTTGGTTACTCTTTCAGAAGAATATGTCCTGTAGATTCATATTGTTTATTGAGGGTTATTAAGCATGTCTTCAATTTTCTTGTGCAAACCTAATTGATGCCACATTTCTTTAATGTTTTCTGCTAAGTAACCTCCTCAACAGGCTGGGAAACACTCATGGTTTGACCGATTTTGCTGCTGCTATGGATTTTTTGGTGTTCCCTTAGTTCCCATTCCATTCTTTTACTGGTTCTGTTTGTTTTTCTCACTCAAAACTACTGATGTGATTCTATGTCAGATTATGTCTAATTTTTGGTAGTCTTTCTAGGTGTGAATTGTTATTGGTTGCTTCAACAAGAATTATATTGTGCTTGGGTTCTCTTTCACTACTACTAGATGATTGTAAAAACAAAAATGTATATAACAAGTTCATTTATGGTTCAAACATTCTCTTGCCTTTTCATTTGTCATTATGCTAACTCCCCTTTATCCTTTTCAGACTCGTGACCCTACTCCTGAACTTGCAAAAGGTGCAGCTAAAGCTGTGTATGATTTTTATGATGTTGTTACACATGAGCTGCTATCATCTGATTTGAGGTAAAACTGAGTGGAAAGATTTCCCACATACTTCATTTAAATTTTCAAATATTTAGTCATATGTATACTTTATTCCTCCAGGGAACAGCTTGATACCTGGCATATATTGTTGAGGGCAAGAAATGAGGGGCGCCTCTTTTCACGGATAGAATGGCCAAAGGACCCTGATATTGTAAGCTTCCTTAATTCTGTTGTACTTCATTTGACTTTTATGCAATGAGGCTGCTATTAACGGCTTTTTTCCGGAACAGAAGGAGCAGGTGAAAAGGTTGCACCTACTTCTGACTGTAAAGGATAGTGCAGCTAATATACCCAAAAATCTTGAAGCAAGAAGAAGATTGGAGTTTTTCACTAATTCATTGTTTATGGACATGCCACCAGCTAAGCCTGTTTGTGAAATGATGCCATTCTGGTATGTTATTCTTTGGCATTATTATTGCTATATTCATACTATTATCATTATTATTATTATTATAATATTATATTTATCTTTGTGTTACTTGATTTTCTGGTTTTGCCCAATAATTCTATCTAACTTTATATTGGCTTGAGATAGTGTCTTCACACCGTACTATAGTGAAACGGTGCTTTATAGCAACTCTGAGTTGCGGGTTGAAAATGAAGATGGCATATCAATTCTTTTCTATCTCCAGAAGATATTTCCAGGTATGTTGCTTGTTTTGTAGGTGGGTGTTCTTGGATTAAACTGTATCTCACGCCTGCTTTCTTTAGTTAATTCTTATGCTAAATATGTCTGCAAGTAAATGATGGAGTGCATACTTGATATATTCCTCCGTTTAACATCACCTTCTAAATGTCCAGAGGATTAGTTCCAAGTGTTGAGCTTTGCTGAAGTTTCTCTTTGTTCTGCTTGGAAAAGTTGTTTATTCTTTGCGGTCTAGACCTTGTTAGATTGTTGCCTACAGGCTTATGTTAGCCTATGAATCAATTGTAGCCTATGAGACCTAAAAAGTACTGCCCTCTAGCCACTGTTCTTGAATTGGAGGGAGAGGACAAGCACTGTGACCTCTTAACGGTCTTCTGCTGTTGCTTTCTGGACCAACTGACTTGTCAAGTCTTGCCAAGAAAATGGTGTCTTCTTTAATGCCTATTGAATTGTATTAACATAGTTTGCTGGAACATAGAGATCCCCAGAGCGGCCTCATTCTTCTTCCATGGGTTCTGCATGTGAAAGCAGTATAGTTTCATTATATTCTTTTGCTGATCAAAGGATAATTACTGAATGCATGACAGCTGTTTTCTTGTTGTACAAATGTCAAGATGTATTTACTTAATTGGCGTGACTTCTCTCATCTGCCAATTAAGAATATTTGTTCTGTCACCATGACAAATGTTACTATGGATATAAAGGCGTCTATAGCTGCCTTTGCCACTTGGCTACACACCGTAGCCTGTGGTTTAGTTTGTGCTCCCTAATAACTCCATAGGTGTATTCTGTAAAATATCTATTTTTGGATGTATTGTGCTTCGGTATACTGAATGACACTGTGCTTGTGGGTTTGCTTTAGAAAATCTGATTCTGGTGATCCCTTTTATCTACATAGCAAAAACGTGATTAAAGTTGAGGATGTTTGTGAGGGAATGGTAATTGGCTAGGTACATGTTTGCTGGATGTAAAATAGTATTTCAGAATGGTTTAGTTAGTGATCATATTAACCACATGACTCCTCATGCTGATTGTAGGCATCGAACTGCTGCTAGATATAACTTATGATGGTAAACTTATACTCATTCTGCAGTAAGATAATGCTGCTCCTCTTCTTAGGTTGACCTCTGATTCTAACCTATGTGTAGGTTGGAAGATTGGTTTATCACATAGTATTGTAGAATGCTCTTACTATCTTTTCCTCCTCTCGAGAATCTATCAGTGTGTCTTAGGCTGCTGTTTGGCATAACATGGTAAAGGGACGATTTGGGTTCATTTCCTTCTCTTGTGAAGGATGCCTCACTTCTATGCACAATTAACCTGAGAAAAGGTTCAATTTGTTCAGTTGCATTTTCGCGTGAATAAATTATAGGCTTTGAGTCTTTGACAGTTAATTCTACTGCAATTTTCAAGCTGGTAACCAATTTATTTTCTCGAAAGTACTTTCTTGTTTTAAAGCATATTATGCAGTTCATCTTTGTCTGATGTCTGCTAACAAATTGAATTTTCGTTATTATTGCATTTACAAAGTTAGTCAAGAACGGAGAACATTCATTATGGAATAGACTTACCATTTCTTTGGATGTTTTTCTACTCAGTCAACTTCTGTCACCACTTAGTTTTCTTAAATTGCTGGGGATGTACATGTACCCAATAATCTTGTTTGCTGATTTTGGATTTCAATACTACGTATAAGTACATATCAACAAAAATTTTCCTTCGTTCCTCATTCTGACTTCCTATGTTGGCTTTGAGTTGCCTCTTTGTTATTCTTCTTTTAAAATTCTTTGAAATGCACATTGGATTAAATAATACAGAATCACTGCCAAATAATTTCTGGGCAGCCAATTGCCATACCAGCTCCTACTTTAGTCCTTTCTGATTCAGCTGCAAAGTAGGAGACTTTTAGCATTTGGAAGGATCTTTTCCTCACTTTTCAGGTTTCCCCTAGAGTCTTAGGCCTTCTTGATTATTTGTGATTACTTAGTTCTCCTAATATTCTTCACCACCTAAATGACCTTGAAACTGTCAAATGATAACTGTGCTAGATTGCCTTTTCTAAATAAACTTTTTAAGTGATCCAAACTATCATATTTTCTTCTGTTTATTTCCCTCTTCTTTAATCATGATTTATTGATAGATTTTTTATTTCTTTTGAATTGGATCCCCCCCACCTTGGAATCAGTAATGATTCAAGGCTTGAATCATTTTCCTTGTTGAATGACCTTTTCACCTAAAATTTTAATATGTTAAAAAGGAGAATAATTTATTGCTTAGCATCCACAATACACCTTCCCATGTCCGTGCCATTCTCTTTTTTTCTTTTTCAAAGATTTAGCGTGGGAAAACTCTTTTTCATAAATGTGGTGATGAGATTAGAACTAGGACTTCTAATTTTGGATGGCTACATATGCCATCTCATCTAAAAAAGGTTAAGTTATTGGAGAGGAGAGTGCTCCAAAATGAGGAAAATGTTAATTTGTTTCTCTAGTACTCAATAATCATTGTATGTGAAAACTGAAAAGATGATCAATCGACAACTTAACTTTTGAAGACTTATATTGGTAAACAATGTATATTGCATTTCGCAAAATGATTAATTGGCATCATAACTCTTTACACCCCCTTTGGCCTAAATTTTAACTGCATTTATTTAATTGTTTTCTCTCAGCCCACTCATAATTCTCTTTTTCTTCTGCTTCTGTATGGTTTGTCCTTGTAGACTTCAATTCTGAGTTGTTACTTTTAATTTGAATTTTAGATGAATGGGAGAACTTTTTGCAACGTATTGGCCATGGTGATGGTGGTGATGCTGAATTTCAAGAAACTTCAACTAATGCTTTGGAACTTCGATTTTGGGCATCTTATAGAGGACAGACTTTAGCTAGAACAGGTCTCATAGAACTCCTTTTATGGCTGGTCCTTACCGTTTTAACTTTCAAGTGGAAAATTAGGGATTCAGATGTTTTTTCCTCTTATGAGTTCTGACAGTTATTACCTTGGGTTTTATGCAGTGCGTGGCATGATGTACTATAGAAGGGCACTCATGCTGCAAAGTTACTTAGAGAGAAGATCTCTAGAAGGTTAATATTCTATCATGGCAAGATCTTTCGGTGTCCTGAAATCACAATAATCCTCAGTTAAATGCCTTCTATTGTGCAGAGGATGTGTCTTATCATACAAGTTTCACAACTCAAGGTTTTGAGTTGTCCCGTGAAGCACGTGCTCAAGCCGATATAAAATTCACTTATGTTGTTTCCTGCCAAATTTATGGCCAACAAAAGCAGCGGAAAGCTCCAGAGGCAGCTGATATTGCTCTGCTGCTACAGAGGTGGGCATTTGATGTTGATTCATATTTAATATTCTCTCTGCTTACGAGGCATGTGTATTATGGTCTTGCTATCTTACTTTTGTGTGTATAGTTTCTTTATTTTCAGTGTTATATCTTGTACTTTCTTCTTTTGTCACTCTGGTAGGAGGGTGTGAAAACATTCTGATATTATGAATGCCTTGGTTGAATTACATTGCTTGGGCTGGGATGTGTAGTTGGTGGATTTCGGTTATGTGCTCATGCTTAGTGAATCTGAATATTGCTCCATGTTTTGCTGGTCTGATAATTTATCCTCAGATTGAGATCAATGATGTTAAAAAGTTGAACTCATTATGGGGACAATTATTGTAGGCTCCATTTGGATTTCATCGGAGGATTTGGAAAAGGAATTTGAAATGACTCCTTATTAAATATTTGAAATCCATCTGAATGCTATAAATATAGGTCAAAGTTAGAACGGAAGGTTTTGAAATCCTTTATAACATAGTATCATTCAAGCAATACAGTGGATTTATTATTATGGATTTGAAACCTTTAGCTATAAAACTGTTAGTTCAAACAGAACAATTATGAAGCATTTTCTTTTGGCATGGAGTGGATGTTGAATGGACATTAATCGTATGTGTAGCACGTTGCTACTGTTTTATTAGGTTTATGAGTAGTCTCTTAGTAACATTTTTCAAAGAAATTGCTTTCTATGAATATTTGATAGCGCTCCATGTTTTCAAACGGAGAAGGAAGAAACAAACTCAAAGCAAAATGAGAACTTGATTTTCAATGAGGGCTTTATCTGCTCATATAGTGGAACTTATAATTAATCACATGATCATTTGTCGGTCTTTGTTAACAATTAGGAATGAGGCACTTCGTGTTGCTTTCATACATGTTGAAGAGAGTGGTGCAGCTGATGGAAAAGTGACGAAGGAGTTTTATTCAAAGCTTGTTAAAGCTGATGAACATGGAAAGGATCAGGTAAGGGATTTGGAAATTCATGCCAAGTCTTGTGGCTGTTGATGGATCTGAAAACTTTGGTATTTTCATTCTTTTATGAATTTGAGTAAATATTGTATTCTGTCGCATGGTAAATAGCAGTTGATTTTATGTTTAGAGTTTTGCAAGTGGATAATATATATTTTGTAGATGACAAATAAGTGCTCCTATGATGCATGGATGCGAATGAAGATACGGATACGATAAAATACTGTTTATAATGCATATACACATACATAAGCAGGTGCACAGAGGCACAGATACACATTTGTGCATATATTTATGTAGAATATACACACACATATGTAATGGAAAATGACATCTACAAGATCACCAATGTCAATAATTTTACTATATTAATTACTTATGTTTTAGCTTCATCCAAATGTTTGTTTGTGTACCATTTTATAAATTTCAAATACAGTAAAAGTGAATTGTGCTACTAAATATTTATGTACAGTTGTGTGTATATACATGTAATACAATTGCAGAACATTACAACATTGGTAAGACAAGTAAAATAGAAGATTATATATTACACTTGATTCATTTGACCAAATAGTCTCATATTAGTTCTTTAACGGGTCAAATTCATACTTTAGTTGAAGAAGTGAATAATATTCTATGGAAGATGAAGAATTAAAAATTATGTGGATTCACAGAACTACAGTGTTATATGGATTGACTTTGTTTTTTTCGTATTTGTATCGTGGAGGCTTCAAGGACAAATTTTTCTAAGAGATGGTTGTCCATGTTGGCGTTATCAAGCAAGCTGTGTTCAAATTTATCAAGCTTGAGCTAAATTATGTACTTGGAACAATGAAAAATTGCTCTCTATTTGGGGCGCTGATTTTTGGTTCGGCACTGCCCACTCTTATTTTAAAAATTAGCTGGAAGCATGAAGCAGACAAACTTAGAAAATAGCATGAGCTTATCACCATGGAAACTTCCACCAAATCATTTCTCATTCTCAACTAGACTAATAATCAAAGCTGTGATTGACTTGATGGTTTTGAATTTTCCTTTTCTTTTTGCTTCCTCATCTTCATGTGTCACATTCTATGGGTTCGTATAGGTTCTAGGGAAGTCCCTGTGGAACATTAAATTCTTTTAAGTTAGTTAAACTTGCATTGCACAAGGAAAATTTAGTTTCCCATGCTTTATAGGATGATTGATTGTGTAAAACCAATTTAATATAAGGTATGTGATCATACCTATAATGCACACAAACCAATGCATCCCACCAACGCATTTTGCTTCACCTTATTAATGCCATTTGCTTTCGAGGCCTGAAGATTAATCCCCTAAAGGTTAAATCTACATGTTGAACATATAAGTGAAATTGTTCCTATGCTAGTACATTGGATTCAATGATTTAATTTATTGGAGCAATCAAACACTTTGAATGATTTTAACTACTTTTCTCTTGAATTTGGTAAACAAAAGTATAGGAAACACAAAAGGGGAGAGGAGGAAGATGAGAGGTAGTAAAAGTTCATGTAACAGAAAGCTTGTGATTTTCAGCCACCATGTGGCCTAGGATAAGCCATATGTCTGGCCTCAGGTCGGTAATAGGTCAAGTATGGATGGATTTGCAAAAACTCAAGACCCAATCCAAGGAGAAATTCTGGACCCAAGACCCGGTAAACCTGGGTTAAAACTTTCAAAATATTTAAATTATCTTTTAAAAAATACTGCCATTTATAAGACAATAATATTATTGAAAGATTAAATCCTTTTTATTAATTTATATCCGCATATTTTGGGCTTTAAATATTGAAACTTTTGAAATATGTTACTTATATATACATTAAAACTATAAGATATTTTATATCATTATTTTAATTTATAGAAGTATTAAATTTATGCATATTCTAGGCTTTAAAATATTGAAACTTTTAAAATATATGTTACTCTTATACATATATTAAATTTTCAAATTATTTTATATCATTATTTTAATATATAAAATAATTAACTTTATGTATCCTATTTAAGTATAAATATAATGTACACATTTTTTCATAAATATATATAAAATATGTAAATACAAACAATATTAAAAGAATTGGGTTTGGATTGAGTCATCGAGTCAGGCTCCAAAACACTAAGACCCAAGAATCGCCCCGGGACCAACTTATGGCTTCAAAACCCCACCCAAATGGCAAGTCCGAGTTTAAGCTGGAGTGCTGGACTTTTTCCTGCCCTAGTCTGGATTAGGAGTCTTTCAATTCGAATTTTAGTGATTCTCTCTGGATAGATACATTGTGTAGATATCTCATATGTTATTTAAGAGCTTTGATTTGGTTAGGTATTTGAAACCTTTAAACTCAAGACGCCTTCCTTTTGACTTTCTATACGTTTGGGCATATGCCATAATTGGGATAGGTTTTAATTGAAAATTGAAGTGTACTTTATTGATTAAGTTTAACTTTATTAATTATGGGATTTCATGTGAAGTAATTAAACATCTAAAATAATTAAAATATAATCATGAATGCAAATTCCTTCTTTATTCATATTGAAATTGGATAAGATTGTTACTGAAGTATATGAAATGGCCAATTTTATTTGGCTTGTTGGGCACTATAACAACATCTGATGTAATTGTACAAGGTGTATCTGCTTCTCTGCTGGATTTTAGGTGGATGCTATAAAATATGGTTCTTTCGTATGTGCAGGAAATATTTTCTATTAAACTTCCCGGAGATCCTAAGCTTGGGGAAGGGAAACCTGAAAATCAAAACCATGCCATAATTTTTACTCGTGGAGAGGCTGTTCAAACAATTGACATGAATCAGGTAAGTTGTATCATTCTTTCTGGAGATTGAGCATTGTGCCTTCATTATGTTATTATATGAATGTTATCTGTAGGTTAGGCAAACTTCAAAGGCAACCACTACTAAACACCCTTCTTGCTTTTGAATGATTCACTGTTGTTAAACTCAGGTCTATAGTATGTTGACCAGACAGGAAATTTCCTGCAAAATAAAGACTTCCTTTGAGGTTTCCGTAACGAAGTTATCAATTGCTCTTATTATGACAAAATGTGGCAATGAATGGAGTATATAGATGAAGTAACAAGAAAATAAATGAGGACATTTGAAGGTTATAATTTTTTGACGAAGGGTAAACAAGATGACGCTGGATGAATTCTGCAAAAAGCCGTCTTTGTGGAAGCTGCATCATTATATTAGGTAGCTGAATAATTTTATCTTAGCCCTGCACTGAGATTTAAGCTGGTTCCTAAGAAAACAAGATAAGCAAAAAAAAAAAAAAAAAAAAAAGGTTGGATCCAAAGAGCTATAGCAATACATAGAACAACTCTGGATTATACCTTCTTATATTAGCTATTGATTGGGAAAGGATGAAAATCATGATCAGAAGGCAAGGCAATAATTTCCTCATAAATTTTAGGGTGAATTACAGCCTCAAAAGCACTGGAGGAGAATAGGTTTCACATCATTATTTGAGCAAGTTTCTTTTAAAGTTTCACTTTTTGGAAATGAGACATAGAATTGGATATTTCAAAGAGAAAATAGAAGTGTTAACTAGGGACAGAGGGTTGTACAAGTCAACTTGAGATATTTTTTCTGCATTGAATGAATTTAGAAGTGTGGAGGACCAGCTATATAATTATTTTGACAATGAAAAGGAAACAAAAATAACCAGATTTCATGATTCCTCACACTCCCCCTCGAGCTGATGAATAAGATATTCTCGTTCTCGGCTTGGATACAATATTATTGTTGAATGACCACCTCATGTAAAAGCATAAGCTGTTAGAAAGGATTATTTAATATCTTCTATCTCTAACACGCCCCTTCATGTGAAGACTTTTTTGTCCAGCCTTGCACGTGAAATTCCTTTTTTCATAAATGGGTACAGTGAAATTTGAACTCGGGACGTCTTGTTGACCTGTCTCTCATACCATCTGAGGAATAGTAAAATTGTGTCTTATTTACAAAGAACATGGCCCTATTTATACACGAGTATGGAGTAATTTCAATAAGTAAAGAATCAAATGGTTCTGCCATATCCTTAATCTAAATCAAATCGCTAATAGACTGCTAATATATATCTCATTAGAATGATGTTTCATAAGGAAACCAATTGCATTGAGCATAACAGTCAATAAAGGAAACCCAAAAGAAAACTGACCTGACTTGGGAACCAAGACATCTGTGTGAACAAGAGAGGGACTAGGTCCTATCATTGACATCTATTCTATTCTTCCAAATTCCCTAATCAGTCAAATCCCTAATTGTCATCTGATCAAATCCAATCTATGATTTAGGCTAATCATCTATTCTGTTTTAACACTCCCTCAAGTTGGAGCATATAGATTATATGTTCCAAGCTTGTTACACATGTACCCAATTCAAGGACCTCTATTAGACTTTGTTGAAGACATCTACAAGTTGATTGTTAAAATTGGTAAGCTCATTAACAATGACACCATTAGCTTAACTTATACCTTAATCTCAATGTTCTTAGTACCTTCATGTGAAAAATGGATTAGAGGAAATATGTAGAGCAACTTGATTTCATATATGAGTTTCATCGAGTCATTTTGCAGAGCCTTAATTCTTGTAGTTGGTTTAACCGTATGTGCTCACATGTTGCGTTCGCTTTGGCTTGATATTCGGCATTCGCTCTTGATCTTGTACCACTAGTTGTTTCTTGCTTTTCCAAGAGACTAAGTTAGTGCCAAAAAGGGCAAAATATCTTATGGTTGACCTTCAATCAATAGGGCATCCTGCCTGGTCTGCATTGACCTTCAATCAAAAGGGCACCCCTCATTTTTATTGACTAAGCCTTTTCTAGGTGCCCCTTTGATGTACTAGTGCAACTTCCCAATGAGTATCACATGGGATAATCAACAATTAACTTATGGCACTTTATTCTGGGAAATTAAGCCTTTTCTAGGTTGCCTTTGATGTACTTCAAAATGCAAAGTAAATCTTGCAAATTGGTATCACATGGGGAAATAAAGAAATGATTTACTACGCTCATAGCAAATAAGATGTTCAGTCGAGTTACTGTGACATTATTAAGTTCACCTACTAGTCTTGATGTTTTCCTTGCTTTGATCGAGACTCCACTTGTTCCTGCAGAAGTTAACATTGTGATCCATTTCAACAGCGTAACATTGTGCATGGCCCTGCCGAAGGCTGCTGCCTTATGAATGAAACCCCCGAAAGTGCAGTCTCAAAACCTAAGAAATATTTTAGTTTTCCAATATCTTTTCTGCACAAGTGATCTTTCAGCTAATTGATACCATCGCTATCATTTCGATTGATAATTATGTCATCGACATTAAATCACCAAATAGATATAATGTTGTGAATCTTGTGATGATGAGGGATGAACCAAGATAGAATGATCAGATTCACTCCATGTTATTCCTCATGCTTGAGTCAAATTGATGAATCTGCGAAATTACGTTCTGGTAGTATTTCATATCTCTAACAATTATAGAATATTGAACTATGTTAACCCCTTGGTAAGTACATTAACAAGTTGGTTTTTTGTAGTCACAAAGTGTGAAAATGGAATCACTCTCTAGATTTCTTTTTCTTTTATGAACTGTCTCTCAACTTCAATATGCTTTGTTCAATCGCGTTGAACTGGGTTATGAGCTGTACTAATCGCATATCTATTATCACGATAGAGTCTCATTAGGCTATCCTACTTAATTTTGACGGCCTGTAGGTTGATTTTCAATCGTGTTGTGACATTCAGCTTCTTACTTCTCCATGTCATAGGTTTTCTCCGTGGAAGGTGTATATCTTGAGATTCATCTCTTGTCAACAATTGCTCCTACATAATGAACATCCATATATGTCTTAATCAATAGACCACTGTTCCTGTTCAACAATATATCTTTTCCTGATGTGCCTTTCTGATAATCTGCATGGAAATGAAATGAACTTCTTCTCAGGTCTTGCATTAACTGACTTATGACACTTACTGAATATGTTTTACCTGGTTGTCTGTGACACAAAAAATGAGCTTCTCTACATGGGGTTGATACATTTTCCTGTCTTCTGCAGCGTCCTTCTCTGCTTTTTCTTATTCAGCATTCATGTTTCTTAGCCAACATCGACTTAAAGAATGAAATTCCTTGTAGTAATCCTGTGCCACTATTTTGTCATCAGCACATATGATGCATATACAGTCCCGCTCTTGAGTAACCTACTGATTGTGTAGCACAATCAAATTGTTGAATCGTAAGAGAAGATCAGATCTTGAGACATCCTTGAGCAATGACTTGTTGGATCAAAATCGTGGGGAACAATTTCACAGCTCTCTTGTGGACTTGACTGATTACTGCATTTTATAAACAACATAACCCATAGGTGAACTTAACTAGAATAAGTAGCTTGACTTGACTTGACTTAGTTTCTTATTTTATTTATTTTTCTCTGATTCATATGTAGGCTTCACGTAATATGTGTAGACCAAACATACATAAGACTTAAGCAGGGCTTGAATTGCTAATCTATCCCATGACATAACTTCCGAATTAATTGGATTTGTATTAATTTGCATTGTTGCTTCTGTGACACACTCCCACATCATAGCTATTAGTTTGATGTGCTCACCCCCCATCTCACTCTCGTAACTACTGCTTTATGACGTAGATCTTGACGCAATGATTAAATATTTTTGTGGCACAAGATTCAGCTCTTCCACATTACAATATCACTGTAATCTGCAATAAGTATTAGTTGATGCACGTCTTCTGTAATAAGAAATGCTATGGGTCATAAATAAGTCAACTATTTGAATTGAATCTTGCTTTTTATTGCTCTGGTGACCCTGCTGTTCTGTCATTTTATTTGTTTGTTCTTTTGTTATGAAATTATTTTTGCTTCAGGTTTTTTTTTTTTTGTGTGTGCTTTGTAGGACAACTACCTTGAGGAGGCGATGAAAATGAGAAATCTCCTTGAGGAATTTCGTGGAAACCATGGTCTTCGACCCCCCACAATTCTTGGTGTAAGAGAGCATGTGTTCACTGGAAGGTCGGATATCCACTCTCTCTCTAGCTAATTTGCTTTGCTTTCAGTTTGCTTGCAGTCTCTGTAATTGTTGATTATATGTTCAAACCATGCAGTGTTTCCTCCTTGGCTTGGTTTATGTCCAACCAAGAGACTAGTTTTGTGACCTTGGGTCAACGCGTTTTGGCGAAACCTCTGAAGTAAGTACATTGAGATTTTTAATAAATTGTAGCCCCATGCAAGAATCTGCACTTATTTTTCATGTGCTCTCTAAAACTAAAGTTGTTAGCCAGGTAATTCTATATGCATTGTATATTAGTGTATTCTTTTTCAGTTTTATTTTGCATGTATGTACTCTTGTTTGCTTAGATATTCTTGTATATGATATAATTACTTCTATCAAATCATTAATACTTTCTTTTTCTAATACCCTTTCTGGAAGTACAATAGCTAAGTGGGGAGTTGTTTCTAGTTTTAACTTATGAAACCTTTGCAGAGTCCGTATGCACTATGGGCATCCAGATGTCTTCGACCGAATTTTCCATGTCACTCGGGGTGGCATTAGCAAAGCATCTCGTGTCATTAATATTAGTGAAGATATTTATGCAGGTTAGTTTGAACATTACTTGTGGTTATATGGCCCTCATACATTACCTGTGTGGAGTGTCTATATGGCCCTTATGTTAGCTGTTGGGTAATTTTTGGGCCTTGGTCACATTGTGAAAATAAGAAACTAGACTATATGATTATGATTATGATCATGATGATGATACTAATCCTAATCCTCTAGGTATGGAATGCCTTGAGGAAGGTCGTTCAGCAGATACAGTAAACAAGGCTCATAATATAGCATGCAACAAGCATGGTTGCCCTTTGTCTAGATGCTCAGCTCAGGATGTGTTTCCATTTTTTATTTGCTCCTCTTAATGAGACAAAGAACTTTGTCTACTTTCTAAGTGGTTGCACCATGAGCTGCCAGGGATTCGATTTAATGACTCCTATTAGCAATATTAGATCCTCTGGGTATACTTTTGCCACTTGTCTGCGTGAGATCTTGTGTTATGAACTTCTAGCTCCACACTTATTTTTCTGACTTTGCAGGGTTCAATTCTACACTGAGACAGGGAAACATCACTCACCATGAATATATTCAGGTTTGCCAGAGTTCTTTTGTTGCACCAAATGCAAGTTTTCATGTGATTAACCTTATAAGTTTCTCATTGACTAGGTTGGAAAGGGAGAGATGTTGGGTTGAACCAAATTGCCTTATTTGAAGGCAAAGTTGCTGGGGGGAATGGAGAGCAAGTATTGAGCAGGGACGTGTACAGGCTTGGACAACTTTTTGACTTCTTTAGAATGCTGTCCTTCTTTTTCACGACTGTTGGTTACTATGTTTGCACAATGGTATAAAT
The DNA here is from genome assembly GCA_034509725.1 of Sesamum angolense. NCBI lineage: Eukaryota > Viridiplantae > Streptophyta > Magnoliopsida > Lamiales > Pedaliaceae > Sesamum > Sesamum angolense. The sequence continues at coordinate 11,511,136 of JACGWL010000009.1, forward strand.
TTTAATACATTCTTCTTTGCAAAAAGTAGCACTGTTGGTGCTAAAAGTTTGCTTAATTATCTCAAGTGTCCACTTCTTAATGCAGATGACGGTTCTTACCATATATGTTTTTCTCTATGGGCGAGCATATCTGGTAACTTCTTTCGATCCATAAATTTCTTGCGTTTGCTTGTTCATGATGTATCCTTATGTATATGCATTTCTAGTATAAAAGAGGCCATCATTTGCATGTCTTTCTGGAATGTTTGTCACAAGCCCTCAACTTTTGTGGTTAGCAGAACTCAATGGCTAATGGAGGTATATCATGTGAATCAGACTATTGAATCTGAACATAGGATCATGGTTCATTATTGTAAACATCCATTCAATTCTAAGAAATATGTTGGATTGTAGAAGTGAAAGTAGCCTGTATAGTTGACACTAGGGCAGAAAGACTGATGTGGTGCTTGAGATTTGTCTCAAAATCATGTCTGAGTGCAGTTCATTATATGTCGCTTACCAAGCGTGAACACTTTTTATTGTGTGATAATTTTTGGAGTTTGGCTTGAGCTAAATATTATAAGCTAGGAGAAATCTAGTTATTTGTGCTTGTGTTATACTCAGCTCAGCTGAAACTAGTTTGGTCTTGGTGTTCATAATCGGATTATATAAACATGTTTCAAATGGAATAACGGATTTGTATAATAAAAAGGCTGATGGAAGAGGGAGTAAGCAAGCCAAGTGAGAATGGATTATAGTTTTCTTCTTTTAATGGTAGAATAAAATATTACTTTAAAGTTTGGTTATCTGGACTTCATCGCTGTAAATTGAAAAGAAGAAATGGGAGCTTCATGGACAAAGGGAGAGACATGAAGGCTGTAGAAAAATTAAATCAGAGGAAATAACGAAGAGCATACATGACACACAAATTTCTAAGAACTGGAATAAGAGGCAAGCAAATCTTTCTCTAAGTTCTCATACTGTGGACCGAATGCGTCATGGAGTGACATTCGTCCGCATCCTTTATTTTTTGTTTCATGTGGAGATAAATTAGAATTCTATTGATATTTTAGGGCTTTCTACTTAATTAAAGAGCTACTTCTCTACATGGTAGGATGTGTATGTCTACACAATCCTTCGTAACCATATCTACGGTGTTTTATAACTATCACGATCTAACTATGTACTTTACCTCTCAGCCATTTTCGTTTTCAATTTCTCAGGCATTCTCTGGTCTTGATAAAGGAATTTCAAGGGAAGCGAAATTGTTGGGAAATACTGCATTTGATGCTGTTCTGAATGCTCAGTTTTTGGTACAAATTGGAGTTTTCACTGCTGTTCCATGATCATGGGCTTTATACTTGAACTTGGATTACTGCAGGTGTGTTCTAATACTGTATACGGTCCATCCAGGTTTTCATGCTTTTAACTGTTTGATGTTGGAGCAGCAAGATTGTTCATTTTGCGTCACATTCTTTTACTGTCTGTTAGGATAATGGTTTAGGATGATAAGACAACATATGTATGGTTATTGTTCTGCTGTCAACCGTGGTAATCCATCATACCATATTTATATATATGCGGGGATGAATTTTCTTATGCCTGGCTTTATGTGTTTGCAGGCTGTTTTTAGTTTTATCACGATGCAGCTTCAGCTTTGTTCAGTCTTCTTTACATTTTCATTGGGGACAAGAACTCATTATTTTGGGCGTACTATTCTCCATGGAGGTGCCAAGGTATCTGAATTTCTGGATGTTGCATTTGGCTGCTTTTCGTCTATGTACGCCAATATCATTGTGTGTTTGAATATGCTTTTGCAGTATCGAGCAACTGGAAGGGGTTTTGTTGTTCGTCACATCAAATTTGCTGAGAATTATCGGCTTTACTCTAGAAGTCATTTTGTGAAGGCGTAAGTAACTTGTTCAAGAGAAATACTCTATTTCTCTTTGTGTGTGCTTGATCAACGTCACAACTTCTGTGCTTGTACTGTGTGTCCGATGTGGGGGTGTTTCTGTCTTTTTCACACACTACCATATTTATGTACATTCATATAATTGCCACTGCAGAATGGCTATGAATATATATTTTTTTTCCAGGCTGGAAGTAGCACTGCTGCTTATTGTTTGCATTGCATATGGTTACTCAGAGGGAGGTGCTGTTTCCTTTATTCTGTTAACTATAAGCAGTTGGTTTCTTGTCATCTCTTGGCTCTTTGCGCCATATATCTTCAATCCCTCTGGATTTGAGTGGCAGAAGTAAGTCATAATTTTACCCTGAACTAATTATTTTAGCGTAGGATGATGCTTTGTTTCTTGGCTTTCTTTTTAGTTTATGAATTTGCTCCGTTCTTATCTTCCAAAAATAAGTAATTCTGCCGTTTGAGGTGCCTATCTTTTTCATACTAGTGCTTAAAAAATTTAACCTTTATGCTGCAGGACTGTGGAGGATTTTGATGATTGGACTAATTGGCTTATGTATAAAGGTGGAGTTGGGGTCAAAGGGGACAATAGCTGGGAGTCTTGGTGGGATGAAGAACAGGTGGTTTGCTAGGATAAACTGGTGGATGGGTTAATTTTAATTATACTTGACTTTTCGTGTCACAAGAAGCTTATTTATTTATTTTTTTGCAGATGCATATTCAGACATTGAGAGGCCGCATACTCGAGACAATTTTGAGCTTGAGATTTATAATGTTCCAGTATGGCATTGTCTACAAACTTCATGCTACTGGCAATGATACATCAATTGCGGTATACTTTTCTCCATTTTCTTTCCTGTGGTGACAGGTTCCGTATCTAGTTCTAAGTCATAACTCAGTTACTCATATATGGTTTTTGGCCTCTTGATGAGGAAATCTAAGCTATGAGCTGAATATTGAAATCTTGTTAAAGTGAACTGTCCTAGGTCACAGGTTGTCAATTTTAAGCTCTATGGTTTAGTAGAGAGAAATGCTTTACGCTTTCTGTTACTGGAAGGAACAAAATTGTGTAGGACTTCAGTCAGATTGTGATTTGTGTGGGACTGCATGCTGGCCCATGAGGAATAATGTCTACTTGAAAAGAATGTGGATATTGAAATCTAAATGTTGGTAACTTGAGAAGGAGTAAACAACAAGCATTTAAAGAGATTTTTTGAGCATTTATCACATAATTTCCTGAGGGAGTATGGGATGCTATAATTACCATGATATGTTGTGGATGGTAAGACGCGTCTGTTTTATGAGTGTAAAACCTTTACATGATCTCTGGTTGCAGCCCCTCTTCCCAATTTCTGTTGTAAGCTCATCGCTTTTTTGATATCAGACTGTCTACTGTATGATTTGATGTCAATTTGATGACATTACTTACAACACATACACATTATCATCTCCTTAGCAAGGTGTACTGCAAGAGCTATCTTCAGTATTTACTGATGTTATCCACCTTGAGTGATACAGACAAAATAAAATGTGCCTTGTTATGCTTTCTCTACTATTAGGAGTGACTGCACAGAGAGTTTCAAATAGTAACTTGTTTCTTTATCAGTCTTTTCTGTTGCCATCCTTGGGCCTGGACAAAAGCTGCAGCATTAAATGTCAAGTTGAAGGCTGTGACTTTACTGGCATTTGCGCTAATTTCAGTGTGGCCTTACATTCTTTCTCTTATTGTCCATCTTTTCAGGGTTTAATCTGTCTGTCTTTAATTCCTGTAGGTCTATGGCTTCTCTTGGGTTGTACTGGTTGGAATAGTTTTGATCTTTAAGGTTTGTCTTTTCTTCTTTCCCTGCTGATTAAAATTCAGATATAATGATGTTATAACTATTATCACTGTTGCTTAATCTTCCTTTTATTTCAGATCTTCACGTTTAGCCCGAAGAAGTCCACTAATTTCCAGCTAATGCTACGGTTTATTCAAGGGGCTACAGCAATTGGACTTATTGTAGCGCTATGCCTTGTTGTTTTGTTCACTAGCCTAACAGTTGCAGACCTGTTTGCTAGCATCCTTGCATTTATCCCCACCGGATGGCTCATCCTTAGTGTAAGTGAACATCACAAGAGTGTGTAGTTTTCAACCATATTGGATTAAATTGACCAAGTATTTCTTAGTAAGGATAACAGGATTATTACAAATCACACTACATTTAAGACATAGTTCAGTGTAGGTTCCCTTCCAATCTGTTAATGTGGTATTACGGTGATGAGGATTAGAAGCTTGGCTTAATCTACAGCACAAGGGTGTGCTATTATCTCGTTTTTACATGTCCTCATCCAGATACTTTACTAATGCAGACCTTGCAGTTTTATGTGCTATACTTACAATTTGGAACCTAGAGACGTTGCCATAAAATGTTACTGAATGTTGCATGAATTGGATTAAGCTAATCTGTTGTCTCATTTGCCTTTTGCTTCATGAAGGATGCACCAAGTCACACAACATTATATTTACTTTGATGTTATATATATCTTCTTGAACTCTTTCTTATCTAACGTTGTTTCATTCCTTCTAAATCTTTACTTGTCTTTAAATCATGTAGTTGGCAATTACATGGAAGAAGATTGTAAGGAGTTTGGGGCTTTGGGAATCTGTTAAAGAGTTTGCTCGAATGTATGATGCTGGAATGGGTATACTCATCTTTGCCCCAATTGCTGTGCTGTCTTGGTTCCCCTTTGTCTCCACCTTCCAGTCGCGTCTGCTCTTTAACCAAGCATTCAGTCGTGGTTTAGAGATCTCCCTCATCCTTGCAGGAAACAAAGCTAATGTTGAGGCCAACTCTTTTTAACTGGATACTATGTAGCATTAATCTCTCAACTGTCCGCTTTCAGCATCTTGATGGTTTTTATTTTTCTGTAGCCTGCTGATTTTGAATCTTGTGGATGGGCGTGAGTTTAAATATCAATTTTGTACACATCTTGTATTGTTTGTTGTATATAAGTTGATAGTTTCTGTCAGTACTTTGTTCTTCTCTCATGGAGTTCATGTTCCCAAAATTGGTATGGTAGTGTTAGTTTGCTCCTGTCAATTTAATTTAAATTCAAGCTAATGAAGTTGAGTAAAACTCATTTTATAACCCTTGTTTGATTTCATAACTGGTAGTCATTATCAAATCCATCTTTTCGATGTTTTTTTTTTATTTATTTATTTTTATTGCGATTGGTGTATAAATTGAGTTGTTTTTGTATTTGATTTGTAAATGTTGACTTTAATGGTTTAAAGTAGATACTTTATTGGAGATTGGATTATATTCCATGATACAGAGAAGCATTGGTATTTAATAGGATGAATTAAATCCACAGTTCTTGAGATTTAGTATAATTATAAATACATTTTTATTAGAGATTTGTAAAACATTACAATACTTGCAAAAAAAGTATGTAAATACAAAAATACTATTCATTTATTTGGGGAAAAAAAATAATTTGAAAAGACAATTTCTTATACAAAACTTCATTGTTTTTGGCTCCAAAGTCCCAATCTCTCTCTCTAAATATAGTCAAATCCTTTCTTTCATGTAAACCAACTCTTCAATTCTTCATCTTCGTCTCCTCGGTTTCTTTTTCAAGTTGGCGGCTGCAACATCTATTTACCAGCACTTATGAAAAAAAGTTCCGATGAAGAGAAGCGATTGTTTTTTAATTTTGTGCATGGAAAGCTTCTAGTGATACTTTTTACAATTTCAAAGTGACTTTTTGCAACTGTCTGGAATTCTTTGTTGTTTGAGAATTTTTGAGTCTTTATTTCTGCTCTCTGTACGTTCTTGCCCATCATACATTCATTGATAATATCATTACAAAATTTTAGTTGTTGAGATCATATGAGTGTTCGATGTATGGATCGACACCATATAACTAAAAAGCACCAAAATTTGTCGGAGTAAATTATTGAAATAATGCGTATGAGTGCAAGCATTACAAAGCTGGAGTCAAAAATTAAAATTTTACAATTCTGAATAGCCACTGACATGATTCTAATTTATTTCGTGACACTAAATACAAGCTCTTTTTATATATCATAACAAATGCTCTTAATCTTGAAATTTCTAATAAGACCACAAATGTTTAGCAGTGTTTTTGAAGTTGCTATGAATCATTGATGACAAAATATAAATCAAGTAGAGGATTTAGGGCAACAAGCATCCATGTGCCAGTTTTGGGAACACTAAAGGTGCCTCTGGGATAAGGGCTCTCCGTGAGTTTTGGTAGTATGTTAAGAGGATTAAGTTAACATCAATGATGTTTTGGTTCTATCTCTTTATTTGTGCTAATAAAGTTCTTAGGCATTCATCCGATAATTTTCTAGTATTCGACGCATATTTTCATATATATTTGTAGAATTGTCCAATCACCTGACCGTCAAAAGTTATCAGACTAGATTTAGAGTGTAGAATTTTTGCTGTGCATGCATAACTAACACTTCCTTTGCCATTCTATATGTTGTCATTTTGTATTATGCATACTTTTCAAGCTACTAAAGTAAAAGATAACTACAATTGATTCTTAAGATTATGACCAAGCAATGGTCTAGACATGCATTCGACCTGAGGCAGAAGATTCTGACTAAGCTATGTGACCAGCAATATTAGTGAGCCTTTCAACCACTGGGTAGGTGAGCTCTGAAGTAAGTTAGTGCTGACTTTGCTTGATGGCTTGAGGGCCAAACTAATGAGTCGCCTGCATAATAGGAGAGAAAACACTTTGAAGTGGTCGAACTCCACTATGCCAATTGTTGTCAAATTGCTCAATGATGCGAGGAATGAGTCAAGAAATTGCAAACTACTTTTGGCTGGCCAATCTAAGTTTGAAGTCCAGGATAGAAATAATGCATTATGTGGTTAATTAGACCCAAAAAGAGCAGAAGAAAAGAATCAGGGGAAACAACTATTGTGAAGAGATCAAATTTAATTAGATGTAAGAAATGCAACGAAAGGGGGCATAACAGTAGGACTCGTACGAGGCCTCAGGTGATGCCTACTACTGAGGTACGATGTATTTATTATCTCTCTATGCATTTGTATAATATGTAAGTCTTGTTATTTTTATTAGTAATTAATTTAATTGGTTATGAAATAGGAGACATTGAGTATTCAAAGAAGAGTTATTCTCAAATAAAAGAATAATTAAGTCAAGAGTAAGAAACTTGTAATCTTATTGTAAATTTTTCACTCTTTACTTAAAGATGAATTCGAAAATGTTGTTTGTAATTATAGGTTAATGAAGGGAATTCACGTGGTGGAATAAGTCAATTTCCAATAAGTGTGGCCATAACCGTTCCTTTAGCATACATATTGCAAAGAATTAGAGGTTCCAAAAGAAAGGATAAGGTGGATTCTTCACAACCATCTCAACCTTCTAGTACTCCATAAAAGGCCTGTTGCAAGACCACCTGCTCTAGTCATGTGATTGTTTCTTTTTTGATGAGATATATTAGTTTTTGTTGGTAACTTTTATTGATGATAGATATTTCATATTTATGGTCAATTGATATATATTTCTAGACATGCATTTTATGATTGAGAATATTTTTTGTGTACAATTTCATTAGAGATTATTGTCAATATGTTATTATTAAATGTTGGTGCATATGATACATTCTTGTGAATGGATCATTGGCAATACATTGATCTTTTTATTTTCACTACTATTTTGATTTTCAGTCTGATTCAAATTTAAAAGAAGTAATTTGCTTGGTATAAACCAGGGTTTCGTTTTATATGAATTATAAAGTAACATAAATTCTGGGAAGAACCAGTTTTGTTCATACAGCACGTGCCGTTCCTACCGACTCCGTTAACCTTAAGCTCTAGTTCTCACTTCGCGCAGCTCCGTTCACCCCTCTGGGGATTCTTCTTTCATACTACGTCTTTCAACACTTGATTTTCTTTCAGATCCTTCTGCTTTGATGCTTCGATTAGCGCTACTACTCCTAGATATTGAATTTTGAAGTGCATGGAGGAGGTAAAAAGAAAATAAGGTCTTTCTTCACTAGCTAAAATCTCTGTTTGGATGAAAATTCGTTTTACTTATTGTTATTATGCTTTTACTGCTTTATATTACAATGAAGCCTACAAACCAATCAAACAACCAATGTAGTTGAGTTGCGCATTAGATTGCAACTACGAAACCAATTTTTGAGGGTTGAGTTTGAAACGTTATAAGTCATGACCCTCAAAACTCGACAACAAAAGTTCTATCAAAACTTGCACTAAGTATTGCATTTATTATATGAATGTCGTGTTTCATAGGTTATAGCAAGCTTACATTTAGAACTTCATTTTCTCTCGCATCACTCCATGATCTCTTTCTTCCCACATTTTTTTTTCTTCTCCTCCCCTCACACAATGTTTGTCTTTTTGAATTCTTTTCTTCTTTTCATCTCAAACCAATTCTTTTAAAATAAATTTAAATACAATTTATCCCCATGTATTAAGAAAATTGAGAAAAAAAAAGTCTCCATAAAGCAACAATTTACCCCTTTAATTTTTAAAAATAAAGCAAAAAAAAAAAAAAAAACCCTAACACATTCATAAATAACAAGTGCGTTTTTTATTTTTATTTTTAATTTAAGAGTTAAAATGACATTATATCCTTATTTAAAAATAATTGGATCTTGATTTCAATTTAAAGTTCAAATTTAACTAATTGATGGAAGAGAGCGGATCTGAGGAGGAAGGGGAGTTGGGTGGTAGTGGGGGGGGGGGGGGGGGGGGAGGGTGAGGAGGAGGCAGCAGTAGTGCTGAAGGGATGGAGGCGGGGTGGCAACATGAAGGACGAGGGGAGCGGGAAAGGGTGGTGACAGTGCGAGGGGAGGGAGATGGGGTCTGGGGGCAGCCGGGGGAGAGGGAGCGGCGCAACCACAGAGGCGGTTCAACGATAAAAAAGAAGATGAAGAAACAAACATATTACTTTTTTAAATAACATATTTGTACATATATATTAATATAGTATATTTTTGTTGGTTATAAAAAAATGCCCAGAAGCAGCATGAGCGCGTGTAGTGTACCACAGGGTATAAGGGGGGTGGGCGTGGTATTTCGCTCTAATTACACAAATATAGAGAGATAAATTGCTATTTTTTTTTTTATAGAAGAATTTTACACATTCCTCTTATTAGAAAGGATAAATTATATTTTTCACTTTTTAAATATTTTCAGGAAAACTAGTCTACATAAAAGAGTTTGTTAACCGATAACTAAAAAGTCCAAGGCTAAAATTAAATTTCATTAAATTTTGTGAGGACATTAATTACTTGGGGTGAAACTGTCTATATGAGTTAGAGGCTTTCACAAGTGACAATTTTAGAATAGTACAAAGGTACTTAATATCAATGATTATTTAACTTAATAGTTAAGATTGATATTTAATAAATAAATTTAAAATTATGAGTTTGTATTTTTTAATTTTATCAGTTTATTATAATTTTTCACATTTTTTTAATAATATTTGGCCTCGTCTACAAAACAACAGTTGGCTAGTATCTGTTGTACAATCGTGATTAATTAATATCATCATATTTTTTTATTTTTAATTATGATAATTAATCATGATAAAAAAAATAATCATATTTTTGTTCTTGTAGTTAGGTAGACACTAGCAATATTTTAGAAAATAATTAGCAAAATAAGTACAAGTACATATATATATATATATATACAAGTAGAATGATGATTTTAAAAATTTCAAGTTAAGTACTAAATTAGTTTTGTGAATTAAGGAGGAATATATTTGTATAGACTTACATAACAAAATGTTATTTAATTTAATAATTAATCTTTTCTTTTATTCTTGAAAAGATAACGAAAATAATCACAAGCTTCAGTAGTTGAAACAAATTAGCAACTCAACAACCCAAAGTTTTTTATAAATTAAAATAAATTGATTACAAGTACAATTATTTCTGTCGGACATCAAAATCTAATAAAGATTATTACAATAATCCTATCCTGATCAATAACAACCCAAAGTTCATAGCTTATCTAAAAAAAAAAAAAAAAAACCAAAGTTAAGCTTTTTTATTTGAAAAGCTCAATTAATTAATTTTGTAAAAGTGCAGACTAATTTAGTCAAGGAGTAATTAAACTGTAAAAGTGTTACTATAAAAAGACGTTTTCTAAAATTTTGATAAATGAGAAGTATTTTCATAGATTTTTTAAATATAAAATATGTATTTCAGAGATGTTTTTGGTAACTGATGTGTATATTGACAACAATTATTTATTTATAAGGGTAAAAGAGTAATTTTATATATATAAGACATACACTAAAAAATACACCCTACCACACTATATACTCCCAATATCATTATAAATACCAAATATATTTTAACGCAAGTTACTATTCACATGATTTGACAACTCATATACACTCCCTTTCAAAATTTCACCCTCTACGATTTATTTCACCTAGTGAACCATCGTGTCGAGAATAAAATTTTCGTTTAATCCCTTAACCAAAATTATAACCACATCAGCAACTTTCCAAAAAATAATCCCCTAAGTCGTATCATTGAGTTTTCGTGGGAAAATTGCAATTTTCATTTCATAATTTAAGTATTAGACATCTTATAAGTTACAAAATTGTTTTTTAGAATCTCATAAATAAGGAGACTTAAAATTTAGGAATAATTACACTCTCTTTCCCTAAAATTTAGTGTAATTACATATAACCTCCTGTAGTTTTGAAAATTACATCTAGCACCACTGAGGTTTGCTTCCGTCTATCAGATAAGTCTCTCCATTAGTCAAAATTCATCGAATTTGTTGATATTAACAAAAAAAAATTATATTTACCTCTGATTGACTTATTACTGGTTTATTGCATGCCAAATAAATATTTTTATGATCAAATTATCCTCATACTTCTTCATGCAATAATACATGTGAAGAGGTATATATTCATCGTTATAAGGGTAATTTAAAAAATTATTTGACCTGCAATAAGTCAGTAATAAGTCAATTGAGGGTAAAAATATATTTTCATTCACCTTTTCTGTTAATAGCAGCGAAGTTTGACTAAAGAAGGAATTATTTGTTAGAGGGAAGCAAACTTCAAAGGTGTTAAATGTAATTCTCAAACTGTAAAGAAAATTTATATGTGATTATATCAAACTTTAAAAAAGACGAGTGCAATTATCCCTAAAATTTATTGGGCCTAAATTATAAAATAAAAAATATTATTTCTATAATTATGGGTATATTTGGATGAAGTAGTGATGGAGGGGGCATCAGGCCCAAGGCATCATGAGTAGTGCTCCCAATTTTAGATAACATAATATTTTGCACCAACTCACCGTCCAAGTAGCTCAACATTTAAAGCCATAGATCTTCTCAACTACTCTCATCATTAATCTTCCCATCAATTTTCCTCTTCACCCCCCCAACCCACTATTTATTGCAGTTGGTGATTGACTGCCAAAAACTGCACTACGTGGTATTATTTTTAGAAACTAGACATTGTGGCACGCCGTTCCTACGTGCATATAATAAATAATTTTTCACACTTTAAAATAAATAATATAAAAGTAAAATATATAAATCAATATATTAAATTTAAAAAAAGAAAGAAAAAAAAAACTAATTTATCAGTTAAAATAAAATTTAATAACTTGAAAAAGTTAGTTATATTATTAGTTCAATGGAATTTTTTTTCTATATAGTTTAGATATAAATATAGAAGATATAAATACAGATAGATAAAGTAGATAATAAAAAGGTTAATTTTGGATTTCAAAAAAATGGTGCGGCGATGTCACGATAAATTCCATTTGTGAGTGTATAAAGAGTTTCTTTTTTATATTAGTATAGATATAGATAAAAAAAGAAGAAAACTAATATATTAATTAAATATAATTTGGAGGGTTAAATAAGTTAGTTATCTTATTAGTTGAAGGGTATTTTTGACTTTACAAAAAATTGGTGCGACGGTGTCATTAACCGCCATTTGTAAGTATGGAACCTCTTTTCTTTTATATTAGTACAGATAATTACACTATCTTCTCCTAAAATTTGGTATAATTACACGTCAATTTCTTATGATTTGAAATATTATATTAATCACCCCTGAAGTTTGTTTTCGTCTAACAAATAAGTCAACTTGTTAGTCAAGATTTACTGAATTTGCTGATATTAATAACAAATTGAATGAAAATTGATATTTACTCTCGATTAACTTATTACCGACTTATTACAGGTCGAATAATTTTTTTCGAGCTAAATTACCCTTATAACGGTGAAGATGTACCTCCTCACGTGTATTAACGCACGAAGACGTATGAGGGTAATTTGATCATAAAATATTTATTTGACCTGTAATAAGCCAGTAATAAGTCAATTGGGGAATAATATAGATTTTATTTATTTATTTTTGTTAATATCAGCAAATTCAGTGGACTTTGTTTAACGAATGAATTTATTTGCTATACGAAAGCTAACTTCAGGGGTGCTAGATGTAATTTTTAAAACTATATAAAGTCTACGTGTAATTACACCAAACCTTAGGGAAAGGGAGTGTAATTTTCCCTTATTTTTAACCTAAGGCAGTTGCTCCCTAGTTAGGATTGTTCATTAGAAAAAAAAAAAAAATCAAATCAATTAAATTGAAATTGAAATTTTGATATACTAATTATTATCGAACCGAATTAGTTGGTTCTAGTTTGATAATTATCGAATTTTTCTTCTAGATACTTTGATTTCATATTTGATAAACGGAAGTTTTTGTTAAAAAAACAGAAAAAAAATAATGATTACAGTTTTTATTAACTTTTTTTTACAAATTTTAATAAGTAAATTTATAAATATAATTAATATATAGAAATATGTATAAAAAAATAGTATTTTGGTATTCAGTACAGTTCAATAAACACACTCTAAAAGTTATTCGATCGATTTATCCAAGTGTGAACACATCCTAATGCTCGAACTAGTGAGACAAATTAAAGTTTAATTTTTAGTGTATTGGTGAGATATACTAATTAAATTAAATAATATTTTATACTTTTTTATCTTAAAAAAATTGTATTATGGTTAATTATCACTAAAAAAAATGAAAAGAAAAATTAGTGAAAAAAATCAATAATAAATTTTATAATTTTACTAATTACTAATTATTTTATAAAAATTATTATTATAAAAAATTAGTGATAAAAAACGTGCACAAAAAAATTGTCATTAAACACAATTAATTAGTGACATATATATAGTGCAGACCTAGTGACAAAAAATAATAATTATCAATAAATTTTTACTATAGTTGCGCCGATAAATTGTAATAAGTGACAACTTTATACACAATTTTTGTCACTAATAATTATATATAGTGACAAGATAAAATTTGTCATCATTTAATATATATTTTTAAAATTGTCATTTGATATTTTATCACTAATATCATATTTTCATATTGTGTGTCTTAGTTAGAGTCGCACAACAAATTTAATTCAAACGAACATTTTTTTATTTTATTTACCAAAAAAGAAAAACCAAAAACTTTATGGTGTCAATAGGAATTTGGGCAAATTATGGAAAGAAATTTAATTTGAAAAAATTACAATGATCAAATACGCACGAGAGAAAAAAAAAATATGTGATAGAAAACTTAATTACGTTTGTATCAATGTACTAATTTTTTTTAAATAATACTAATTATTATAGCACACTCAGTATTTGCGCGCATATAATTAAATAGGCACGGCATCAATTTTAAAAATAAAATCAATACATGATTAAAATTGGTTCAAGTGAATAATACGCGCGCAAGTGGAGAAAAATATAATATTTATATTTATATTAACGGTTAAAAGATGACGTTAACAATATAAAAATAAATAAGTAATTATTCTAATACAAATATTCCAGAGTATAATTGATATTTTTAAAAATATTTTACCAACTCTTTACTTTTCTGTGTATCTTCTCATTTCGACATTCTATTTTTCTTCCTTTAATTTCTCAATAATTCTTTTAATATCTTTTGTTTATCTAATTAAGATAAACATAATAATTATTTTTTTTTAATTTTTTTTAATTATTTATGCTAGCCCCCATACACCAGCTAGTAGTATAGATAGACACTTTGTTCTTCTTGTGAGAGCTGATAAATATTACGTACATGTATTCTATTATTGTCCCATAACGTTAACAGTTCTTTTTTAAACTTATTTCTATATATAGGGAAAATTCTTGTCTGTATTTGACTCGATCGAACTTGAATCAATCATATGGCAAGTACAATACACTTGCCACGTGGTTGTGTGAAGTTTAGAAAAAATGACTAATCACAGAGCAATAAATGTATCACACTTGTTTTGTGATTTGATTGGTTCAACCGAACCAAGTTCGGGCAATAATTTTCCGTATATATGGATAGTTACATGATTACATATGTTCCAATAAATAGGGGGGAACATAAGAGATTACATGACAAAGTGAAACAAATGCCCACACGTTTGGTAGATTCAAACTCATGACCTCAAACTTATTCATGACATATTCAATTTTAACCAGTGGACTAAGATATCGTTGGCGCGTAACGTCACATGTTGGACACTGAGCAAGAATCACACAATTATATAAACCTCAAACAGCATCACTACAGCAAACCCTAGAAGCAATGGCCATTTCCATCATGAGACTTCCATTCATCCTCATCATCTTCTCTTCTTCATTATTCTATGTCAAAGCCACAACTCATGATGATCGCCACCCCCGCCGCCCTTTCAACACCATCTACGCCTTTGGAGACTCCTACACCGACACCGGCAACACCCGGTCCAACACCGGCCCTAACGGCTTCATGTTCGTCTCCAATCTTCCCTACGGCCGCACGTTCTTCCACCGCCCCACCAACCGATACTCAGACGGCCGTCTAGTCATTGACTTTGTGGCACAAGCCTTGTCCCTTCCGTTCTTGTCGCCCTACCTGGACCAAAAGGCCGACAAATCGGCTGGTGTCAACTTCGCCGTTGCCGGCTCCACAGCCATAATTCATAGCTTCTTTGCAAAAAACAACATGACTTTGAACATTACTCCTCAGTCACTTCGAACGCAGCTCAATTGGTTTGAACAGGTCTTGGAAGGCAAAGGGTGTAAGGACAAAATGACAACTCCAAGGGAGTGTGAGGCTGTGTTCAATGATGCATTAATTTGGGTAGGAAATTGGAGCAAATGACTATGCTTACAGCTTTGGATCTTCTGTTCCGACCAAAACCATCCAACAACTTGCCATTAATAGCTTCACTGGCGTTCTACAGGTAAACGTTATTGCACTCTCAGTTTAAGGTAGATATATATATATATATGCATGGTTGATGACCGAAAATTCTAGCCCCGATCCAACTCGATTAAATTTGAACTATTTATATGGCAAGTGTAAGTTTGTTAATGCGTAGGGTAAGACCCTACCCAAACCCATACAAAAAAAAAAAAAAACCCAATCCTTTTTATCCAAACCTAGACCCAGATCAAAATCCTACCCAATTCATTTTACCCCACTCAATACTCATGGGTCTCTAGACCCAATTGTTTGGGTCCGACAATTTTCTTTTCTTTTTCTTTTTGATTCATTTTTTTGCAAATCATATTAATTAAATTTTTTTTATTTTTTTTATTTTTATTAACAATTTATATTTATGCTCAATTCGGTTAATCGAATCGAACGATTTTTTGATTAATACACTTATCGTGTGATTGTTGTACAGTTAAGGAAAAACGACCATTCACATAACAAGTACGATATACTTGTTTTGTAATTAGTTTGGTTCGACCGAATTTAATTGGAGCGAGAATTATAAGGTTGGATGACTAAGATTTGTGTGTCTGTATTAGGAAGGAAAAAGAACATGCTGCATTTAATTTTCATAATTTTGTCAAAGGTTAGAGGATATGTACATACTTAGGATGAGTCATTATTCAATTGCTTAATTAGTTTTGATGGAATAAAGGAAGCAAATTATAGAGATTCTAGAAGGATTTGACTGATCAATCCTTGTGCTCTATATTTGAATTGATGTTCTATCTTATGTATTTGATATACTCCTCATGGGTATAGAAAGTTTTCTTAAACAAATAAATTATCTCAACACTGTATAAAAGATAATATTAATAACAAAATTTTAACACACACATATATATATATATATATATACAATTCTATAAAATTGATGTATTAAGTAAAAATATCATTTTTAGCGATGAAAGTTGCGGTTGTACACGTGGTTAAATAGTCGAAAACTGTATGTGTCATTTCCTTGCTTAAGTGTCCGGCCATTTATTCATGTACAACCACATAAGTTAGAATCTGACTGGGCGATTATAATAAATGATATTAAATTCATTTTTATATTATTTACAAATTTTAAAATGATAAATCAATTTTCTTTACTTTTTAAAAGTATTTTTTAGTTTTCTTTTTAAAGCTTAATTTTTTTTCTCAATTTTCTTTAATTAATTACTTTTAACTGAATTAATTAAAATTTAATTAACTTTTTTGTTAAATGACTAGCGGCAGCGGCATCGACACTGCTGTCGTCGTGCCCTTCTCACCTCTGGGTGACGACAATCATCTGGACATCTGGTCGATGTCGTCTCCCATTACAGCGGAGGGAGATCGTTGCCCTTGTGATCACCAATTGCAGCGACGATCGAAACTTTGTGTGGCGTGATCACCCTCCACCCCTGGGCAACATCGTCCCCCAGAGCTATTCCTGGTCTGGGCAACGCCAGACGGGGTGATTGGTGGTAGGGGGGTTTGGAGATGAGGATTTATAAATTATAATTATACACGACATGTCTATCAACTCATGTCTAAAGCCACATAGGATTAAAATTCCAAAAAAAATTATCTAATTGGCATGTCATGTCATCTTTTTGATCAAAATAAAATATCTATCATTAGAAGACTAAATTTTATCAATTTTAAAACTTGAAGGATTTTAAATTTCTATTATTTGTTTAAAGTTATCACTTATCACTATAGACGGAAAAATTATATTTCTGGTCCTATGCGATATAGAAAATGCTGCACTTTTGCTCCTATAGCTTACAAACTTAACACATTAGTCTCGTAAACTAAAAAATTGTAGCACTTGGGACAAAAAATGCTACAGCCTTAATTTCTATCTGTGAGACCAATTATGTTAAGACCATAAACTATTGGATCAAAAGTGCAACACCCTCTATCGTGTGGGACTAAAAGTGCAATTTTACCTACTATAGACAATTAGCCATACGTTTATAAATATATCGTGAAAAAATTTGATGCTAAAGTTAACGTCAAACTAATCAGCAAGTAAAATTTTCGTTGCTAATCTACACTATTTAATACATATTGTAAATAATTCGTTGCTAAATTCGTAGAAAGTAAAGGTTTGTTGCTAAATATTAGCAACAAAAATGTGTATTTGCTAAATAATGTGATTTAGCAACAAAAATTTTAGTTGTTAATTATCTCGATGCTAATTTTTTGTTGCTATTAAGCTATTTTCTTGTAGTGTTTATAATTATTTACACCTTAAAATATAGTATAGATAAGAATAAGATATATAAACCAACACATCACATTTACAAAAATAAATAGATAGATAAAATAAAACTAATTTAAAGATATTATTGACACAAAAAATACTTGGTGTGAGTAAAATTTTTATTAGTATAGATAGATAGTATAGATCATATAGATGAGAAGAAGAATTAAGTAGGGTGGTTGCAAATACATAATGATATTTTGGTAGTTTAATAAATTGGTATTGACAGTGTAGGTAACCGCTATTTGTGAATGAAGATAAAATTTTCTTTCTTATACAGTATAGATGACAATTATATGAATCGTTGTCGCTATACTTGTGCAATTACTAATCGTCTGTATTAACAACTTTATGAATAATTTTTTGTCAGTAATTATTATTAGTGACAACCTTTATGCAAATCTATTACATCATTATTAAATTATAAAAAACAGTTCTTTTGATAAAAATAAAAATTATTTAACTTGATTAATCCATATAATTAATGATAATTTTAATTTCATTACTTTATTTTTTTCTCTTCAATATCCTCTTTTCTTGCAGTGAAATTTTATACATGTAGTTAGCATATTTATGATGCCAAAATATTACATGAAATACTAATTTAGAGTAAAGGTTTTGAATTAATTAGCCTTCTCGATTAATAAATTGATGGAAGCACATCTAGAAATCTGATGAAATGAATTTGTCAGGAAAGCTGATAAATTAGGATCATGTAGAGAAAATTGCAATTTTGCTCCTAAATTGGTTAGTTTGCAATATTAGTTCATATTTTTGAAATAGTCAATATTAGTTAGCTAAAATAGTCGGGAATCCCCAAGGCTGTACACAATAGGAAATGTTGCAAAATTAGTCTCTCGTAAAAAAATTATAACGTTTTGGATTATTTTTGCAACATTTTTTTTTAAAGTGTGGGACTAATATTGCAACAATGAGACTAATTTTACGATATTTTCTTAAAGTATGGAGTTAATGCTGATTATTTTAGAAAGTATGAGATTAATATTGCAAATCACCCTACATGTTCGTACCGAAATTGCATTTTTCTCGATCATGTACGACTTGCTATGTATTATAACCAGGCCACAATGAGAAAGGGTATGATGTACTCAGAAATTACTCGAATCACAAAACGTCCCTAACCCCAAACTGTTATAATCAAACAGGCATTGCTGAAGAAGGGCGCCAAGTATGTTGTCGTTCAAGGCCTACCGCCGACAGGCTGCCTAACGTTGTCAATGTATCTCGCCCCTCGGACGACAGGGACGCCGTGGGGTGTGTCGGGAGCCCAAACAAGCAAAGCTACACTCACAACCTGGCCCTGAAAGCCAAGCTGGATGGCTTCAGGAAACAATATCCGCAGTCCATCATCCTGTATTTGGACTACTACAGTGCCTATCTCACTGTAGTAAAGAATGCACGGCAGCATGGGATGACGGAGGTCTACAAAGCCTGCTGTGGGTACGGTGGCGGAACGTACAATTTCGACTATTTCAACGCCTGTGGTTCGCCTTCCGCCAGCTCGTGTGCAAACCCTTCTCAGTACATCAACTGGGATGGGGTTCATCTCACTGAGGCCATGTACAAGGCCATGGCCGATGCGTTTCTGAATGGGACATATTCTCAACCGCCGTTTAGCTATCTGTTGAGCCGAAACGACGTTCAGGATGAAAAGGGATCTATCGATGCCATGCTTCTTTGCAGGTAACAATTAGTTTTGTAAGGTCTTAATTGTTGCAGCCTAGCTAGCTGGAAGATGGCTTGTAAGTCATAAGGGATGCTTGCATGGATTTATATATGTTAATGGTTGTAATGACTGCTGAATTTGAGCATTTTCCTTGCTTTTGCTTTCATATAAGTTAAAACGGCTGGGCTAAATTTGAACCAATTATGTGGTATGTATGACACTTGTCGTGTGATTGGTTTAATTTACAGTTTAGAAAGTGACACTTGCTCTGTCATTGGTTTGGTTTAGCAAAATCTAGTCTAGGCAAGAACTTTCCAAATGTACTTCATTTAAAAAATTAAGCTGTTAGAGAGAAATTCTTTTAATATTAATAGGTAAATTACAATGAATCTCTAAAATTTGATATAATTATGAATACCCCATCATTGTTTGAACATTACGTTTTGTAATTTTCCGTGTTAGTTAAATATCTTAGGTTTTGTTAGAAACTATATTATTCTTCTTTATTAAGCACTGTAAGTTACCATAAATATTTTAATAATGTATAAATTTTGAAAACTTAATATGAAAAATTTGAAAAATCAAAAGATGGAGTCTGAAAATTAAGGAAACTAGCCTTTAATATTCACCACAAATACTCACCTACCATTTGAAAGTATTTTTACAATTAAAAAAAAATTCAAACTCTAAGAATTCACCAATTTGTCAAAGTTAAAGTGTTTTGGTAAAAAAAAACCCTTCAGATATTATAGATAATTAGTATATGTGGTACACTCAAAAATTAAATTTAAATTTTAAAAATTAATCATTAATCTATAAATATATACTACTTGGATATAAACTATTACAAAAAATAGAAGAAAGTTTATAAGAAATTATTGCGAAAAGATTTACATAAGAAAAAGAGATGTGGAAGTTTAAGTTAGAAGAGAGAGAAATGTAAAGTTGAAAATAGAGAAATGAAAAGTGAAAGATAGAGAAAATAATTAATTAAAAATTAGTACATATAGCACACTCAAATGTGTGCGTGCATAATTAAATTAGATTCAAAATAATAATATTATCTTAATAAATATATATTAATTAAATAAACATATTAATTAAAAATTATAAGAAAGTTATGAAAAATTATTACAAAAATTAAAAAAAAAGAAAATGTGTTGGTTAAGAATAAAGAATATGGGAAGTTGAGAAGGAAGTTAAGAATAGAGAAAATGAAAAGTTGAGAAGAAGTAAAAAGAGAGAGAAAATAGAAATTAATAAAATAATTAAAAAATTTGACAGACCAAATAATTGAAAACACCAAACGGGTGCTCTTCAATTATATAAAGATATAGATAAATAAAAAATGATATATCATAAAAATTGAAGATACCAAAATAGTGCTCTTTAATTATATAAAGGTATATATAGATGAGCAAATTACCCTCTATGAAAAGAAAAGCAAATTACCTCTCTACGTTTTTTGGGATGAAGGAATTTAACTCCTTAAACATGGAGGTAAAAGTGTTTTATTTTAAAAACCATACGGAGTTAAAAAAAAAATTCATCAAGGAATTATAATTTACTCATTTACAATATCACAATATGAAAATTAATTACCCTCAACCTGGTTTAGAAAATAGAAAAAAGCTTGCGAGCCTTTTGAACACAAATACCTGGGCTCGAGCTGGCTCGACTCCAGCTCAAAAACTTTCGAGCCCGAGTCAAGCTCTTATCGAGTCGGCTCAACTCATCTTACACTCCTATATTTGTGAATTTTGACCTAATTACAAAAGGTATCAATGTAATTTAAACATAATGACTAAAACAAAAAAACTCCAGAAGTGCTACATTCAAACGACTCTAAAGCTAAACCTTTTCCATTAACTTCAAATCATTCAAACAATGAAATGTACATCATTCTTCACAATATTCTACACTAGTTCCATCTGATACAAGTTGAAGCGGGAAAGTCTACCAGACACTGAACAATCAGAACTTGG
This sequence comes from Sesamum angolense, assembly GCA_034509725.1. Lineage (NCBI taxonomy): Eukaryota > Viridiplantae > Streptophyta > Magnoliopsida > Lamiales > Pedaliaceae > Sesamum > Sesamum angolense. The sequence goes on from JACGWL010000009.1 coordinate 11,532,276, forward strand.
CATTTCACTGTTATTTCTGTACAGCTATATATAAGTATCCTCATGATATCAGATCAAGTAGTCATAATAAAATAAGAAAGAGAGCATCAGGAATATCCTTAGGCAAGCTGTTAACATACAGATAGAACCGCAACGCGTCTTCCTTCGACAGGGATTCTTGATCAACCACGTCTTCGTTGCATATCATAACCCATAAATCGTCTGAATTCACTCGCTTTAAGCTACCTCGACAGAACGGGCAGGATTCTGATCTCATATTCCTGCCATGCATGTTGACAAGGATGAAGTTAGCAGCTCTTAACATAATGGATTAGTCGTGTTTTTATCTCGTATCGGGGCATTACTAGAGACAAAACCTCCCTAAACACAAGAAAGTAAAAAGTTGGCAACGGAACCTCTGAACTTTTTACATTGTGTTTGAATTGATAGATTTAAAGAGAGAGATTTCATATCCCTAATAGTAAATATTTTGGATTTATTTTAATTGCATATTACGACTGGAATTTTTCTGAATTTCAAATTCTTCAATATAGAGTCATTTGAATTTTTTTTTCAAATTTTTCTTTAAAACTAAATTTGTCCATCCAGATGTAGACTTAAAAAAGAAGTCCACTGCGTCCTGCATCCGTGCACGGCATTGTCCTTTTCTCTTTTTTAAAGGCGGTTTTCTGTCTATTAAAATGCATTTGGATGGAAAGATTTATATTTAAGAAAATGATTAGAAATAAGGATTTTAAATGACTCTCACATTGAATTTGGAATTCACAAAATGCCAGAAAATATTATTAAAATGAATGCTCAAAAATTTAAAATCATTAATGGCATGAATTTATCGAAACAAGTGATAGATTTGTTATTATGGTTTGAAATCCTGAATTCCAAATCCATTGATCCAAATAAAAATATTAGTGTTTTCACAGGGAGGGTCTGTTGCATTTAATCTTCAACATGACTATGAGAGCAAACTATCATGAAGATGCAGTTAGGGAAGAGTAGCTATTTCGCGTACCAGTCATGGTAGCAATCAGTGCACATTGCATGACAGCAATTCGGCAGAACAATCTTGGTGCAAGGCTCTAAGCAAATCCCACACTCGTCTTCTCTCTCTGGATCGACATCCAAATGCTTGTGATTATCTTCCGTTTTCTTTCTGACGTTCATGTCAAGGCCATGAACTTCATCTTGGCAATGGCCGAGCTCCAATGAGCTATCATACATGTGTTCAAGAGAAGGCAATATCACAGCTGCAAAGTAAACAACATTAGAATGCGCAATATCACCATTGATCCATGCATTTAAAGAAAACTCAGAACATTGATGGAAAACATATAGGTACTAGAATTCATCAAAGATTGAAAGAAGGGGTTCTAAGATGTTATACGTACACATTAAAAGAAACGACTATGCAACCCCTGAACTCTTAAAAAGAAGAGCACTACCTCCCCCGTCTGGGAGTCCCGTGTTTCCCGTTTTCTAAAACGTTCAGAGTGTCACATTGCTCTTTCTTTTCTCAAGGGAATTTTTACAGGGTTGTATTGCATTAACCGAAATAAGTTATAATGGTTTCCCAGTGTACAAATATGCATACCATAGAATTGTCCAATGGTTGCTTTTCTACCATATGAGGGAAACTTCTGCTTACTGTCTAGGTGAACCTGAAGGAGATAAAAAGTAAACTTAGACAAGATCATACTCTAAATTTCAAGAAAATCAGATATTCAGAAAGAAAAGTGATTATTCCAGAATGACTACCTTGTAAACAACTACATGGAAGAGATTAAGAAAATTTGGGAGTGAACACGTGCAAGAGCAGTCGAACCATTGCAACAGAAACAAATATATGGGTGCCAGCTGACTGTAGACCAATTTCATTTGTAGACATGCACAACCTTTAGTTCTTGAAATAGAAGCTGCCCTGAAATGGATAATAAGGTCACTTAAGCTCCATGAAGTAAAGCAAACTCGAAAAGCAAAAGAAAATCATCTAGTGGTGAGCGTAGCAACAATAGAAACAGGATGAATATGGGCGTTGAATGTTCACATATGCATTTGATTCAGAAATAGTTGGCAAGAATCATAAGAAATGGCTATTCTCCCAAGACCTGGACTGATATGGAATCTAACTCTGTATGGAGGAATATCACGAAGTTTTCTTTAGCGTAACTGAGATCTACATTTGTGCATTTGCTATATGGCCAATTTCATTGTCAGTACCTGGTCTACCTTTCTGGTTCTTCTGTACTTTACCGAGGTTTTTACCTTGAAAAATTGTATTTTCACACAGAACTGCAACTAATTCAATGTTGTCAATGAAGCTGATTATATTAGAGCAGTCCAACAACCCTCCCCCTCAAATGCTCCAAAATATATCAATTAGAACATTCACAACCATGACAGAAACAAATATCTAATACTTGTATGTGAAAAGGCGAACAACCATCTACAAGCACTAAATGATACACATAACTATACAACGTATCTCTCAGGCTCAGTTATGGGGGCAGGTACGAAACCAAGTGCCAGGGCATGCGAATTGTAAAACTTCAGGAACAAGGATTGACTCAAATAGTGTTTCTGATCCATCTGGATGGCATGCTTATCAACGGCATTTTCTGACTAATATGCATGTCCGAGGAAATAATATATGTTATCTGAGTGAACAGACATTAGACAAGGCTATTAAGTTGATATGAGTTGCACCATGTGTGAAAGGTTGGAGAACTACCTAATTTCAGCAAGGTTGGACATGTTTCGTGACACGGGTATGGCATTGTATATGTAAGTGACAGCATGATAGGTTCACACAACGGATGATTTAACTAGAAACAGACAAAATGGACACAAAAGTATAGATATCGCTCTTCGAGCTACTCCCTTTCTAGATGTCGATAAACCATGGACTGCTACGAAAACACCATCGGATTTCAAAGGGTGTCATCCTATCCAGTACTGGATGCAGTAGAGGTGCTCTCGGGCGAATTCCCGCCAGCTTTGCAGCTATTTCGGAGTGGCTCCTAAGAATAAGAAAGAGTAAAGAAGTACTTTGTTCGAATCAACGTGTGTCACGAATGAGAGATTGGTTCTCTTTTTGCCTTCCTATTGGGGAGCCGGCACTCCCGGAAGCCTGTGGGGAATGGGGAAGGAAGAGTCAAGCCAACTTTCCGCTTGACTGGTTCCAGTCTTGTACAATGCTCAAGGCTCTCGGCTGAGTAGCAGGGAGCGGAAGCCCAGGGAAGGCGAAGGGGGAGCTCGGGAACACCCTTTTTGTTCAATAAGATACCAGAAGTATTGCTACCAATAAATTTCTAAAGATGATAGCTAGAAACGATGTTTCTATTTGAAATTATAACTTTGCCAACACATAATTAAGATATCCAAATTCCACATATACATAGAAATACCAAAATATGGAACTACTCCACAGAATAAAGTCCGTAAATCACTATACTGTTGATGTCAACTATTACAAACATATCTAACATAACTGGAGGAGCTGCAACACAGTTTATTCCAAGAAATGCACATCAGTCTCATATTCCTTTATTCTAGTTCGAAAGGTGCCTTTATTCCTCCAACTAAGGTATTACCATTCCACAAGACTATAGTCAAAGCAGAACATAACAAAAGAAATGAAGGTAAAAACTACATGAATTAAGTATTTGATCGACCACATCGTCTACAACTGAGAAAAATCATTTAATTTAATATCTACTACGTGTCTCCTCACGTGCAGGCGTCATTTGTTTTTGTGAAGCCTTACACTTGAAACTTTCTTTTCAGAAATGGTTGCAGTAGGATTGGAACACAAAACCTCTTGTTTGCGAGAAGAATCATCTAATATTCAATATATCTGACACGCACGAATTCAGCTTTCTGGAATTGAACGAAGTTGATGATTATCCAAAACACAAAAGCGAATCACGCAATTAAGAAATTTACAACTCCCTCCCTCTTCCACGCTCAAAAAGCAAAGAAATATATCATCATTTTACTGCAGAAAAACTGGATGATTCTCCCTAGATAACTCAAAACTCAAAACGAAGCTCCAAAAATGCAGACTTGACAAAACGAAAAATGCTCCGATTAGTGCAACACAACAACAATGTAAAGATAAAGAAAAGAGAACCCACAACATATTGGCGTGCTCAATGTCAGACTCAATGGCCTCAAGAGAATCTTGGCAAGAAGGCGCCTTTCCAAGCTGATGGTAATCCATCATCAGAAATTCCTCAAAGATTATTCCTTCGCGATAATGGCTAACGCCCTCTTCCGTGTTTTCCAAGAACCACAGAGAGATGACACAAACAGGAAAAACAAGTGAAATGGGGTTTATGTGGACTAAAATTTCTTTCTTGAATGGTTTTATAAAGATTTTAGGAGAAGAGAGGGTGGGGGGTTCTATGCAGTGTAGAAGCAGTTGGAGAGGTGACAAGAGACGGAAACTTATAATAGAATTTTCTGAACCGCCATCCAGAGAGAGATGGAAGTTTAAATGAGTTATGACAGTTAAAAGGTAAATCTAACTTTTGCCTCCGAATTTTTTATAGGATATCACAAATTGTTTTCACAAGATTCATAACATGGCTTTACTCTTATCCTTCCACCTTTTCAATTCTATCCGATTAAATTTCACTAGCCCTGGTGAATAATTCACCTCATGTGATATTGAAAATATATAAATTATCTTTTACAAAAAATAAATAATAATTTATTCACTTATATTTTAAAGAATAAAACAATGTATCTTATGTCTAAGGAGGTAAAATGCTTCAATTTAAAAACATAGGAAGGTAAATTGCTACATTTTAAAAAATATAAGGGTGAATTATTTTTATTTTTTATAAAAAGGTTGTTTGCCTATTTTTCCTAACATTGATAGGTAAATTATAATTTACGCTATATATGTGTATATATATGTATGCATTTTTTTTTATGAACATATAAATATATAAAATATTTGAAATAAAATTTTGATATTATATTTATTGCTTACCGAGTTGATGTGGATAATTACGAAAAAAATATTATACCAATACAAAATTGTACATTTACAAATATAAACAAAAAAAATCTAATTTACAACTCGATAGGGTTGGCAATTTCAACCCGACTCAAAAAACTCGAGGCGGGTTTGAGATGTCATTTTTCGGGTTCGGGGTGGGTCCAGGGCAGCTAAAACCTGCCCGGCTGGGTCTGGGGCGGGGTACGGGTCCTGTCCCGAACCCGCCCCATTGGACCCGGCCTCCGCCCCCCCCCCCGCCCGACTCCGCCTCTTTTTTATTATATATTATTAATATATAATATATTAGAAATACAAAAATTTACCTTATTATATATATTTGAATTCCAAATAATTTTTGCATATACCTAATTGTATATAAAATACCAAAAATAAAAAATTAATTGATAAGAAATTTAATAATTTAGATGAACGTATTTTTTGTCTTATCCAATTAATTTTAAATAAAAATTATATTAAAGTATTTAAATCTAAACTAATATTATTTATTAAAAAATATTAATTTAATGTATTTTTTGTATAAATTAATTAGATCGAGACGGGATGGGGTTTTTAGCATGGCGAGGCGGGGGCGGGTTATGGGGCTGGTAAAAATTTAATAGGGCGGGTCTCGGATCCGAGCGGACCGGTACCAGACCCGCCCATTGCCATCACTATAACCCGCCGCTCATTAGCATACTCCATGTCGTCATTGTTTGGAGCACGGGGGTCTGCCGGAGGCTGTGGTAGGTCGTTACTTGAGGCCTTGGGTTGTGATGGGCTGGTAGTCGAGGCGCGCGGCCTGCATCAACTTCATCATGCTCATCATGTTGACTATCATTGTCTCCAGCCCTACAATCTTATCCTCCATGTCTAAGCGTGGGATGGCAGTGGTGATGGTGATGTGGATGTCCCGCTTGAGGTGGTCCTTAGAACAAAGGCCAATTATATGACATTTGTTCTTACCCCTGACTGCTATCAGCCACAGCTATTTCTCAGTCATCGCCATTGACTCTCCGATTCGAGCGAACTATCTTGGTCATAGGTCGTAGCCAGAGGCTGGTGATCCTCCAATGATTCGAGCGAACTATCTGCGCTCAAATGATTAAAATGGTGAGTAGATATCAAATTATCTTTACTGCACATTGTGTGAAGCAACCATGTGATCAATAGGATATCTATGGATGTAGTCTAAGATCAATTAAAGACTATCTATCATGATACATATTGCGATGCACATATGTAAAACTCCGTATGCTCTAGGCGCCAAGTATTATTGGAGGACTTAGTATACATACATCAGATACTAGTGATGAGATGTGAGCATAATTAAGTCATTCTCCAACATGTTCTACTAGCAGTATCATCGCTTATTCCTTACACCTAGTCTTGGTATGTATGAAGGCATGTTAGTGGTATAGGATCATGTAGAACTTGATTCTTTTGGCTTTTGAGAATATGTGATTGGTATCGAATTATGAAGTGTCACTGGGCGCTGATTGGCCCTCTCATAGGTAGTTGCCCTGACAATAGCAAGCAGGATGATACTTAAAAAATTATTTCGCATAAATGAGTGATGCGATTGATCACCTTCGCACTTGAGAAGTGGGAAGGATAATAATAGATAATGAATAATTGCCTTAGCTAAAGGAGTTAAGATGAGATCATATATTTGATTGATTATGAAGTATATCCGCACTTCATAAAAAAATCTAATTTTCAGTTAAACATGCGAACTACTAAAAGGCATTAAGAGGGTAGTTGTTTGATAGTTCACAAGTTAGGCACTTGGATAGCGATTGAACTTAGGTTCATATGATGTTATGAGCTGTGACATACCCAAGTTGAGTGGGAGCTCCATCAAAACTTGTATTCATACTACATGTGTTTTAAGATGACCTCTTATGGGAAGTGACTGAACGGTCCCTGCTTCGTCATTGTGTGTGCCCATATTGTCTCTTGTACCATTTGGGATTTTGGACCATACCATGAGGTGTAAGCTTGATGAAAATACTTTAACATGATATCCAGTGGTCATGAGTGATTCAGTCTATCGAAGCATGTCTAGAAAAGCTGTCAATACCAAGTTGATTAGTATGAGAGGTTGATGAAGAACTTGGTAACGTACTTATATTCTATTGTTCATAGCCTGAGGGACTGTGTTGGAAAATGTCCGACCAGTCATGAGCATAGATACATATTTTAGTGAATTAAGTATGCACTATTTATTGAGAGATCTAGAGATTCTTGATTAAGTACAACCACAGAGTTTGCCATTCCAATAAATTTTTTTGTAGTGATATTAAGATAAAATATAAAATAATCATGTCTTACATCTACATTTTTAATCAAACGTGGTTTAAAAAATATACATAATCAGTTTAACTTAAAAAGAACACAATAATTTTTTTAATAATTTAAATTAGTTAAATCATGAACATCTCTCAAATTTTAGTAATTTTATGCTAATACTTTTAGTTTAAAAAAAAGTGAATTAATTCTTTTTTATTAAGCCTAAAATTCTTTTTCTTTTTTTTTTTTAAAGGCGGCCCAAAATTTTTTGAAATTATAAAAAATATTCAAAATGTGTCCAACACATGTCAGACACGCCAACAGTCGTGTCGACACTTTGTCCCCCCTTTTTTTTTTCAAATTTTCAAACACTCCAATGCCATTTTCGTGTCTGACACTGTATCGAGTATTTTTCTCGAAGTGTCCGTGTATTATAGCTTAAGACAATATTTGTCCTAAACTTATAAATATAAAACTTACCCCGTATAATGAAAATTTGTAGTTCAAAAGGTTTTTATTAATTTGTTTGGATTGTCATATTTTTAAATATATATTTAGAAGAAACTTATATATAATTACTCATTTTTATTTCAAACTAAATTGTTAACTAATTAATCTTATTATTAAATTAATAAAAAATTATATAAATTCTTTTATGCATTTAATATACTAATTCATTTTTTAATGTTAAGTCTTTAAAATATAATGAATACTGATTATGTTTACTTTATTTTAATTTAGATATATTCTTTAATTAATTAAATTTAAGAATGCAATAATTTAAAAAAAAAATCATGCATGTGAAAAGGGGTGCAAGTTGAGCCGAGTCGATTCGTGAGCTCACGAGACGGCTCACATTCAAGCTCGGCTCGAGCTCGAGCTTTTTAGCTTTTGTTCGTGGCTTGCGAGCTTACCCCTTTTTTTATTTTTTTTTTTTATAAATATTATTTAAGTGCACATTCAATATTATATCAAGTTTAAATTTAAAATTCACTATATATTAGAATTATTAATCAATATATCTTATTTTAATTTTACTAAATAATAAAATACAGTATTTTTATTTATATTATTTAAAATAAGCTGAAACAACAATTTAGTAAGTTTTTTATAATTTTTTTGTAAATAAATATTAAAAATTCACCATCAATTAGAATTATTAGTTAATATCTCATATTTTAGTTTTAGATGATATTAAAATATGGTACTTTGGTTTATATTAAAAACAAGCTTAATAGGCAATTAGTACGTTTTGATAATTATTTTATAAATAAATATTAATATAATACATATAAATTTTATCATTACAATTTCAATCCATTACAACATTGCATTTATTTACTATACTATATATTAGAATTATTAGTCCATATATCATATTTAGTTTCAAATGATATTATAAAATGGTTCTTTAGTTTATATTATTTAAAAAAAGCTTAATCAATAATTTAGTATATTTTGATAATTTTATTATAATAATATAATATAATGCATAAGAATTCATTGTTATAATTTCAATATTCACTACAACAAAATCCATTTATTTTAAAATTTCACTATTTGTAAGTATTGTCAGTCAATATATCATATATTAGTTTTAGATTATCTTAAAATATGGTATTTTGGTTTATATTATCTAAAATCAAACTTAATCAATAATATTATGTTTTGATAATTTTTTTATAAATAAGTATTTAATATAATGCCTATGCATTTATTTTAGATGAATGTTTTCATGGCTGCCAATTTTATTTCATCGTATTGCTTATTTTTTTTCTCCTTGTGAATATTTTTTTTCTTTTTTCATATTTAAATTTTTGAATAATGTATTCTAGATATTAAAATAATTTATATTTTTTAAATCTAGATATTTCAGGGAAAAAATTAATTGAGCTCGAGGTCAAGCTCGGCTTGGGACAATCGAGCTCGAGCTCGAGCACATTGTGTAGTACTCGAGCCCGATCTCGAGCTCAGAATTTCGGCCCCGAGCTCATTTGCACCCCTTGTATATATTTTTTAATTAAATAATCGCAACAATTTTCACGATTTTGCCCAATTTTGTAAACTTTTGTAAACAGCACTATTTTTGTAATTTTTTTGGGTATTATTTAAATTATTTTTCCCTTCAAGACAACAAGAGAGTTGATACCTCCGTGATTCAATCAAGACATAGACTTGTAGACGAATCAAATCCGGATACATGAACCGACATACTTCCACTATTAAAGATTTAACTTGATCTACAATTATGTTTCAATGTATGATTAATTAGCATGTACACATATAATTTATCATATGTTCGATTTTTTATTTTATAAATTATCCATTATTATTTTCATACAATTTATACGTTATTTTTTCCAGCTTTAATAAAATCACAGGAACTCCAAAACATACAAAGGATTTGCTCACTACGACATAATTGTAGATAATTAACCGTCATCGAGCAACATCATCTTTTCAACAAATATACTATGAACACCAACTGATAGCAATATCTAGATTCAATTGTCTTTTTGTTCTTTCTTTGAAAAAAAATAATGAATGTTGATTTTGCAAAAAGAGAAATGTGTTTGTCAGATGAGGAGAAAGAAAGAATCTGAGTTGAAAGAAGTTTGTGAGAAAAAAGAAAATATGTTGTGGGATGAGGAGAAAGAAGTTCGTAAATGTGGATTTACCCAAAAGTGTGAAAATTACTAATATAACCAAATTATATTAAACAAACTAAATGATAAATTTGAGCATTACAAATTCGTATAATTTTCACTTTGGACATTAAAGCGTGCGGAAAATGCACAGATTCAATCGAATATGGATTAAAGCTCGTTGATGGGTAAAGTATTTCGTAAACCTAAAAATGTGACCTGCAGAAAAAAGGTTAGCACCGCGACGCTCAAGTTAGTACGAGATAACAAAATAAGAATATCAGAATAAAAAATAGCAAGATAATAAGATAGTGAATTATAATGAGAATTCAAGAATAGTATGCGTAAAATATGAACTTCGCAGATGAATGTTCTAAAAATACGTCCTCCTTTATATAGCTAGAGTCCCCTAGTGGCAGGGGGACTAGGCTCCGAGAAAGTTGGGGAAGATGGGTGCCTCCACATAAGTATCTTAGGGACATTCTTATCTGAATGAGTTGGTAGATCCTGCAGGAGTCCCCTCAGCTAAGGGACTTTAGAGAGAGGAGGAGTTTGTCTCTCAGAAGTCTACCCCCTTGGTTCTCCTTGCCACGTCTAGGTCCAATGGCCTCCGGCTTGGAGAAGGCCCCTTAATGCCTCTACCCACTTTCGGCCTGCTGGGCTCCATTGCTGGGCTAGACTTGGGACTTGATTTTTGCCCAATATTTATAACCACACCAGATATAAAATAATTTTTTTAAATAATAACATAAATAATTAAAAGAGTATTAAGCAAGTCATTTTTTTTTTTTTTTTATGTAATTGCAACAATTCTATTCTGCCTTTCAAAATACATTGTAATTTTTTTTTTCTCAAAATGATTGAAAAAGGAATGGCATTTGTTCCCTGTTAACTTCTAACTAAGAAGTTGCATCTTTTTGCCCTCTACTCATAATACTTGTACAATTTTATGCTTTCTATATCTCCATATCAACCATATCCAATTCCACAATCACTTCAAAAAAGTTCATGCAAAAAACTAAACTTAATCCCACAATCACTTCAAAAAATTTAAGCATCAAAATAAACTCCTTCATATACATGAACAATATCAAACTCTAAAACAGTTAAATTCCTTCTTTAATCTGAAAATTCTACAAAAAAGAACAAAAAGAAAAGCACAAGCGCCCTTGAAAGGTCAACTTTCCCCCGAGTTTTTCCAATTCGAATCTTTCATTTATAAATTAGTATTGTATCTTGTACTACACATAGCATACAAGATACAATACTAATTTAACCCGTAAAACACTCAAATTGTACCTATTTTCCCCATCAAAATGACTATCTCTCACGGTGACTTGTGCATCTCCCATCGCAAAATAATATTTAAAAAACACTACTATAAGTCCATATTAATCCAAGATTAATTGCATTTTAACCCTTATAAAAATATTAATAGGCAAATTTCCCTAAAAAGTAAAGGTAACACGACCACTATCTCCCCAATGGGATCGATTGTCCATTTTCTAAAAAAATTCAGGGGTCGCGTTGCCTTTTCTTTTACATAGAAATTTTTTTGCTTATTAGTATTTTTATAAAGTATCAATAATAAGCATTAATGTCAAATGATTTCAAGACTGTGCTCAGCAGCAGCAGCAGCGGCAGACACCTGATTCTGCTCCTTCACAACCATTCTCCTCATCTTCATTGCCCACTTCAGACACCCCACAACACGCTCGAACAATTCAAGCGCAACGAAGATCCCAATCCCTCCAACGATCCCATTCGCGATCGAATACGTCAACGGCATCAGAATTATAGTAACAAACGCCGCTACCGCCTCCTTCACGTTCTCCCACTCTATCTCCTTCACCACCTTCATCATCAGCACCCCCACCATCACCAGAGACGGGCCGACTGCCCACGGCGGCACACTGCTCAGCAAAGGCGTGAAGAACAACGACAACCCAAAGTATATTCCCACTATCACAGCCGTCAACCCGGTTCTCCCACCTTCTCTGATTCCCGCCGTTGACTCGACGTACGTGGCGATGGGCGAGACTCCGAGGGCGGAGCCCACAATCGTGGCGCCTGCGTCCACCATGTACGCCGTGTATTCCCCCTCGAACACTCCTTCATTCACGAACCCTCCTATTTCAGCCATTGTGTACAGCGTGCCTGTGGTGGCCAAAACGTCGACATATAGCAGCGTGGCTAAGGCCACCCACACTTGAGTTCTGTTGAAGTCCGTGAAGCTGATGGCCCAGAAAGTGGACTCTATTTTGTGAAAATCGACCACTTTTTTGAAGTAGTCGTGTGTTGAATCCCCGAGTTTAGTGTATGGAAATACAGTGACGGAAGTGCCCCTAATCCACGAAATTAGCGTCACAAAGAGCATACCGTATATCATGCTGCCTTTGATGTTCTTCATTAGTCCATAACACATTATCAAGAATCCCACCAAGCCCAGCCAGAATGTTGGGCTTTGCATCCTCCCACCAATGCACTCACCACTGGCTGGATTTATGCTCTTGCAAGCAGATAGTGTGACCAAAGTGGCTGGATCAGGACCCACCAAACCCACACCTTGGTGGGGCTGTAAGCCCACGAAGGCAATGAACAGCCCAATGCCCGCGGCGCAGGCGAGTCTTACCGACGTCGGAATCAGCCTAGCCAATTTGGCACGGAGCCCAAGAACTGCAATGGCGAGAAATGCGCAGCCTTCGACGAAGACGATAGCCATGGCAGTACGGTATGTCATGTGTCCGGACCCGTGGAAGCCCACCAAGTTATAGGCCAAGAACGCGTTTGCGCCCATGCCGGGTGCCAGGCCGAGCGGGAGGTTGGCTAGTAAGCCCATCGCAAGTGACCCGATCATGGATGACAGGGCAGTGGCGACAATGAGATCACTCTTGAGTTTCGAGAGGCAGTTCTGATAGCCCACATTAGGCTTTAACCTGCACTCAGGACTGGCAGGTGCGCTGCAGTCGGACACGGAACACGTCCCCCCAGAATCCGCCAGGATGGTGGCGTTGACGGAGATAATGTACGCCATAGTGAGGAACGTGGCAGTGGCAGCACGTAACTCTCTACTGAACGAGCTCTTCCTCGCCTCCAACTTGAAGAACCTGCCAACTCTGCTCTTCGAAACAGCTTCATCAAACCCTTTCTGCATTGTTTTCCAGTCCCTCCCCATTCTTGAGTGGTGTGTGTTGTGTGCGTTTTTCTCACACTCTTTTCCCCACAACACTAAGTACTATGTGCAGCCCTTTTATGGGTATGATCTTGCGCACTAGAGAATGAATCTAGGGGGGGTGAGTGTGTGTATTATTATTCAATTGGAGGCATTACAAAACAAAAGGCGAAAAAGGGCAATCATTTCTTTCAAGGGAATTTAAATTTGTTCCTAAAGGTGGTAGGTATAATTAGAGCACTCTCTCATATCATATTGATTGAAAGGATAATTACACTTTCTTCCCCTAAGATTTAGTGTAATTACACGTAAATCTCCTGTAAAATTACATGTAGCACCTTTAAAGTTTGCTTCCGTTTAACAAATTAGTCCCTCCGTCAACTAAAATTCACTAAATTTGTTAATATTAAAAAAATATTTGAAGAAAAATTGATATATACCCTCGATTAATTTAGTATTGATTTATTGTCTATCGAATAATTTTTTTCAAACTAAATTACCTTTATAATGATGAAAATATATTTCCTAATATATATTAACGAGTGAAAACATATAAAAGTAATTTGGTTATAAAAAGATTTATTTGACCTGTAATAAGTCAATTAGGGGTGAATATAGATTTTTTTTAATTATTTGTTAATATTAGCAAATTCGTGAATTTTTACTAACGAAAGGACTAATTTGTTAGATAGAAGCAAACTTCAGGAGTATTAAATATAATTTCTCAAATCACAAAAAATTTACATATAATTACCCCAAATTTTAAGGAGGATAGTGTAATTATCCCTTTGTTTAATTGCGAGATGTTAGGGTGTCTTTTAGACTTTGTAATTACCTTTTTAAGTACAAAATCTCGGTAATGGTAGTTTAGGTTTTGGCACTAAGGACTTTTGTGTCCGCCCACGAATTCTCATTGGCCATTACAATTTTCAAGACTTTCCAACAAAGCTTCTTTATCACTTTAGATTAATTGATCAAATTGTATTCTTAAAAGGCTCATCGTGGACGGTTTTTTTTTTTTTTTTTTTCCTTTTAAAATGGGTGAAAGTGATATTGAAACCAGAACTATTAATCTCAGGAGGAATTCCTGTAGTCAAATTTTATTGTATTTTTCATTTTATTTAGGGTTAATTACATTTATTCTTTTTTTGAAAATACTACGTTATATTTTTTTTAAAAAATTATATTTACATCCCCTTTGAAAATTCATTATTTACATCTAACCCCTTTTATTATTGTTTGGACAAAAAACGCTGAAATTAGAGAAAAAATAATTACATAAATTTTTAATTGCATCCCTCGATTAATGTCCTCATATGATCAGTTTTGTACTTATAAGGGGAAAAATATAGTAATGTTAACCCCACTCTATATGTATATATATCCCTTATAAGTAAAATAATATATACATAAAAATGCTAAATAAGGGGTAAAATTAAAAATTTGTGTATCTTTTTTTGTTTTGGTGAAGTCAGTATTTTAATTCCAAATTATAACAGAAGTGGTTAGTTGTAAACGAAAATTTTTCAGAAGGGGTGTAAGTGTAGTTTTAAATTTTTTTGGGAGGAAGTATAATTTTCAGAAGGGGTGTAAGTGTAATTTCAAAAAGGGTGCAAGTATAGTTAACATTTTTATTTAATATATACACACATCATGTGTGCAAATATAATGTCATTTTTTATCTTAATTTTTTTTTTATACACGCAGCGTGTATATATTATTGAAATAAAAAATGCCACAAAATTTGAAATAAATAATCCTATCCATTTTTATGTGGCCTTGTTTTGATATCATAGTGAATTAACATTTTTATTTAAAAGGTTTAATTAGTGTTAGAGAAGGAAAATTAATGTTGAATAGTTAAAATGAGTTCTCACTGATCAACAAAATCAACTGAAGCTCATCTGATTTGGGATGGAGAAAAGTATGGCAAATCATCCAGGCAAAGTTGTATTAAGTTATGTGACCTTATCCATCTTTAAATAGCCCACCTCATTTTTACTAAGCAAAATAATAATAATAATAATAATAATAATAATAATAATAATAATAATAAAGGGATAATTACACTCTCCTCTTAAGAAATTCGAAATAATTGCACGTAAACTCCCAGTAATTTAAAAATTTATATCTTATACTCATATTACTTCCTTCCAACAAATAAAACACTCTATTAGTCAAAATAATAAATTACATTACTGCGGACTAAAAAAAACTACAAAAAGTCATCACATCTCGTGGAATTATATACAAAAATGGCCCATCAAAATGAATAAATAATTAGAATTTAGAAAAACAAAACACATCATAACATTAAGAATAATTATATTTACACACCATGTTCTATGTGATATTTCCATAAACCATCCCTATCTTTTGTATAATTACATAAATTACCCCTGATAGCCAGAAAAAAGGGGTAGTTTGTATAATGATGCTAACATTTTTAGGAGGCGTGTGTGTGTAATTTTCGAAAAAAGTAAGGGATGATTTGTATAATTATCTAAAAGATACGAATAATTTTTATAAAATAAACCATAAATCAATGGGTGTAAATGTAGTAATCCCTAACATTAACTATTAAAAAAAAAAAAAGGTTTAAAATCTGCAGAAATTTTGTTGGCATCTACCAAACATTGATTCTATTATGTGTTTGTTGCCAAACGCACTTAAAAATATGTGTGTGAAGTGTGAAGTTGTGCAATGAAGAAATGGTGTTGACTAATAAGATTCCAGTTTTGTCCCCATTTGGGAGGACTGGTCCAAGCAATCTGTGTCCGAATCTTTAGGTATATATCACCCACTGCCTGCCTTGTGACTCAATCATGCCTTTGCTGACTACACACCACACCACACCACACCACACCACTATTTCCCCAAACTTTCCTTACAAATCTCTTAAAATGAGGGATTTTTTTGGCTTAGTTTAAGGCTATAAAAGTATATGTTTTTTTTTATCAATTATATTGATATTTGTTTAGATTAGATTTAATTATACAATTTTTTTTATTTTCTTGTAAAATTATAAGTCGGGGTTGGCGATTACTAAGAAAAGACCATTGATTATAATTTAAATAGTTATGAATTAAAAACCGTGATAAATACTTTTTATTGATTATGGTTAAGTTAAATCGATGCAAAAATATAAATTTTTCACCACAAAAAAGTTACTTGTTATGGCTAAGAGCCATGATAAAAATATTTATCATGACTTTTGACCATGTCAAATGTTTTAGCCACTCTCACATATACCACGACCAACAATTGTTGCATGGTCGTGGTTAATGATTATTTGTTACGGCTATTTTGTTTAAATGTTATATTTTTTGCAGTGTCATGAGGTGTATTTGTCATATTTCACCACTAAATAGAAAGTATACTTGTAATCACAACCACAATTTTAAGGGGTGTACCACGACTGTTATATGTAAGACTCACAACAAAAAAATATTTGGCCCAAACTATCACTACAAATCTATGAAATGTGGGAGTTTTAGCGTACTTTTAGGAGTAGCGTTTAGCTGGGAAAAAAAATAGAACTTATAAGGTGTTAGATCTTATCTTATTTTAAAAAAATATTGAAAGTTTTAGATAAACAAATAAGATTGTTTAGCTTATAAGATGTCAGTGGTTTTATAATTAATGGGATAATTATATTTTTAATCTTATATTAAAAAAATTATATATACACCCCAAAAAGCATCAACTTCATTTCTTAAATTAACTATTCTTACTTTTTTATTGTTAATGATGGTTTTATAACTATGTAAAAAATAGCAAGGAATGGTTTGTATAAATAAATTTTAAATATATAGTATAAGTATAATTAGTCGTAAACTTTAAATATAGGACTCTACACTTTCTTGAAGGCCATGACCAAAAGTGAAGCACCATGGTGGATAGTAATTTACCACAACTTCAACAATATTCATCGTGAATATTTTGATCATAACTAAAATTATAGTAAATAATAATTAATTATAATTTAAATTTAAATTTTTACATGAATTTTTCTTTGGGACAAACGTTTTTTTTTATCTTATAAGGTATTTTCTAAAATAATATATCAAATACAAAACATTTTGAAAAGTTAATAAAATGCAAAATTATATTTTTGGTACTGTAACGTTAGGTTGTTAGTACTTTTAGTTCTGTAACTTACTTTATTTACACATCTGGTCCTTATTTTGACGTATTTAGTCCTGATCATCTCAAATTTGGTCTTTTTTTGACAAGTTTAATCGTGTGTTGACAATTTTGATCTCATTCACACTATAATAAATCACATTTTTGGTCATGTAACTATGAATCGTTAAGACCAAAATTGTCAAATATAACTAAATTTGTCAAAAAAGGACTAAATGTGAGATGCTCAGGACTAAATTCGTAAAAAAAAAGGACTAAATGTATAAATAGAGTAAGTTACAGAACTAAAAATACTAATAATCTAAAGTTAAAAAGACTAAAAATATAATTTCACCTTAATAAAATTTAGGGAGACAACCTCGAAACATAAATCGATCGAGTAATTATAATGAATCTTCGTAATCTTCAAAAGTAGATTATTAGTACTTGATTCAAAGTTGACTTCAATTGGTGACAGTAACTAATTGATTAGGCGAATCCAGTTTCGTGGTCTTAATAATTACTACACAACAAATTTTAAAATTATATAAATGAATTAATTGAATTTTTTGAACTTTTTTTTTATGAAAACTAATTTCTATTTTTATTTTTTTCTTCTGAAGTAATTATTTACATACACGATTGCACCAACATCTCGATAAATTGAACAATATGCTAATATTATAACAAAAAATGATAAACAAATTACAATAACTTACATAAAATGAGATAAATATCAACATATTCAGCGGAACTCGAACCTATGATCTAATTGATCTTATTCATAGAACCTCAGCCGATTCTTTACTTCGAAAACCTATTTTTGGATTTAAAAACTTCATTGGTAAAATTTGATGCTTTGATCTCCTTCAAATTTGACCACGAATTTAAATAACAATATTTGTTTTAGATGTTTATTTTATTTTATTTAGAGCCCCTAATTTTATTTTTCATATTCTCATACTCTCTCTCTCTCTCTCTCTCTCTCTTTATAGGAATGGTGATAATATAATTATAGAGATATCATGAGCGATACAATTAATCAATAAACTCAAAGTTATTATATATTTATAGTAAATGTGATAAATATTCATAATAAATAATTTTATATTAAGTGAGACAAATACTCATACGTTAATCGGACTCAAACCCATAATTTCAAATTTATTCACTAGACATTAACCTTAACCACCATGCTAAGTCACCTTCGGTCATATTTTTCATATACAAGGGACAATTAATTACTTAACTAATAAGGGTGGCATAACCTAAATATGTGCATAATTTTTTAGAATTGAATTAAAATAAAATATTTATATAAATTGTATTATTAATTTTTGTAAGGAAAAGAAGTATCTAAAAATATATATTGAGATAATAAATTAAAATAAATATTTTGATTTTAAAAAAATTGACAAACAAAAATAATAAATAATATAGGAAAAATAAAAAAAAATACATGAAGAAAAGAACTATCAAAAGATAATTATGAAAAATCATGATAAGTGAAGAAGTTAAAACATAATTAATTAATTTAAAATTTTAAAACTAAATGACAGACCAAATTTAGGTGAGATGCCGAGAGGGACCTCTTACTTAGGAAGTGTTTGCAAAAACTTCTACTTTTAGATAAGTGACTTTTGTAGAGAATGTTGAAAGTTGTGTAGAATCAAAAGTGGGTATTATTTGTAAAAAAAAGTGAAAAACAGATCAAAGTTAAATTGGATAGTGTTTAGAGAATAATCACTTTTAAATAAATTTAATTGATTAAAAACTGTTTTTTGTCCCTATGAAAAAGATACTATTTTTTTTACTTATTATTTCACTTATTGTTTGTCAATAATAATTATGTTTCACAAAAAATAATAAATTTTATTTCGATTAGTATATTTCATATTTAATATTTTTAAAAATATAAAAAAGTATATATTTAACTTAATAATGCTCCCACTTATAAGCAATAATTGTTTATTATCTTGCATAATTGCAAAAAGAATATATGTTTTATTTATTAATCAAATAATAATATTAAATGAAGTAATATAATGAGATGATATAGCAAATAATATAAAAATTTAAAATAGCAAATATGTGAAAGTATAAACTCAATTATTATTAAATTATTCAAAATATTTAAAATGTTCAATATCAAACTAAAATATATAATTTTAAAAATAAATTAAAAACGATAAAGTTGAATTAATTACAAAAAATCAAAACAGCTAAAAGCCCCCAAATGTGCTTCTAACTTTTGGCCTAAAAACGCTTTTCTTTGTCGTTTCAAAAGTAAAAGTTGACATATCAAATATTTCAAAAGTACTTTTTAAGAGCCAAAACTTAAAAAATGTTTTTCTAAAGTGCTGGCAAACACCCCATTACTATATAGTATAGATACTTATTAAAGGGAATTGTTTTCAAGATATTTTTAGCACACATTTCCGAGAAATAAAAAGAAATTGAACCCAAAGATTCGTTGCAGAAACTTCGGCTTATCCTTTCAAATTCTGGATCTCAGTAATTTTCAACATTATTTTAATATAAGTCTAAATAAATTACTAATTAATAACATGATGAGTCCCTCTGCTTCAATTTAATAAAATTCTTTTGAATTTAAAAGTAATTATGATCGCAAAATATGTCTAAATAATTCCATTAATAAATTCGATGTCATAAATTTGATTCCCACCAGACATATGAATATGCATATTATATTATGTGAGGTTATTTTAATTTATTTTATTATTTTTAATTATATTAGTTATCAATGCGTTGATCGAATCAATACGTTATATATATACTCAATATATTTAGACATTGATCTAATTAATAATGTCCTTAACACTTCAATAAATAAAAATAGAAAAATACATACATACATATATATATATATATATATATATAATATATATATATATATGATAACATATATAATAAAATGAAATTCTTGACATTAGCTTAATAATAACTCATACATGCATCACACTCAAATATGTGTTCATAATTAATTTTAAATTAAAAAATAAGTATTATTTTAAAAATATATAAAAAAATTATGAGAAATTATTGAAGGGAAAAAAATGAGAGAATGGAAAATTGAGAAGAGAGAAGGAAATGGATGTTAATGAAAAATAAATAATGAAAATTGACAGACCACAAAAATGTTAGAAATTAAAAGAGTGTTCTTACTAAATAATAAATTGATACTAATTATTGTCCCATTATTACAATTTAATATGACAATATTTGATAATTACACATCTTATAAGTTTATTATTAAATAGGGATAATGACACTCCCTCCCCCGAAGTTTGGTGTAATTACACGTACACCTCTGTGGTTTGGAAAATTACATTTAGCACCCCTAAAGTTTGCTTCATCTAACAAATAAGTCAATCCGTTAGTCAAAATTCACAAAATTAACTGATATTAACAAAAAAATCAGAAAAAACAAACTATATTAACCTTAAATGACTTATTATTGATTTATTGCAGATCAAATAAATTTTTTTATGATCAAATTACCCTCATACGTCTTCACGCACTAATGTATCTGAGGACGTATATCTTCACCGTTATAAGGGTAATTTAATCCGAAAAAATTATTTAACATTCAGCAAGTCGGTAATAAGTCAATCAATGATTACTATAGATTTATTTCTAATTTTTTTGTTAATATCAGTCAATTCGGTGAATTTGACTAACGGAGGGACTTACTTGTTAGATGTAGACAAACCTCAGGGGTGCTAAGTGTAATTTCCCAAACCACAGAGGATTTACGTGTAATTACATCAAATCTCAGGGGAGGGGAGTGTAATTATCCGTATTAAATATTTCTCAATCCTACAAAGTACAAAAATAGGCAAGAAAAAAAAATGATTAATTAGGGAAAAAAATTAAAGTCAAGTTGGGGAACCCAAGATGTAAAAATATGCATAAAAATCAGATATACATCGGTTGGTTCAAAAACTTTCTCTACTCTCCTCGTTACTTGTAAGATTCTAATCTACTCACAATTAATAATTAATTAAGCTTTAATTGCTTTTTTAACTATATAAAATTGTAATTAATAAATAAATCATTTATGGAATTGTTTATTGCATGCGCAAGGATTTTATTTATTTTTAATAATTCTGTAAAAGGGGTGAAATGGGTTGTTCTTTTTAGATACTGACAACAGAATTTCAGTATTGATACGAAATTATTCAAGTGTGTGGACTGTGTGGGATAGGATCAAAGTTGGGATTTTTTCTTTAGTAAAATATCGATTCAATTAATATATTAATATTATTAAAAATAGTAATAAATTATATCGATTTAATTAATGTATTAAGAATAATAATAAATTACAATGCTACAAGAAAATTGAGTTTTCGCTACATTATAAAAGACCACGGGTTAAAAATTATGGTAAGTTAATACTATTAATCATGATTAAATAAAATCAAAGTAAAAACTTAAAATTCTTATCATGATTAATCAACATTCGCTATGATTTTTCTCCATAGCCAAAACATTTACCATGGTTTTGGTCATGTATAATGTTTTGGTTATACTTGCAAAAACAACGGTCAATAATTGTTGCGAACCCGCGGTTAATTTGTATTTTCCACTGTTTTTATCTTTTGGCTATAGTAATTAACCGTAGTTGAAAATCATATTCTTTTTTAGTGCAATAACTCAAACAAACACTCATAAAAAGTGAGACAAATACTCATATATTTGATGAAATTCAAACGCATGACCTCGAACTTTTCTATGGGACCTCAATTTTAACTTTAACCACTAGGCTAAACATCATTGGCCCAAAAGTTGGGATTACGGCCTCAAAACTTCAACTTTGTTCTTGTGAGCGCTAATTTTATCGTGTCTGCAAAATTAAAACACAAATAAATTATCACAAATAAGAATATTTGGATTAAAATATCGATGTGAGTACAATCTCTATTTTATCCCTTGATTATTCCCTCCAAACTATATATTTGACAAAGTTGACTAATTCAAAAGGGAATCTCCACGTAGATCTCCTTTGGACTTGAATTTGAATTTCTATAACGTTAATTCGAGGGCTTTCGCCAATAATCCCGAATTAAATGCTATAGTCTTGACTGGAATTTGATGATTTGAAAGTGAATTTGCCACTTGAATCTTCTTGAGATGATATCTAAATATTTATAACGTTAATTCGAGGATTTTGTGCATATAATCCTGAATTAAACGCTATAATTTGTGGCGCACCTTTGACGAAAGACTCGATCTTTGCCTTGAACGCCTTTGAATATTCTTGAGCTTTGAAGAACCGTGTTGAGAGAATTATTTGCAATTTTTCTCTGCTTTGCTCTTCGTTCTCGAGCTCTGTGTGTCAAATGAGGGTGTAAGGACCCCTTTATATAGGTGTCAGAGAGGTAGAGTTGTGATCTACTTGAACACCTTTGGTATTATCTCTTTATAATTTAATTTAAAGAAATAAATACACAATATATTTGGAATAATATGATTGGTCAATTTGACATTATCTCTTTAATATTTGCATTTTATAAAGAGATAAATACAACCAATATTTGTTTTGATTTGATTGGAGCGTACATGCAATTGCTCTACGTGGCACGGTCTGATTGGCCGGAATCTTTGACTGCGAAGCATTATTTGATTGGCCGAAATATTTCATTTTTGACACTTGTCGGCCATTGATTTGATGACAAAATATATATTAAAATATCAATTAAATTGACTATTTATACTTGAAATTAATTTAGTAAATTTCAAAATATAAATAAAAATATAATAATTGATAAATAATATAGTATATGACATTTGTCATTATTTAATTGGGCGCAAAATTAATTTGCCTACAAATGCCCCTCGAGACTCATTCACAAATATATGCTTGAAAATGTAATTTTTTTGAAGTGAATGAGTCGCGAAAATATGAGTTGGATTTTGAATTGGCCACTATAATATTAAATTTGTTCAAAATCAAATTTAATATAAATCTCCCATGAATTTGAGAATTTGGACTGCTACGTAAGTGGGCTGATGCACTTTTTCATCAGATAATCTGCGAAGGGGAAACCTTATTATTTTTGTTTTTTTATATATGTATGCATGTATATATATGCACGTATATATTAGGCCAAGCCATACCAATGAAGCCATCATCATTTCTCTTTTTTTTTTTTTATACAATATATATATATATATATATATATATGCATATATTGGGCCATAGCAACATGGGCTCATTTCCATTTATGATCAAAGCATGTGGAGATGACATTTCAGTTTTTCTTTTCACTGAAGAAGGTCCTGCATCCAATTTCTGAAGGCTATTGAGGCGTAAATTGATTCAAACTCCTTGTTCTATCAGGATTAAAATTCTGAGAATTTGAAAAGGACATCCGGCTTGAAGCTATCATTCAACTTAACTAAAACTCTAAAAGATACCAAGTTGAATTGAACTTTAACTCTTGAATTTATGCTATATAAGACCCTTGCTCTCAATAATTCGCAGCACAATTCTTCAGCATCTGCTAGGCGTGTTCCACCGTTTTGCAAGTATCTTCCTTCCTTCTTCTCCTTCTTCTTCTTCATTTTTTTTTTCTTTTTTTTTTTGTCGCGCACACAAGGTGTTTGTGTAAATGCCTCAATGGACTTTTCCAAATTTTTTTAGGTGTTGAAGTTTTCTGCACGGATTTCCCTCTGATATTTCGAGTTGGTGCATCATTGAAGGTCCGATTGGGTCTCTTTGTCCAACAATTTGAGAGCAACGAGAGGTTTCGTTTTTTTTTTTTTTTCTTTTTGACTCTCAAGTAAGTTTTTCAATTTTGCAATTCAAATTAGATTTTGAAATATTTAGTTCGTATATATGCAATTGAATGATTGAAAACTTGATTTCATATTCATTAATTGCTAGAACTAGAAATTTCAATGCTTTCGAAATATATATATATATATATATATATATATTTTAGACCCATCCAAGCATTATAGATTAATTAGGAAAATTATACTTGGCTCAAATTGTCTCCATAAATTGGACTTGAATCATGAATTTTTTTTTGTTGGAATCTTAGATCCATAATTCCGGCTTGAGTCATTCATGCTCTTGATCCCATTCCATGTCAAGTAACCAAATATTTCATCACTTTGCATAGAGATTTATTGAAAATGAGTTACCAATTATCAATTGGTTTTCTCTATAATTTTCGTAGAGGCCTACTTGGCGGTGCGTATATCACATGCTATATTTTCTTCTAATTTATTTGAGTTTTTTTTTTTTTTTTTGATATCATATAGCATGGTTTATTTCAAAGACAAATCTTCCCCTTCCGGTGAGAACCATTTGATCATCCTTGGCAATCAAAATCAACCCCTGGAGAAAGGCACAATGTTAGCGGTTTATGCACCCCTTATTGTGGTAGAAACGTGAGCCCGTGGCCGAGATTAACCAATTCTTCTCCTTTGAGCGAATGGTGTCAAGAAACTTCATTGAGCAAGAACGTCAAGGCGTGGATTTTACGAGCTAATCACCATGAGCCTCCTCGTCACCAACCATCAGACGACTTCGCCCATTTATGCACTTTGGGCCGTTCTATCATTGAAGGTGATGCAAAGTGGGATGGCGATCTTCGTTTTACCGGAGAATTTCGCTATACCAAAGGATATTGGGAGTGGACTGAGGACGTGCTTAGCCGATGTGGAGATAGATTGCGCCATCTCAAAATATATGATGCTGTTTATGCTTCACTGTTTACTTATGACCACAATTCCGATATCGTCAAAGCGTTTTGCGAAGCATGGTGCCCTCTTACAAATACTTTGCATACTTCTGCCGGGGAAATGTCCATCTCGTTGTGGGACCTGCATGAACTTGTCGGACTTCCTATGACGGGCTGCCTTTATGATGAAGTTGTACCAAGCGCGCTAGAGCTTACCGGAGTTGATGAAAAGAGAGAGAGATTTATCCCCCGTTCCTGTAAGTATTTGCTTTATCCATTGACAAATGGGTGAAGTTTTGGTCCAAGAAAACTGCTAAGTACCATCCGCCTCCTCCTCGTAAAGAGAAGAAAACGGTTCGGCCTAAGTCGACTCATAACCCTCTTGGTGATATTGCAACTCACGAGAGGTGGTCGACTGCCGAGGATGCCTTATTTGCGAAGCTATGCATTGAAAGGAGTCTCAAGGAAGAAGTTTATTTGGCGGCCTATTTAGCTTGTTGGCTTTGCTTGTTTGTTCTTCCTGGTAACGATGTCAACTCCATTCGTCCAAGTACTTTTAAGATGGCGTCCTTGATGGCGAATGGTCGACGAGTGAATTTAGCTATTCCCGTCTTGGCGAGCATATATGAGGGTTTGAATACCATTGCAACTTCTCCAAAACCAGCCGGTACGAGTCACTCTTTTCCTATCCACTTTGTTTATGCATGGCTAGCATGTTACTTTAAAACTCATTACTCGGTTTGGCAAGAGTTGCGTGGTCCAAAGATGACGAGATTTTCTGGAGAAGGAGGTGCGAAATATTATGAGCCACGAGAAGCACGCAAGCGAATTCATAAGGCCGAGTTTGTCTCTTGGGCTTGCAATATGCTTGTGAAAGCTGAGCCGTTCAAGTTTGTCGATGATGGTCGTGCCGAAGAGCTTGATCATAGTTACTTTGTTGCAATTCGTTCGAGTTATCTTACTCTTCGTCGAGGCGGCAGATTCATCGTTGAGCCATATAGTCCTCATAGATTTGGGCGTCAATTTGGGTACTATCAAGATGTACCAGGAACCCTCAAATATGACACACGTGTGGCTTCTTTAGAAGAAGGACTCCGCTACTGGCGCTTATGTGTTCTATCAAAATCTTCATCAAAAGCTTGGTTCCCTTGTCTGCCTGCTAATGCTAAGAAACTCTGCTCGGAAGCTTATAAAGCATGGTGGGCTAAAATCCATGGGACCTTTTTTGATGATAATATTGCATGTTTGATCAGACCGAAGTCGATTAAGATCACACTTAAACGTAAAAAGGACGAGGACAAACAAGTTGATGGTGGTGAGAACGATCCCCCACATGCACTTATTCCTCCTATTGTGATCGAGTGTGATTCTCAAGCTGCTATTGTGGAGGTAAGCAAAGGAAAATGTTCTTCACATAATGTGGCAGATAGTGATAGTAGCAACAAGGATTGTCATTGGAAGAGGCAACGGAAGGAAACTATGCCTTTGAAAGCAACGGAGACTAATGAAAATGCATCGCGGTCTTCTTTAGCTAATTTTGTTGCGGAGGTCGTACTTTCTTGATCATGTAAGTTTAAGCTTCTCTTTTTCTAATGTTCTTTCACTGAAATTTCCCTTTCATTCCTCTTTTAGTTGGAAGATGAAGTCCAGTCTATCGACGTTGGGGAGGAATCTGAAACTAGTCATTCATCGACTATGACTCCTCCACTTGGGATGGGACTTAAAAGGAAACAATCTTCACCTCCTGCTGCGGTGTCAGTACTTAAAGGTGAGAGCTTTCTTTTCAATTACCAAAAAGAATTCCTTCAAAGGTTGTGGAGTGGTCTCATCGTGAAGATATCAAATACTCCGATTGACTTTCTTTCGTCAATTGAGGACGATGTCCACCTTATTCTTGAGTCCATGAAGAGTTTTCAAAAGTTTGATATTTCAAAAGTGGAGGAATCGTTAAACATGTTTTTTGCCAAAGTTCGTGCTTATGACGAAGCGAGATCTTTATCTTCTGAGAAATTGTCCCAAAGTCTTCATAAGCAACAATTGAAAGAAGTTAAGGCTCGTCTTCAAGATGTTCAAGCTAAAGCAAGCGAAGAGGCCTCTGAGATCCAATCTGTTATGGACGAGTTGGAGCATGTTGAGGAAGATATCGCAGTATTGAAGGGACAACGAACGAACTTGCGCGCTACTTTGAAGGAAAAGAAGCAACTTAATCATGATACTCAAGCCAAAGTTCATGAGGTCGAGAAAGACCTTGCAGCACTTGAAAGTACCGGCCCTCTAGATGATGCAATAGTGCAGAACTTGGAGTCTTCGAGAGCAAATTTGGGGATACTTACAGAAGACTTGAAGAGTTTAAACCCTTTTGCTTAGGATTTTGTTTCTTGTTGCATTCTCTTTTGTTTTTTTTTTTTTTTTTCGTACTTTTTGTTTTGCCCCCATGTTTTGAATATGATTAAGTAATAGAATTCTTCCTTTTCTTGCTTCCATTGTGCAATCTTTGAGCATACCTTAGTATTTCCCACGTCAACATCATCAAATGAAAAATAAAGATGTTTTATATGTTATGACTGAACTTAGAAATGTCTAAGCTGCCTACGTACCTCATCAAGAGGATCAAGTCATTACGTAGTTCAAAGTACAAAATATTTGTTTGAAAGAGAGAGGGCCGTTCACAGTTTATACTCATGCGGGCCCGAGTTTTTTTTTCTCTTTTTTTTTGTTTATGTTTTCTTTTTTTTTTTTTTCAAGCGTAGTATCGTTTCAAAAACTTTCCATTGATCGGGCCAATTCTCAACCATCTTCAGCGA